>CM069910.1:38621482-38936414 GCA_036172215.1 Camellia granthamiana
CATGACCAAGAGACAAACAAAAGTTTGACAGCACATACAGAACTTTCCAGATATAACACCCAGCAAATATAACACCCAGCAATGCTTGATGGTCATGGGTATGCATGCATTAAGATGGATTGAAAATTCAATGCCCTGCATTTTAGTGTATGCAGTTGGTCATGGTTCTTTGCTAACTTTTTTTTTTCTTCCATATCCTGTGGGAACATCTCTCTTTGGTAAAGGCACCGCGTCAAACATAAAGAGAAACCAATATGCGTCAAATATATTCCAAATCACAAATTAGAAAAAAAATAAGTTTGTATCATCCCAATATGTTTTACTCAAGAAACTCAAAACAAGGGAGATAAAAGAAATTTTCAAAGCATGATTTTTCCTCAATATAGGATATATATATATATACAAATACGAGTACACAAAAAAATTCCTAAAATTTACAATAGTTGCAATACGGAAATTCATTAAAAAAATTATAAAAAAAATATATTAAACAATCAAAAGCAAAGCAAACCAAAAAAATCAAATTGAAAACTGAAGGTAAGAAATACATAAACAGTAGAATTCTACTTCCCACTCAACATATAAACCCAAATATAAAATAAATAAAAAAACAATATGCAATGAAATTTTGCTCTTGCTACTCTACTTATGCCCAAAATTAATGCAATCTTCAAAGATCAATATTCACACCTTTTGATGTACAACAGTGTTGCTGCATGTGGTTCAGCCAACATGTAAAGAGGAATGTTGAGAGAGTGTTGAGTATTGGCATGGCTGATTTATGCAAAATTGAAACAAATAAAAACAAAGAAATACATGTGGCAATTGTACAACTTGCATTTTATTTTTTGTCCTAAATTACATAAATAAGATGTCAAAATTGAAAAAACAATCCAATTCACAATATAAAAACTAACGTAAGTTTGATTTCACACAACTTGCACAGTACTTAGTGTAGATCAAACCAAGAAGCTAGAATAAATATCATAGTCAAAAAAGAACAATTAGCATGATCAGCTATAAAAGTAAGAATGCATGAAAGATAAAGCTCACATTTCACACAGAGTAAGCACTCACTGTTTGTTTGGAACACATAACTGTCCATTTGACTGACAAACAAAATCGTAGGACTCCCCCTGCCTTTCTCCCAAGTGATTCGAAGCACAAAAAATTAAGACCAGCGGAAGATGGGAAATATAATAATCAAAGAACAGAATAAAAACCAAGATAGCTCACCTTCCAAAGATAACATTGATGCCAGCTATTCCTACTTCCACAAGTGCATCAAAAGTTCCAGTTATATTGTATCATAGTTATCAATTCAAGAAACAAAATCCTAATAGTGGACTTGTGAATCAAATTGAATCAAGAATCGTAAGATTACACATAAACTATAAAAAATGATGATAGACAATTGTATATATTGAAAAACAAATGCCATATGTTACAGCGCTATGAAAGTAACAACACCAACTAATTCGAAAAATATAACCTTTATCAACAGGATATGTGGGTCTAAATCCCACCAACAATAAAATTATTTAAAAACCACAATTTATTGGCAAATTAGACTTTACCCTGTCAGCTTAAAATTGCTAAAATTACATGATTATTAGAAAAGTTAAGCAATGAAAGCAGTTAAGAGTCCACCATTTAAAATATTATAGAAATGTAAGTACTAGAAACACCAAAATGGTGTTTCAATAAAGAAAACATTGTTAAATAAAATAATGCAGGACTTAAGGTATTTTGGGGATGTATTGCTTTAAAAAAAAATTAAAAAAAAAAGGTATTTTTGGGATGCATTACCCTGAGGCGTGCAAATAAGTGAGCCTCATAAATTCCACCCAAGTTGGTTTGATCATGTACAAAGACCAATAAATACACCAGCAAGCAGCCAAGGAACATGAACTGAGGCAGTGAATAAAGCATATGACGTGTAGTGAATAAAGCGTATGATGTAAGTAAAAATAAAGCATGACGTAACAACAACAAAAAAACAGAATAAAGCATAAAAGAATTCCATGGGCCTGAACCCAAGGAGGTGGGATTCAAGGCCTTGTAGAGTTAACTTTTAGTTAGCTAATTTTCTTTCTAGATCATCCAAGATCAGCTCGAGTTGCTGCCACTAGCTGCCCCTACTATCAAATTGTGTGCAAATTCCTGACATTGTTGTGTTCTCAATACATCAATTATTAGATGCTCTCAAAATTTACACTTGCCTACGGTTAGCTACATATTTTGTAAAAGCCAATTACAATTCGACACGTAACAGAATAAGGGTATTATGGGAAGATGATTTTAATCTTCGATCCCAATCGTACACGTGGCAATAAATATTGGTTTTCAAGTGATCTGCGTAGCACTAGATCGGTAATGAGATACAAGGTGACGTGGCTTCAACGGTTGCCTATATTCAAATTCAAATACAGGAGGGAAGCTCAATTGCAAGTGATGGCGTAGTGGAACTACTTCTAAGGCAGCATGATCAGCGATCATGGAGGAGCAGTTCGACAGTTCGAAGTGCAGTTCGAAGGTCATCCTTGACAAGTATAAATAGCAAGGAAGTCCCCAGAAAAAGCCCCCAGACTCAGATCATACAAACCAGTCTTTACTTCATATTTTCTTTTCCAGTTTTACATTTTCTGCACTTTAAATACCTGCACTTTAAATACCTGTTCTTTAGATACCCGCACTGCACTTCGATTCATAGGAGTAGTTTCAAGTAGATTCAAGTAGGCTGTTGCTGTAAACCTCTTCGAGGCTGAGTTTGGACCATTGTAAGTGTTCATTTTAATGAAATACTTCGATTGTTCTTCATATTAAACTGTTATTTCTCTTAATTTCTCCTAAGTCAAGCCACCAGTAAAAGTCCTCTTCATTGAGGCTGAAAGAACTACAACACAATCGTCTGATAATTGGTTGGCAATTATAATTTCTGTAAGGACTGATTGATCCTTGCTGGCACGCTCACATTTACTAAAATACCCTTCGAAAGCCAAAAAGCCAACATATATTTTTGGCACGCCCAGTGGGACTTGTTAAAATGGCTAGACGAAGACGACAAGGAGAAAATGAACGTCTGGAAGAAGGCGTAGAAGGAGAGGTAGAAATACCTAATCCAAAGGATAATGTGGTAACACATCCTGTGGAAGCTCCCATGTTATCAGAACCTATGGTCGAACAGACCAGTATTTCTGGACAAGAACCATATGTTCATAATATTGGACGAAACCAAGGAATTGGACCATCCACCATTCCATCTACTCAGCCAACAAATCCATGGGATGGTTTAGTAGATGCTATGGGACAACAATTAATGAACACAATGGAAAGGTGGGCAACATCCTTTTTGGATCGAATGAATAACCACCAACCAACAAATATAAGACACACAGAGGAAATTTTAAATGTCCCTCAGCAAAGATTGGCTAGAGAAAAACAGCCTATGCAAGTTAATGGACAATCGAATGGTGAGACTAGTACTCAGAACTATGAAAGACCATCGCCTCAGTCTTGGTATGAACCTATTTCGAGGCCTGTAGTAGGCCAAAATGCCTCAGTCCTCAACAATGAAGCCACACAAGTTGGTGGATCTGGCCAAGTACAAGAAACTGGCATAAGAATGGTGGCAAATCCTATGTTCGAAGCCATACCTGGCACTAGGGGGTATAATAATCCCTTATTCGAATTTATACCCGGGGGGTTGGAAGGTTTTCCCACAAATGGAAGGGACACAACACTTGTTCCAGCACCTTTCACAGGTCCTTTCGCAAGACAGGCTCAAAGGGGTTACCCATACCCCCAACAGCAACCTGCACCACAGGGGCAACCAGTCCCAAATATACCACCTTATGGACCAAGAGGACCACAGGCGCAAGTTTGTCCACCAAACCCTGTGTTTGTCCCTCCAGTAGTGGTTCAGCAAGCACAAAATATGGTCCCTAGGGACCAAATTGCTGATATTGTTAGGGAGATGTGTGGACCGATGGCTCGGGGGGTCCAGACTCCTGTATACAGGAAACCATACCCAGAATGGGTAGATAGGGTACATGAATACCCAAGAGGATTCAGAATACCAGATTTTACCCTATTCTATGGAACTGGAAATCAATCAACGGTAGAGCATATTGCTAGATTCGCTGCTCAATGTGGTGAATTCACTAATCATGATTACATAAAACTGAGATTATTTCCAAATTCCCTAACTGGGGGAGCATTTGTATGGTATATCAACCTTACACCTGACTCCATTCAAACTTGGCAACAAATGGAAGAGGCATTCATGCCTAATTCTTCCAATCGGAGCCAGAAGTGTCCATGGCAGACTTGGCAAGATTGAGTCAAAGGCCTGAAGAAAAGGCTACTCAGTTTATTGCCAGATTTAAAAGGGCTCGAAATAAATATAGAGTCATCCTTCCAGAGCCAGAATTTGTAAGATTGGCTCAAAACGGTTTAGAGTTCAGGCTTCGAAAGAAGTTTGACTCAACTGAATTCAGGGATTTGGTCGAATTAACCTATAAGGTGTCTCGATATGAAGCATTACTAGAGGAGGAACAAGACCGAAATAATGCTTCGTATAAGACGTATTATAGAGATCCCAATTATGAGATCGATGCAGCAGAGATTGTGGGCAAAGAACCTGTAATCTGTGAAGCATTAATTCATAAGGATACAACCATCGACCAGCAATTTAAAAAGAAGGACTTTCACAGAAAGTACTCTTTCGATTTAACAAAAGCAGATGACATTTTTGATCATTTGCTTACAGCCAATTTCCTTAAGTTACCAAAAGGAGTAAAACTGCCATCTCCAGATGAACTTAAAGGAAAAGTATACTGTAAATGGCATAATTCTTGGTCTCACTCGACTAAAAACTGCATTATTTTTCGAGACAGGATCCAAGAGCAAATTCGGAAAGGTAGTTTGAAGTTCCCAGCCAAAACAGAAAAGGCCATGGGGATTGACAGTAACCCGTTTCCGGAAGTTAGAGAAAGCGCGGCTAATGTGGTTGTACCAAATTTTCATAATCTATCTCTGCAGGAATTGGAAGAGGTTAATGTGCAAATGCATATTGCCAACCAGACAACTGCCAAGAAGGAGACCAGAAACCCACCAGTTATTGGACAAGGTTTCTCACATCAGAAGGAACACTCTGATGAAGAAGTACTGGATGACGATTCCTTGGAAGCAGCTGTAATGCAGAGGATGTGTCCCAGATGCAGATTAAGCTACAAATGGTTGAAGGGGCTTCCAGTTGATGGGAAGCAATACTACAGGGATGTTCAGAGACGTCCTAAGTCAACCAACGCTTACAACAAAAGGCCGTATCCGGCTAGTGACAGGCAGCGACCACCAGTGGTTGAGCCTGCAATGGACAGGATGCATGCTAAAGGCAAGAGGCCCTTACATGAATCTAGGCCACCCAACTATTACAGAATGGAAAGCAGCCATTCTGAAAGAAGACTGGAGAAAGGCTCGGTTTCATGGGATTAAAGCCAGGGATTGGTCTCCTAGACCAGCTTCACACAGGACAGAAAGTGACTATCTTCGCCAAAGGTCTGAGTCAGGCTCAAAGCATGAGGTCAGAGCCAAGCACATACCTTCACAGCCAGCTTCGAAGATGGCTTCAAAGGTCGAAAAAGGCAGTTTCAACATCTGAATCAGTAAGCTCTTGGGTACCTGGAGTTCCAGATTGGTTTGTAATGCAAAACAAACCTAGGGAATTGTCTGCCAGGAGAGATGTTGGAATCACAGGCAGGATGGTCAAGCCTTCCTTGGTGGCTCCGAACAACTGGGTATTGCTGAAACACCCAAAGACAAAGGAACCAAATATGGTTCCAGTTATTTCCAGATCACAAAGAAGGAAGATTCAGCGCAGGTACACCCAGTACTAGCAAGATCTGAAAGAAAGTGGAGAGAGTTCTTCACAGGTCAAGACAGAAGCAAAGAAAACTTCGAAGCCAGACCATACTCCAAAACCGACTCTACAAAGTAAAGTGGTTTGTAGCAGAGAACAATTGGCCCAAGTTCATTCTGAACTAAAGGCCAGGGAGAAGTCTAGTTTGGCAGGGCTGGAGAAGGCTCTGATGGAAAGTGATAGCGAAACGGAAGAAGAGATTGGCATGAGCCAAAAGAAGGAAATAGCAGAAGAAGAAATGTTCGAAACCTTCATGGCTGAACAAACATTCTTCTGACTGAAGAACCAGTTGAGAAGGATCCTTCGAAGGGATCAGTTATCAATGTAGTACCAGAGTGCAGCATGGAGGATGCTGCTGAAAACACTAAGCAAGGCAGCCAAGAGGGAAAGAAGGTACAGCCAGCCATCCAATTTGGCTCATTTCCCCCTGTATCAGTCAATATGGTACACATACTGCCTCATGAATTCCAGGCTGAAAATGAGGACCAGAGTGACCAAGACATGGATCCAATTCCTGTCTCTAGTGAGGAGTCACAAGTGAGTATGGTACAGGATGCTCCTGAAATGGCTACTCCAATGGAAACTGAGTTTGAAAGTGAGGAAGAGGTAAGCATCAACCTCTCATATCCTTTTGAATATCCCTCGAATTCCATGACCCAACATGTCAAGCCTTTGTATTTCAAGGCTTTCTTCGATAGGATACAGCTAAACCGAGTCCTAATAGACAATGGGGCAGCAGTAAACTTATTACTGAAATATTCTTTGAAGAAACTAGGGAAAAAGAATCCCAGGTTGATCCCAACCAGCACAACCATTGCTGGCTTTGCTGGAGATAAACAGATGGCTCAAGGGATTCTGCCTATTAATTTGAGTGTGGGAACCAGGGATTGTATGACAGCATTCTTCGTCATCGACAGCAATGCCAAATATAATGCCTTACTTGGGAGAGATTAGATCCACACCAACAAATGTGTGCCTTCCTCTTTGCATCAGAAGATCATGATGGCCTTGGGCAATGGAGAGACAGAGGAGATTGATGCAGATCCTCAACCCTTCATAGCCTGTGCAGATTTTGCAGAGGCCAAATTGCATATTGAGGGAGTGACACCACTCAGTATACTGAGGAAAGCTGATGGCTCAGCCGAAGTGACGGCTGATGAGGAAGTAACACACCTGAAGCACTTAGTCCAAGAAAGTGCTGATGAAGAGGTTGTCGTAAAAGATGACAATGATGCCTGGTTATAGGCAAAGAAGTGAAGAACGAGAAGCCAAGTCCTTGGCTTTGATTAAATTCTTATCATTGGACGTAAAAGCAATAGTCCAGAACGTACAGAAGTAAGAGAGAGAGGCCATGATAATTGGCTATAAATAAGAACAGCAACAGGTCAGAAGTTTGACCCTTGGGAAATACTGTGCATTGGACATTGAAACAAAAGTCCAGGAGATACAGGAAGAAGACGCCCTATGGACAGATTTTGTTTATGAGGAAGAGGGCAGAAATGTGGAATTAAAGAACCTAGGAGCAGAACAGGGCGAAAAGGTTGCTTCGAAAGTTGAAGAAACCAAAGAAGAAGCTTCGATGAGTTCGCAGACGCAAGACCCCTTAGAAGAAGTAAATTTAGGGGAAGGTTCTGTGCAGCAGCCCACCTATATAAGTACTTGCTTGAATGTTCTGGACAGAGACCAGTTATTGGTTGTTCTAAAGAAATACAAAGATTGCTTTGCATGGTCCTAGAATGAACTACCAGGATTGGATAGATCATTGGTGGAACATAGGCTCCCTATGAAGCCTAATTTCAAGCCATACAAGCAGAAACCAAGGAGGATGAGTCCAGAAGTAATTCAAAAGGTCAAGGAAGAAATTCTTAGACTACTTAAGGCAGACTTTATTAGGACAGCCAGGTATGTTGAATGGCTATCTAATATTGTGCCTGTAGTTAAGAAAAATGGCAAAATGAGGGTATGCATCGATTTCAGAAACTTAAATCTAGCAACTCCTAAAGATGAGTACCCTATACCTATAGTGGATCTGCTGGTAGACAGTTCAGCAGGGCATCAAGTTTTATCGATGATGGATGGCCACTCTGGTTATAACCAAATATGCATTGCAGAGGAAGATATCCACAAGACAGCATTCAGATGTCCTGGGAATATTGACACCTTCGAATGGGTTAAAATGCCATTTGGTCTGAAGAATGCTGGGGCTACATATCAGAGGGCTATGAACACTATCTTTCATGATCTCATTGGAGGGTATTTAGAATGTTATATTGATGACATTGTGGTGAAATCCCAGTCCATGGAGGAGCATTTGTTTCATTTAGAAGCAGCTTTCGAAAGAATGAGGAAGTTCAAGTTGAAACTTAATCCTCTTAAGTGTGCATTTGGTGTATCATCTGGAAACTTCTTGGGTTATGTAGTGCACAAGAAAGGAATACAGATTGATCAGAATAAAGCTAAAGCCATCATTGAAGCTAGGCCTCCATCAAGTAAGAAAGAATTACAAAGGTTCCTGGGGCAGGTTAACTTTCTTCGAAGGTTCATTTCTAACACTGCAGGGAAAACTAAAGTATTTTCTTCCTTGTTAAGGCTGAAAGATGAAGAGGAATTTGTGTGGACAGCAGAGCATCAAAGTGCTTTCGAAGGTATTAAAGCCTACTTGGCCAACCCTCCAGTGATGATGCCACCAAAAGGGAACAAGCCTTTGAAGTTGTACATAGCTGCAGCAGAAGATTCATTGGGAGCTTTCTTAGCCCAAGACAACGAAGAAGGCAAAGAGCAAGTTATTTATTACCTTAGTAGGTTTTTAAATCCTTGTGAATGTAAATATTCAGCTGTGGAGAAGCTGTGTCTTGCTTTGTATTTTGTTGCAATGAAATTAAGATATTATCTTTTACCTACAACTGTCTTGGTAATTGCAACCACTGATTTGGTTAAATATATGTTATCTAGACCTATGTTGAGAGGAAGAATTGGCAAGTGGATACTAGCCTTATCGGAATTTCATTTAGAATATGTCCCTCAAAGAGCAGTAAAAAGGCAAGTCTTAGCTAATTTTCTGGCAGATCATCCATCTCAAACAGAAAGCCAAGAGATAATGGAGCTTGGTATGGCTAATGTTGAGCCATGGCAGATGTGGTTTGATGGATCGAAAGCCAATGGTTTAATTGGAATTGGTGTTGTGATTAAATCTCCACAAGGGGTAGAAAACCACACATGGTTTCAGAGTGGATGAAGCCACTTGTTCCAATAACCAGGCTGAATATGAAGCCTTAATAGTAGGACTAGAAATCCTCATTGGATTACAAGTGCATGCAGTTGACATATTTGGGGACTCTCAACTGGTAGTTAACCAAGTGAAAGGGATTTTCAAGTGTCAAAGCATAAGCATCCTACCATATTATGTTGTTGCATTACATCTGCTTTCTCAGTTTCAAATAGCAAATGTAACCCATGTTCCAAGATTCTTGAACAATAGAGCTAATGATGTAGCTCAAAAAGCTTCGAACTTCAAGAGAAGGGATAATACCCAAAGGGACATAAGCCAAACAACATATCAGAGATTAATACAACCTTTGAATAAAAGGAATGTGATCTTGGAAGTCAATCATAATGATTTACAAGAACAAGATTGGAGACATCCAATAATGCAATATTTGGCTGGTCCATCTTCGAAGGCCAGTAGAAGAGTCAAATTGCAGTCCATGCAATATATGGTATATGGTAATGCTCTCTATAAATGGGGGGGAGATGGCTTATTGCTGGAATGTTTAGGCCCAAAAGAAGCATTAACAGCTATGGCTGAGGTTCATGAAGGCATTTGTGGTGCTCATCAACCTGGTGTGAAGATGAGATAGTTGCTTCGAAGACATTCCTACTATTGGCCAACTATTCTTAAAGATTGCATAGAATATGCAAAGGGTTGCTAGGCATGCCAAAAACATGGCATAATAAGACATGTGCCCATAACTGACCTACATGCAGTAGTGAAGCCTTGGCCATTCAGAGGATGGGCCATGGATATGATGGGGAAAATACATCCACCTTCTTCGAAGCATCATTGTTTCATTCTAGTGGCCACTGACTACTTCACTAAATGGGTCGAAGCTAAGCCATACAAGGCTGTAGACCAGACAGAGGTCATTGGGTTCATTAAAGATCTGATCCATAGATTTGGCATCCCACAGACCATAACAGTTGATAATGGAACTGTGTTCGATGGGAAAATGGTAAAGTCCTTTGTGGCAGAATTTGGAATTAGCCTTATTAATTCCACACCTTATTATGCACAAGCCAATGGTCAAGCTGAGTCATCCAATAAGTCCTTGAAAAAGGGAATACAAAAGGTGGTGGAAGATAATCCTAGAGATTGGCATAACCTATTGTTGGATGTTTTATGGGCTTACAGAACTTCCCCAAGGTCAAGCACAGGAGTCACCCCTTATGCTTTAGTTTACGGGCATGATGCAGTGTTACCTGTGGAGATTAATGTTAAATCTCTGAGGGTAAGATGCCAAGATCAATTAGATCCTGAGCAATATCATCAAAGTATGTGCTTGGAATTAGAAGGCATAGATGAAGCCAGGATTTTGGCGTTAAATAGCATTCTTTTTCAAAAGAAGAAAGCAGCCAAGAATTATAATAAGAAAGTCAAGCATATTGGCTTTGATAAAGGTGACTTGGTATGGAAAACAATACTCCCAATAGGAATTAAAAGCCATAAGTTTGGCAAATGGTCACCTAACTGGGAAGGACCATATCAAATTCATAGAGTTCTGCCTTTTGGAGCATACCATTTAAGAAATTTGAATGGCTATGTGCATCCCAAAAAAATTAATAGCAGATATTTGAAGCCTTATTTTCCAACCATTTGGGAAACACAAGGAATAAAATAAACATTATGTACAAAAACACAAGATACTCAAATAATAGATAAGAATTTGATTTTTCATAAAGAATCAAGTACATGGTGCCACAAATTGGCCCAAAAATCATTACAATGTTTCAATTGTTTTTGTACAGTTGATTTCCTATTACTAAGTGATGGAAACAGGTGAATAGCAGCAGCCATGTCTTCTTTTCGTTCAGCCAGTTCTTGGTTGGTGATTTGCAATTTGGTGTCAGTTCGAACCAAGGCCTGGTTTACTGCAGCTAAATCCTCCTCAAGTTGAGCTTTCTTCTCCAGCAGCTGAATTCGAAACTGGGAGGTAGAAAAGTGTTGTTCCTTGAGATCTGATATTTCGGTATGCACTTGAGAAACAAAACGCTGATCCTTAGCCAGTTTCTCATTGGCAGTATTGACAGCATGACAAATGTTGATATAGAAATCAATAGTAGCTACAGCCTGAGATAGGTGACTTGAGACATTCATACTGGACTGCTCAGCAATATTACAGCACTGAAGAAACCCATTCCTGATAATAGGCCTTTGTAGAGCCTCGAAGGGGATCCTCGAAAAGGAAGTCAGCAGTTCCAGACATGTGTCCAAGTCCACTGAAGGTGCAGGAGGCTTGCTGCTAGAAGAAGGAGGACTCTCAAATATTTCCAGCAAGGAGTCAGCCAAGACTAATGGCTCAGCTTTAGCACTAAATGTTGGAGAGGTAGAAGGTACGTCGAAAAGACTAGCAAGTCTTCCTTCGAAGATGTCTACCTCATCCCTAGACATGAAGGGCATGGAAAGTTTTGTGGTGGAAGACACAGAGGGCTGCATGGGGATGGGAGAAATAGATGGAGCATCTTTGGCAGCCTCTATGGTCTTAGCCACCAATGAATCAAGTGAAGAGGGGCTGGAAGTAGGCACAGGTGATGAACCATGAATCGGAGAACTAACAACACCCTCTGTGAAAGAATCAACTGCCATTGGGAATAGAGTAGCAGTTGGAATTTCTGAGAAGGAAGGAGGAAGAGCAAGGCTTGAAGAAGAAGTAAACTGAGGCCGGTCAAGAGCCAAAAAAGGGAGATATGGCTCTAAGCCAAGGAGAAGAGACGCGGGGATGCTTGGACTCAAAGAAGGCGTATCAAATATAGGCTTGGAGAGTGGGAGCATGATTTGGATAGTTTTCACATGTTGCATCTGGTCAACTGCAACTGAAATCGAGGGAGGCCTCGCTGGGAAGATGAATGTAGTTGCTGTTGCTGCAAGAGGAAGAAATACAAAGGACTGTCAAAATTCAGTATTAGAAACTGACGAAGGAAAAACAGCAGAAATATGAAAGAAATTACTTGTTTCAGAAGTGTTGACATTGATGGGAGAACTGCGAAGGGTATAATGCTCGATGGTTTGGTGTCTTCGTGCAGCTTCTCTTTGTAATGCATCAGTAGCAGCAGCTTCATCCCTCAAAAATTGTTGATGCCGTCTTTTCTCGGCCCTCTCAAAGACAATTATTGCCTTGGGTTGTTCCTGCTCTACTGTCTTGGTAGCTGCTTCGTGAATGGGATCCTCAACCAAGACAGTAGTTGAAACAGTTACCTTCCTTCTTCTCTCTATTGCTTAGGCGATTGTTTCAGAATCAGAGTCCTCAGTAAAGTCAGAAGGAGAGACAGTAATCTTTCTTCTCCTCTTCTTCTTCGGTGGGGATACTACTGGTTCCTTTTCGATTTCCCTCTCTTCAATTTGGGTTTCAGATTTTTCAGAGGTTAGTTCTTTATCCATTACTATAATGTTTGCCTCGAGATCAGAAGGGGAGGCAGCCATCTTTTGTTTCTTTGTTCTTTGTAAGGGCACTTCCTGCTCTTGTTCAACTGCTTCTTCTCCCAAAGTTTCAGATTCCTCAGAGAGGAGGATCAGCTTCCTTTTTTTGTTTCTGTTGCTGTTTCTTTTTGAGAATAGCTGAAGTTTCAGCTTTCTTAGGAGATTCTTCTTGCGGGGACCCTGTACCAAAGAACATAAGTATAAAAGAAACAAACAAAAGATTCAAAAGAAAAAAAGAGAAGTTGAAAGTGTATACCTTTCTTTGAAGCAGCCCGAGTGGCTTTCGAAGGAGTTGAGGTAGCAGGAATGGACTGAGTTGTAGGAGGCATAGTAGAGGAAGGGACAGTTTCAACTCCTTTGGGCTTGGATACATCTAATACCTCCAATAGGTTTTTAGGTGAAATGGCTAAATAAAGTTCCATATTATTTCCCCACCAGTTTTGGTATCTCTTCAATACAGTACCTTCAGGAATGAAAGGAGTATACTCAAACCCAGCCAAGTCGTCCATGAATTTGAAGGTTGCCTCCTCCAGTCTTGATTTCCTAACCTTCAGATCTCTTTTGGTAAGGCTCAGATTGGTGCTGCTGCAGAGAGGTATTGGGACCCCTTGTGTGAAACCAAATTATCTAGCAAATTGAGCAGGACAATAAGGTTCAGCTATACATTTATAAGCCCTGGGGTTTGTGGTCCCAATAAACAGCTCCCTAGGAAGCAGAAGGGAGGCCCATATATCTTTGTGAATAGGTAAAGTACAGAGCCTGTCACTTAAAAAGTGACTCAACCAAGTTGGACCTATGTTGGTCTCGAAGGGACGGAAGCGGTGAATAGGAAGGGCGGCTGGTAGTTGATGGAAGAAAGAGAAATAAAAAGCAAAAGAGGAAGGATAGAGAGAAGCATTGGCTAGTCTTATGCCATGGGTGAGAGAATGTAACCCAGAAAATTTAAGGCATTTGGATTGTAGTTCAGTGAAATAGGCAAAAAGCCAAAGCTGAAGGATCCAGAATGGCCCCCCTTGATTCGCATCTAAAGGCTTCTCACAAAAAAGGGAACAAACTCTATATACATGACCTAGAATGTATGGGGCTAAGGCTACCCTTTTTTGCAAAACAAAAGCTTTGGCAAGTGGAGCAAATTCAGGCATAATTCTTTGTGAAGAGGTGCAGAAGAGGAATTTGCAAAGCCAGTATAACAAGAAGGAAAAGAATTCCTTGTCAGTTACCGGGCCCTCTTTTTTATTTTCAGCTTTAACAAAATCGCTGTAAGATAAGTTAAGCGAGGGGAGGGAGAAAGAGACTGTTGAATCAGGGAAGTCTGGTGTAATAATGGTACCAATGGGGGATACTCCTAGTAGATGGAAAATATCAAGAACAGTAGGAGCCATCATCCCACATCTAAATTGAAAGAAATTAAAGATAGGGTTCCAAAAGCATAAAGCAGCAGGGACTAAGAAAGGGTCTTCCGGGATAGTTACCCTAGATAGTCGGAGAGCATCGAGAAGGTAGAGCTCTCGAAGGTCCAGTGTCCTCGCAGGGATAACCCGATCATACCACTCTTGCCACTCCGGTCTCATCGTGGGCCAACATCGGTGGGGACGATTGATTCTCCAGTTCCTCCAATCAAGACCACCTTCATAAAGGAGACATTGGTTTTCCAGACGAGGGTACAGAGCTGGGAGCTCTATAGGGATCTCTTTGAAGATTGGCCCAAGCACGTAGTCTTGTTGCTCATGACGACGAGGGACAAAGACACGCCCGTCAATGGCGCTTTTCCCCCCAGCCTTGTATTTCTCACACTCTACATCAATGAGACTTTTCAAGGCTACGGATGAGCTCACACGTTCTACGATTGGCACTTCTGGTGAAGAAGAGGCCATTGATGATACGATTTTCGAAAAGGAAAGGGAGAAGTAAAGAGAAGGGAAAGATATGAGGGTTTGAACGTTAAAAGAGCAAGTGATTTCAGAAACACGAAGTAAGAGGGTTTTAAAAGAAAAGCTTATTATGTCTAGAAATATATTGCATAAGTCGTTAAGTACTAAAAGTACGAATACGAAGAGTCTCTTCTAATATTGATAGTTTTGGAGGGAAAAAGCACATTCCGGATATTTACGCCAGCTTCGAAGCAAGGTATTTGGCTTCGAAATGATATTTTGGCGCAAAAAAAATCAAATAACAACGGCTTCGAAATACAGAAGCCGGCTTCGAAGCATACTACATGCTTAAAGATGCTAGAATGCTCGATCATTGGTCTACTTCAAAGGGTTTAGAGACCTGTTTGAGGGTTAATGGCCTTCGAAGCAAAACTTAGAATTCTTTAAGAAGGAGAATTACTGTTCAAAGCATTAAAACCAATAGTTGGTTTTTATATATATAAGGAGGAATTGCTTTTTGAACCAAAACAGTATGCATTACTCTTCGAAGCAAAAATGGTCAGTTTGAAATCGATTGGCTATATTAACCATAACCATATATTGGTTATAGTTAGCTTTAAGGGGTAATGTTGTTAAAATTCAAAGCATTAATTCCAGATGATATCAGCCAGAATTGTCAACTTTACTCCAAAAATTGGGAAAAGACATGATTGGTTTTTTTAGTGTTTCATTAAACAATTGGGTCCTAATTCGAAGGATGAGATTGTTCAATTCGAAGCTATGAGTTGGCTTTTAAAGGCAAAAGGAAACAGAGTCGAACAATGTCAGATACAGAAAGACTTTGTTTGTATTGAAGCCAAGACAATTACATTAAGTAACCCTATTTGGGTACAAATTCAAGCTCATAAAAATAAGGAATAGAATAAATAACAAGATCATGAAACTTTGTCCAACAATGATCAATGAATGTTTGTTCTTTCTTTATTATATCTTCTATCTCCTCTAATGTTGGCTGCATAAGTTGGTGTGCTCTCACTTCATAGTAGAGCTCCTCAGCCTTTATTTCGAAAGCCTCTTCCCTCAACTTTTGTTCCAACTCATCTATAACCAAATCATCCCAATACGCAGAATCTTTATTTTTGAAGTCATCGAAATCTTCGATGAAGTTTTCTGCTTCATACTGGGCATGAATTCGGAGAGATGAAAGTTGATCCAAAGATTGGATGGTGACCTTGGAATTCCGATGCCAGTGGAGGAGCACTGGAAGTTGGTCCAAGAACATGTGAAGTTCTGCTTGGGCAATGGGATTAAGGACATGACCCCTAGTCAAAATATCACAAGCCCATCGAAAGTTCTTGAGAGGGATGTCATCCTCAAGAACATTGAAGGGCAAGTGAGAGAAAGCCGCAAGCAGAAGTTGAGCTTGTTTCCGCTCAACTGAAGTTGGGGATGATGGAGGTTTGTAAGGTGAAAAGATTTTGTCCATGGGAAGGACAAGCCTTAATTTCTCTGTCCAGGAAAGAGTGGGAGGAGAAGAAGGAGTAGATGCTTCTATTCCAAAAGATGGAGAAGAAGAAGTGGATGCTTCTGTTAGGGGAGATGACACGGGAGCGGAAGGAACAAAGGCATTAATGTAGTCAAGCCAGTCAGAAGAGCAAATCTTCGCCTTCTTGGCTAAAAATGAAGGAGTATACCCTTGTGATTCTTCCAGACACCGGGCAGTGTGCATTATCCTTGTGGGCATAGAGGATGTGTACCAGGCCACAAGCAAATTCTCCTTCAAACTACGTCGAAGGTCAATGGGCACATAAGGATAGACCACCGAGCTTCGAGCGTAAGAAGGAAAATCTAAAGGGTCAGTGAACTCAACAAAATGGTGATTAATTCGTTCCCTCAAGTCCCAGGACTCAGGTGTTGACCAGTTCGTCCATCCGGAACCCCCAGAAGATGAAGAAGTTGTAGCTTCATCCCAAGCAGAAGTTTGTGAAGACGAACTTCCCAAGTCCATATTTGCAACTTGTTGAAGCAAAGGCTTGAGAGTAGTTCGTTCAAAGTACAAGGGGAGTTTAGAGGAAGAACTTCTTGTATCTGTAAATTTGTAAACCAAAGGATTAAGGGCAATGTGTTCGTAGTCCAAAGGTTGATAATCTGCGAAAGCCTCCATGACCTGAATATAGAAGGGCGGGTAAAGGTGGCTAATGAATGCGTGGAGATTCTTTCGAGGGGAAACAGCATTACTCAATGGCTCTTTGTATGCTTGATCAATAGAGTGAGAAGTGGATTGAGTCATAGTCCGTTCGAATGCTAAAGGTACTGGAACGTTCAATAAAGTTGAGAGTTAATGCAAATGATCACCAAATAGGTAACGGTTGTGTTTCCTGAAGATGGATTCTATGCACGTTCCAAAAGCGCGGGAAAAGCTTTTGATCCACTAATATCTCCAAG
The DNA here is from genome assembly GCA_036172215.1 of Camellia granthamiana. Taxonomy (NCBI): domain Eukaryota; kingdom Viridiplantae; phylum Streptophyta; class Magnoliopsida; order Ericales; family Theaceae; genus Camellia; species Camellia granthamiana. Next base: position 38,638,410 of record CM069910.1, read on the forward strand.
TATTGGGTATATTAGTGCGGGGGGTAATGTTGGCTACATATTTTGTAAAAGCCAATTACAATTCGACACGTGGCAGAATAAGGGTATTATGGGAAGATGATTTTAATCTTCGATCCCAATCGTACACGTGGCAATAAATATTGGTTTTCAAGTGATCTGCGTAGCACTAGATCGGTAATGAGATACAAGGTGACGTGGCTTCAACGGTTGCCCATATTCAAATTCCAATACAGGAGGGAAGCTCAATTGCAAGTGATGGCGTAGTGGAACTACTTCTAAGGCAGCATGATCAGCGATCATGGAGGAGCAGTTCGACAGTTCGAAGTGCAGTTCGAAGGTCATCCTTGACAAGTATAAATAGCAAGGAAGTCCCCAGAAAAAGCCCCCAGACTCAGATCATACAAACCAGTCTTTACTTCATATTTTCTTTTCCAGTTTTACATTTTCTGCACTTTAAATACCTGCACTTTAAATACCTGCACTTTAAATACCTATTCTTTAGATACCCGCACTGCACTTCGATTCATAGGAGTAGTTTCAAGTAGATTCAAGTAGGCTGTTGCTGTAAACCTCTTCGAGGCTGAGTTTGGACCATTGTAAGTGTTCATTTTAATGAAATACTTCGATTGTTCTTCATATTAAACTGTTATTTCTCTTAATTTCTCCTAAGTCAAGCCACCAGTAAAAGTCCTCTTCATTGAGGCTGAAAGAACTATAACACAATCGTCTGATAATTGGTTGGCAATTATAATTTCTGTAAGGACTGATTGATCCTTGCTGGCACGCTCACATTTACTAAAATACCCTTCGAAAGCCAAAAAGCCAACACCTACATCACTGTTTTGTTCTACATAACATTTTCAAAATAAAATTGTATAGGATAATGCAAAACTGAATTTTGTCCTTCACCGGAGGGACATCCAATTATTTCCCGATACAAATAGGGCTATATAATTCAGCATGAAATTGTAAACATCCTCTTATGATAAAATGTTTCAATACTACCAATAATTAAGTAGAATAAGAAATTGGGAAAAAGCACCTATATATATATGTTTCAATACCACCAATTCAGATAAAAATATATCAAACAATGAAACAAAATACGAGAAAGTTAAATCTAAACTAAAACTATAAGTTCAATTGCAAAGAAATCTGAGAGAGAAACTTAGTCTCAATAGATATTGCAAACAAGAGAAGTCTGTTTTTTTAATCTCAAGCATTGAAATCCAAGAGTGATCCCAAGATTTCCCAGCAAACAAACCAACCAAAAAACAAAGTAAAATCAAGTAATACATTATCAATTAAAAGGGGAAAATATAAATAAATAAATAAAAATGAAACAAAATTCAGGTTAGTTAATTCTAACTAAACCAAAACTATAAATTTGATTGCAAAGAAATCTGATAGAGAAACTTAATCTCAATGGAGACTTCGGGAAAGAGAGGCCCGTTTTTAATAATCTCAAGCATTGAGATCTAAGAGTCATCCCAAGATTTCTTGGCAAACAAATCAAAAGACAAAATAAAATCAAGTAATGAATTATCAATTAAAATAAAAATATATATATTTTAAAAAAAAACAAAATAAGTGAAACTCAATTCTAAACTAAAACTATAAGTTTGATTACAAAGAAATCTAATAGAGAAACTTAGGTAACGTTTGGTAGAGTTTTCTAAATATGATTTGAGAATAAAGTTGTATTTTGAGTTTGTGAGTTTTGGAATTATAATTTGAGTATGAAAAATTTGTTTGGTTACGAGTTTTGAATTGAGTTTGAAATAAATGATGTGACATATAATATTTAATTCAAAAACTTACAACTACTAATCCCGCCTGAAAAGGAGTTTCAAAAGTGGATGTGGAATTATAATTTGAAAACTCAAAACAAATACCACACTAAAATCAATAGGTGGAAATGTGTTTGGAGAAGCTCTCCAAACACAACCTTAGTCTCAATGGAGACTTCGACAAAGAGAGGTCTATTTTTACTAATCTCAAGCATTGTGATCCAAGAGTCATCTCAAGATTTCCCCCACAAACCAAAAGACAAAATAAAATCAAGTAATAAATTATCAATTAAAATAAAATAAAAATAACTATATCAAAAAAATAGTGAAACTTAATTCTAAAGTAAAACTATAGGTTTGGTTACAAAGAAATCTAATAGAGAAACTTAGTCCAATGGTGACTTCGAGAAAGAGAGGTCCATTTTTACTAATTTCAAGAATTGAGAACCAAGAGTCATCTCAAGATTTCCTGGCAAACAAACCAAAAAGCAAAACAAAATCAAAAAATAAATTATCAATTAAAATAAAAAATTTATATATCAAAAAAAAAAAAACAAAATAAGTGAAACTCAATTCCAAACTAAAAGTTTGATTACAAAGAAATCTGATAGAGAAATTTAGTCTCAATAGAGACTTTGAGAAAGAGAGGTCCGCTTTTACTGATCTCAAGAATTGAGATCCAAGAGTCATCTCAAGATTTCTTGGCAAACAAACCAAAAGACAAAATAAAATCAAGTAATAAATTATTAATTAACAGGAGAAACTATAAATAATAAATAAATAAAAATAAACGAAACAAAATACAAGATAGTTAATTCTAATGATTACAAAGAAATATGCTAGAGACACTTAGCCTCAATGGAGACTTCGAGAAAGAGAGGTCTGTAACGCCCTCAAAATAAACCCATACTACATAATATTAACATGCGGAATTACAAGGAAATAAAGTATCTTATTCCATTCATCAGAGTACTATGAAATAAAACATTATAATAAATGCCCTATGGGCTTACATCTTGCCAAGCCAACACTTGGACACAATTCCATGAGTTCTAACTCAAAAGCAAATAAAGCCCTAGGCTTGAATGTTTACAAGTTGTTCAAATAAAACAAATAAAAATAAAGCAAGTCTTCGAGTCCAAATCCTCACAAGCTAAGTCCTTGGAGGTAGTGAACCACCTGAACCTGAAAATGAAGTTCCCATATAGGGTGAGCCACAGCCCAGTAGAAAAATACTAAACCAAGCATAAGAATTAACTAAAGCATTAGCATTCGATACATGGTTAACACAAGATAATCAATTTCCAATTTCATGACACGAATGTCTACATTGTCTATGACATATTGTCTATGATACCTTTCACTTTCCAATATTTATTCAACTTTCCAATTATATCATTATGGCTCAGAACCTGGCCAACTATAGTAGTGATCCAGATGTCACAAAAATAAATGAGACTAAAGCTCAAACCACAACACTTCCATACTTCCAACTGATACACATTATAATGATGTATCATATCAACAACAAATAACAATATTGCTATTATCAATAAGCACACATATGAGTGATGCTACTGGAGTCCATCCCCTATCTCCTCCCAACAAATCCGGTTTAGAGGTCCATCCCCTATCTTCCCCTGAACCGTGGAGTTCATCCCCTATCTTCTCCAAACAACATGCATATGCAATGAAACACACAATTGCCATATACAACACATAATCAATACAAGTAATATTCTGTATTAATTCAACAGTCAACATAAGTGACTTAATTCCAGTTATACCTAAGCCACATGCAAGGTCTACAACAATCACGACTATCCTCCACCGATAGCCCAAAACAGTTATTTCTAAACAAGAAATAAATACAACAATGAATGTAAAATCAACATTCTCATAGATAAGTATTTAAACTACCCAACTATATCATTAATCTCATAATTTCCCCAACTTCATGAATTAAACCCAATTCCACATTTTTCCCTTAAATTAATTACACAAATTAATCTAAGCCAAAACCCTAAGGTTTCTCCCAAAATTACCAAACTACCCCCACATACCAAAATACCAATACTTAGGATTAAAGCGTATAAATGGAGTAGGAAATCCCTACCTCGAAGCAAAGAACCCAAAACAAGAAGATGAAGATGTTTGCCCAAATTCCAAAGTGCTCCAAAATCAATAATGCTCCGATTAAATGGAAGCCCTCACTCTCCTCTACCTTTTTAATGAAGGAACTAGGTTAGATACTCACTCTAAATAGATGAAACCTAGGAGAGAAGATGAGTTGGGAGAGAGAGAACTCGTAACCTAGGGTTTTATAAACTGAAAGGGGCTGAAAAACTGATCTGAAACACGCTGCTGCGTATTTAAACAAAATAGGCTCGCTCGAGCGAAGACCTGGTCGCTCGAGCGACCAGACACAGAAAAGCCTCGCTCGAGCTAAGAAATGCTCGCTCGAGCCACCAACTCGACAACTCGCTCGAGCGAAGAACAGCTCGCTCGAGCCAACAACTCAACCCTACAGGTCTGCAACTAGACGCACGCTCGAGCGAAGGAACGCTCGCTCGAGCGAAGAACAAACCAGCTCGCTCGAGCGAAGGAAAGCTCGCTCGAGCCAACAAACACTGCTTTCAGGTCTAGTACTGGACGCAATCCTCGCTCGAGCCAAGAAAGGCTCGCTCGAGCGACGGACCAAAAAGAAAGACCTCACTCGAGCGAAGAGAAGCTCGCTCGAGCGACCAAGCCAAAAACTGAACATCAACTCTTGATTTCTAAACCCAACCAACCTGCAATCAACCTGCCCAAAACATCCTATAACCCAAGAATACGGAATCAAAGGACAACAACACAATAATATGACAACGGAATCCACGGAACATAAGTCCGGATACAATAATCAAATGGGAAAAGACCGGGGTCGCTACAGGTCCGTTTTTACTAATCTAAAACATTGAGATCCAAGAGTCATCTCAAGATTTCATGGCAAACAAACCAAAAAACAAAATAAAATCAAGTAATAAATTATCAATTAAAATAAAATAAAAAATAAAAAACTATATCAAAAAACAAAAAATAAATAAATAAGTGAAACTTTCTAAAGTAAGACTATAAGTTTAATTACAAAGAAATCTGCTAGAGAAATTTAGTCTCAATGGTGACTTCGAGAAGGAGAGGCCCATTTTTACTAATCTCAAGCATTGAGAACCAAGAGTCATCTCATGATTTTTTGGCAAACAAACCAAAAAACAAAATAAAATCAAGTAATAAATTATCGATTAAAATAAAAAATATATCTATCAAAAAATAAAAAATAAGTGAAACTCAATTCTAAACTAAAACTATAAGTTTGATTACAAAGAAATCTGATAGAGAAACTTAGTCTCGATGGAGATTTTGACAAAGAGAGGTCCGTTTTTATTAATCTCAAGCATTGAGATCCAAGAGTCATCTCAAGATTTTCTGGCAAACAAACCAAAAGACAAAATAAAATCAAGTAATAAATTATCAATTAAAATGACAAAATATAAATAATTAATAAATAAAAATAAATGAAAAAAATACAGGTTAGTTAATTCTAACGATTGCAAAGAAGTATGAGACACTTAGTCTCAACGGACTAATCTCAAGCATTGAGATCCAAGAGTCATCTCAAGATTTCTTGGCAAACAAACCAAAAGACAAAATAAAATCAAGTAATAAATTAGAAACAAAAATAAAAATAAATGCCAAAAAACAAAACAAAATAAGCAAAACTCAATTCTAAACTAAAACTATAAGTTTGATTACAAAGAAATAAAACTTTGTCTCAATAAAGACTTCAAGAAAGAGAGATCCATTTTACTAATCTCAAGCATTGAGATCCAAGAGTCATCTCAAGATTTCCTGGCAAACAAAGAAATCAAAAGATAGAGTAAAATCAAGCAATAAATAATATATTTATCAAAAGAAAACCAATCCATTTAAAAAAACGAAATAGAATGTTGTGAGATATTCTAGCTCTGCAATAAATAATTAGAGAGAGAAAGAGAATTAATTATTTGAAGTCAGGTTGTTAACAAATCTAGTATTATAACCACTAATTATTTTCCATTACCATATAAATGTTAATTGCCCCCGATTATTTTACTATTCCATGATTCAATCCCAGGTCTCTGTGTAGCCTCCAACAACCATTTGTCCCACCAAATAGAATGCTTATAATTATATAGAGTGTACAATCAAAATATGGGAAACTCAATAGCATTTTTGACAATTTTACCATTTAGCTTAAATTATAACCCTGTTCATTATCAGCTGCAACTTGACAAAATGCAACTTGACGTCTTTTTCCACACACACAAAAATATAGAGAGAGAATGTATTCAGATGGTTGTTATCCCTAGTTCTATATATTCTACTCACATTATGATGGTTGCTCATTTTATTAGGCAACGGCAATGTCAAATGAGAGGAAAACAACAAACAAAATACTTTTAGTTTTATTTAACTGAGAGCTGACGTTACCTTGTGGACTTCACAGTTCATCATTAGCTAGTTGGTGAGGGTGACTTATCTTGGAACCAAAAGTCTAGGCAACAACAGCACATTGTCCAACTTATCTATTTAACCATTGGATCTAAAGTTGGAATGATCTCATCAAATAGAATACAATTTTCATAAGCAGAAAAACTTTACTTTTCTGAAGACCTAGACACATTTCTTCTCTTTTAGAAATAACAGCAGCATCAACCTTCAACTCCACTCTCTTGATCACTATGAATGTACACCAAACCCACCAAAAATGTCAGCAAACAAATTAAAACTCCACCTATAGAACTTACAACATTATTCTGTCACAGCTCTTCACAAAAGGTGGTAGGCACTTCATTTTAAAGCCATTAAAAGCCAACTCACCATAGGGGGTGATTAGCAGTTACTATATGTGTGAGTGATTTTCCGATCACACTGCCCACCTTAGTAATTCAGCTGTAGAACACAGGCAGAATAGATGGCACCCTGCTGTCCTGCACAGAAAGAGAAGGCTCCGGCGGTGGTTCTTCCACCCGGGGGCACTCCGACGATCAAGTCGGTATATCTCTCAAAGATAATCAAGTACTCAACTCACTAGCTTGAGTCTATCAAAAACATACCTTAGACCCATGGGGGTGCCTCTCTTTTATAGCCAATACAATCCTAGTCCCAATAGCAGCCTAGCCCTAATAGACTTAGGATTACTGCTAATCTGGGGACTCCCAGTGGGATTAGGAATAAACTCTCTAAGAGTCTTATCTTTACCCAAACTGAAGTATTCTCCCAATCTAGGGACTCTTGTCCCATATCCGCTTATCTCGGATTCCGGTATCCTCGCAGATAACCTCGGCCTAACGAGATACCTCGGCATCATGACCAGGACACGTGGCACCTCGGCTGACACGTCGGCGTCACCTTGGCCACGTGTTGGTGCTCAGAAAATATATCCCCACAACTGCCCCTAGGTTCTATTACCTCGGCATTCTGAGGTGATGGAACCTATACTCGTTCCTCTTTTCAGTATATCGGCATAAGAACTCTTCAGCCGAGATTATTTATTTCAGGCCGACATGTCTTCTTTCAAGACAAGAATTCAAATGAACTCTCCTACGCGCATGAGCTGTCATGCACCATTTCTTAACCGTTCCACTTACGCGTTTTCATCTTCATTGGCTCATGCTTGTGACGCGCTTGTAAGCCGTCTTTCATCTGTCTGCGCCGTCTGACGTGTGCGTTGCTCTAGGCGCATTAAATGCCCTGTTTTGCCGCCGTTTCAAGTTTTTAACAAAACTCTTGCCTCTTCCCTCCGTTTCTTTACTTTCGCATTTGTTTCTACTCGCTCTTTCTCTCTCTAAACTCTTCTTCTCGAATCCGCCATTGTTCAAGCTCTAGGTTCTGCAATTGATCTTTTTCTTCCATTCCAGCGAAGCTTTTGCCATTCCGTCTTGTCGGCGACCCTCATTCCGGCTTCAATCTCTCTGGTAAGCCATTATTCTTTTCGTTTTCAGTTCATTGATGCCTCTTCTATTTTCTTGCTGTTACTATCTTTTTCAAACATCTATCTTGCGAACCATATATCCGAATGCTTTGATCTGCTTTTGCCCACGTTTTGAACACTTGCACTGTTCACCCATTTTTCTGCCACTGTTTTTGACCCTGTATTTCTTGTTTTTTATGTTTTGAGAGCCTTACCTCTGTTCTTGATTCTGAAGCTTCGTCTTTTGTTTCTTGCTTTCTGTGTTATTTTTTCCAGATCTGTGCCCTTAACCTTTGTCTTCATAGATTTAGGCTTGGGATTTGTCTATAGAACCTTCCAACTCTTAGGAAAAACTGAAACAAGCTTTACCAGTGTTTACCTAGGTTATGCCGAGGTTTTAAAAACCCTTTAAGAACGTCTTCTTTCTGTAATCAAATTCCTTTACGCTGAAATGATGGGTATGTGGAGACATAGGGTAGATACCCCAACCAAACTTGAATACTTTAGGGAAGAGTTCGAAATTCCTGCCGACGTCCATCTGAGACTGGCTGGGGATGACGACTCAATCATACCCACAGATGATACGATGGCCTTTCCCATTGTCGCTTTTACTGAATGTGGACTTTGGCTTCCACTCAATCCCCTTTTTCATGAAGTTCTTCATTACTATAAGTTGAACCCCATGCAACTTACCATTAACTCTTATTGAGTGATTAACGGTATTATAGCCTTAGCTAGGCAGGAGAACGTTAGGATCACCCTTGCCGACATCCAATTTTGTTATACATGTGTGCCCTTAACTTGAAAGAAAAAGGTTTCGTCTATTACCTCAAGCCGAGGTCTACCGAATTCAAAATCGTAGCTGACCTTCCAGACTCCAACAAGGGGGCTGGAGATGACTATGTCATTGCTTCTGGAAATTGGGAATTTGCCCTGACGAGGATGCCCATCTCTACCCTCTTCCTCGGTCAGTTAAAGAGGGCAAGGGTAAGAGCCCAGTGTTAATACTTAGTTGTTTTTTTTAAGTCTTCAATATCTTATCTGTTTCTAATGTCAGTTTTCTTCTTGCAGACATTCGCAAGCCACCGAAAAAACTTTCGTCAATCTTATGTTCCCAGCAAAGACCTGAAAAAACTCCTGGACTTACCAGTCCACAAAGGAAAGCGCCTCTTCCTTCTCAACTTCATTCCAACATACAAATCGATTTTGGCCCAACGTCCCCAAAAGAAAGAAGAAAAGCCTTTCTCCTCCTACTGCCACAACTCAAACCGCTTCTACATCTCGAACAGATCAAGGGTCAACATCTGACCCAACCAATCAGCCATCTACTTGGCGCCATACATGATCCCCATACTTGAACGAAAACGTCGACGAAGACTTGTCAAAACTGCTGAGATGGGTCGCCCAAAGCCGATTGTCGCAGATCTCTTAGCTGACCTCCCCACTGATGTTGACGCTCAGCCAACACAGAGTATGCCCCCACCAAAGCCGAAGAGAACCAAAAAGGCTCAGCCGAAGGCCAAAGCCACTGTAGCTGAGGCTGATGACGCCCTGCCAATTTCACAATTGGCTGGGAGCGGGAAGACTGCCTTCCGTTCCCACAAAAAGGTCTGCTGAGGCAACAGCCATCAGAGTCCACACAATCGAAGAAGCCGAGGTCCTCGTCTGCGACGACCTCGGGGTCCAAAAAATCTGATGTTCCTTGGGCTCCTCAGATCACTCTGGAAGATAGGCCCATAATGACAAGTGAAAGCGCCGATGACATTAATGTCGGCGTTGCCTCAAGTACGGCGCTGCTCCTTCCTGGTGATCTGGAGCGGAATGCTGGGTATAGTGAGTATGAGAACTATGTCCTAATGCTCCAGCACTCCGTTCAAGTAAGTGTTCCTGCTTGGTACTTTTTCTTCCATTCTGTTTTACACTTAAAATATTTTCTAACACTTTTGTTTTCTTTCAGGCCATCAGCACGCCCATTCGTTTTCAATGCAATCTTTCAAGAATCGAGAGAAGTTGACCGAGATGAAGAGGGAGTTTTCCTCCCTTCAGAAGGCCAACAAAAGTCTTCAATCAAAAATGAAGAAGCTAGAAGATCAGGCCGAGGCTGCCACTAAAGCCCAAACCTTAGCCGAGGAGAAGGCTGAAGCTGCTGAGGCCATCAAGAAGGTTGCTGAAGCGCAGAAGAAAGAGGCCGAGGAAAAAGCGGCCCAGGCCGAGAAGGAGCTTCAGGAGGCCTTGGCAACGAAAGAAGCTGAAATAAAGGAAGCTGATGAGAAGGCTTATGCCAGGGCGTGGCCGACGTCACTGAGGATTACAAATTACAAGTTAGGCAGGCATGCAACAGGGGCTTCTCCCTTGGTTGGATGTCCCTGGCCAAAAAGCTCAATATTCTTGATGATTCACCATTACGCAAAGCCGACGCTATTCCTCTTCCATTCCCTCCTCCTCCACATCCCAAGTCAAGCTGAGGACGAATCTGAATCCGAATCTGAGGATGAGGACAAGGATGATGATGAGGCTTTAGTAAGGAAACCTAAAGATGCCAATGAGACCAAGTCTCTTCCTCAGGATGACCAAGTCCTTGACTTGACTCATGAGGAAGAGGATGAGGAGGCTGTTAAAGAGGCTACTCTTGAACAAGCATCATCTGACGTTCCTCCAGTTGAAAAAAGTCTTGATCAAACACTTGCCGAAATTGATGCTGAGATCGTGGCAGAAAAGGCAGCTGAAGTAGCTCTTCAAGAATCTGCCGAGGTAGTTCTCGCAAGAGACTGCTGAGGTTCAAGCTCAAATTGCGCCTGGTTTAAAGAATCATAACTTTGATTTTTTTTGTACTCTCTTGCTTTTTGGATAATATGGGCTTCTTTGTATGGCCGATGTGCCTCATGTTCTGAACAGTTACTCTGGGATTGTCCCCCTTTTTTTATGAAAGACTACAACTGTATTGTCTGAATGCTTTAATTTTTCCTAGATTGCTTCTGTATGATTCTATACTTAGAATATTTTGCATGCCTTTCATACTTTGCCTCCTTTGTGCAATCTTCTCGGGGTGACATACCTCGGGTACAATAACTACAAGTTTTACTTCGGCAAGATACTGACCTGCAAACTTTTCATGAATTTCGACAAGTGTAAAACATATACTATTTAATGTTAACTTTGCAAACTTTTCTCAAGTTATAATAAGTACTGAATAATGATCTACTTGTAAATTGCAACAAATTTCAACAAGTGTTTAAACAATATACTTAGCTTTTACTTTAACTTGTAAATTGCTGCAAATTTCAATAGATGATCATATGTCGGCTTAACATCATCTTGTAAATTGCTACAAATTTCAACAAGTGTTTAAGTAATAACCTCGGCTTTTCTTCGACTTGTAAATTGCTACAAATTTCAACAAGCGAAGGGAGACAGTAATCTCGGCTTAACTTCAACTTGTAAATTGCTACAAATTTCAACAAGTGAACATAAGGAATAATCTTCGCTTAACTCCAACTTGTAAATTGCTACAAATTTCAACAAGCGAAGATAAGGAACCATCTCAGCTTAACTTCAACTTGTAAATTGCTACAAATTTCAACAAGTGAAGATAAGGAACCATCTCAGCTTAACTTCAACTTGTAAATTGCTACAAATTTCAACAAGTGAAGATAAGGAATCAGCTTAACTTCGACTTGTAAATTGCTACAAATTTCAACAAGTGAAGATAAGGAATCAGCTTAACTTCGACTTGTAAATTGCTACAAATCTCAACAAGTGAAGATAAGGAACCATCTCAGCTTAACTTTAACTTGTAAATTGCTACAAATTTCAACAAGTGTTAAGCGTCTCTGTCTTCTCTCTGCCCCCAATGTGAACCTGAGTTCTACTTGGGTTCTCATTATTCATGTCTACCAGAAACATTATTGTATCTTTATCAATCATATGTGTTTGAAGAATTCTAAAAAGATTTCATTGATGACATCGGCCAAAAATAATGTATATCTAATGATAGAAAAACTTCAAATTACAAGTGTTCCAAGGTCTTGGTAATGCTTTGCCCTCATTATCTTCAAGCCGATAAGCTTCATTGCCTAATACTGAAGTAATTCTGTAGGGTCCTTCCCAGTTTGGGCCAAGCTTGCCTTCTCTGGGATCCTTCTTGTTGCCGATGACTTTTCTCAAGACTAGGTCGCCGACCTGAAAATCTCTTAGATTGACCTTCTTGTTGTAAGCTCTGGCAAGCTGTTGCTGATATATTGCGAGCTGAATTCCAGCTTTCTCTCTTCGTTCTTCTAAAAGATCCAGATCTCGGGCTAAGAGTATATCATTAGTCCCATTCTTAACCCCCTGGGTTCGGATCCCTGGGATGCTGACTTCCAATGGAATGACTGCTTCTGTGCCATAAGCCATGGCAAAAGGGGATTCCCCTGTTGATCTTCTCGGCATAGTCCAATATACCCAAAGTACGTTGGGTAATTCGTCTACCCACTTTCCTTTGGCTGCTTGCAGCCTCTTCTTTATTCCATCCAAAATTACTTTGTTGGATGCTTCTGCTTGCCCATTACTTTGGGGAAAACTTGGTGTTGAAAAGTAATTCTTGATCTTGAATTTTGCACAAAAGTTCTTGATGAGTTTGCTGTCAAACTGCGTTCCGTTGTCGGCAACTATGGCTCTTGGAATGCCAAATCTGGTGATGATGTTTCTCCATATGAAGTTCTTGACGTCCACATCTCGGATTTTGGCAAGAGGTTCTGCCTCTATCCACTTCGTGAAGTAATCTGTTGCTACCAGCAAGTATTTTCTCTGCCCAGTTGCCTGGGGAAGTTGTCCAACAAGATCCATGCCCCACTGGGCAAACGGCCAAGGGCTGGATACTGGATTTAGGTCAGCAGCTGGCTGATGTATCAAAGGTGCAAACCTTTGGCATTGTTCGCACTTCTTCACGTATGTTTCTGCATCTTTTTGTATGTAGGGCCACCAATACCCCTAGGTAATGGCCCTATGAGCTAGTGATCTGCCCCCAGCATGGCTTCCACAAACTCCTTCATGAATTTCATATAAAAAATCTGCAACCTGCAAAGGGTGTACGCACCTTAAAAGAGATCCAGTGAAGGACCTTCTGTAGAGATGTCCGTCCGCAGGTAGACTGAATCTTGCCGACTTCAATCTGACTTTGTGTGCCTCTTTGCGGTCTTCTGGCAGCTTTCCTTCTTTCAAGAATGCAACAATTGAATCCATCCAGCTTGGCCCCATGTCCACACACATTGCTTCCTGCTCTGTGTTCTGTGGTTCTATGCTCAGGCCCGACATATAGTCGATCATAATTGTCCTTGTTTTTCCAGTCTGTATTGAACTTGCCAGGTTGGCCAACGCGTCGGCGTGGCTGTTATCATCTCAGCTTACTTGGAGTAGTTGGCAGTTCTGAAATAAAGCTGCCAATCTGATGACCTCTTTTGCATATGCCGACATCCTTTCGTCTCTGGCTGCAAATTCTCCTGTTGACTGGTTAACAATAAGCTGTGAATCACAAAAAACTATTACCTCATCTGCTTCTGTTGCTACTGCCAGTTTTAGCCCTGCAATTAATGTTTCGTATTCTGCTTCATTGTTTGAGGCCTTGAACCCCAAACGGATGGATTGTTCTATTATTTCTCCATCTGGAGATATCAGTAGTACTCCTGCCCCCGCTCCTTGTCGGTTTGAACTTCCATCGACAAACAGTCTGAAGGAGTCTCCGATGTAAATGCTGCAGGGTCTGAGCTTTTCCTTCCTTTGTTCTTTTGTCTTCAGATGGGCTTCTCCTTACTTGCTTGGACATCGTTTATCATGGCTCAACGGAGCCCGATGTTCCATTGATTCTAGCGTGAACTCGACCACGGAGTCGGCCAAAACTTGGCCTTTAATTGCTGTTCTCGGCCTGAACTCCAGGTCATACTGGCCCAAGGCTACTGCCCACCTTGCTATTCTTCCTGTTAAGTCTCCTTGTTGTAACAAGGACTTCAGTGGGTGCTCTGTTAGGACCACGATCTTGTGCGCCTGAAAGTAATGGTTCAACTTCTTTGAAGCCATTACTAAGGCTAGCATTAATTTCTCCAGTGGTAGATACTTTATTTCTGCGTCGGCCAAGGTTTTGCTTACATAGTAAACAGCCTTTTGCTCCCCTTTTTCTTCTCGGATTAACACCGCACTTACTGCGTGTTCTGAAACAGCTAAGTACAAAAACAGCTCTTCCCCAGGTCCAGGTGTTGAGAGGACTGGAGTCGTAGTCAGATACTTCTTTAGGTCGGCCAACGCGGCCTCACATTCTTCTGTCCAGAGGAAATCCGTGGCTTTCTTCACCAAGTTGAAGAAAGGTTTACATTTGTCTGAGCTTCGACTTATGAACCTGTTTAGGGCTGCGGCCCTTCCTGTAAGCATCTGTACCTGTTTTGCCGATGTTGGGCTCTGTAAATCTAGGATGGCCTTGATCTGATCTGGGCTGGCCTCAATGCCCCTTCTTGTCACCAGGTACCCCAAGAACTTACCAGATCCAACTCCAAACGCGCACTTTGATGCATTGAGTCGGAGCCGATATGTTTTGAGGATTTCAAAGACCTCTTTTAGGTCAGAAAGATGACTTCTAGGCTCCTTAGTCTTCACGACCATGTCATCGATGTAGACTTCTACTGTTTGGCCAATCAAGTGTCTGAACATCTTGGTTACCAACCTTTGGTAAGTTGCTCTTGCGTTTTTTAGCCCAAAAGGCATTACTCTGTAACAATACAAGCCCTTTGGGGTGATAAACGCTGTCTTCTCTTCATCTGGGGGGTACATGGCTATCTGGTGATACCCCCTATAAGCATCTAGGAAGCTCATTCTTCTATGTCCAGATGTGGCGTCCACCAACTGGTCGATCTTGGGTAGAGGAAAGCTGTCTTTGGGACAAGCTTTGTTTAGGCTTGTAAAATCTACGCAGACCCTCCATTTACCGTTTTTCTTCTTTACCACCACAGTGTTCAATAGCCATGTCGGATAATTGACTTCTCTAATGGCCCTGGCTTCTAGTAGTCTGTCTACTTCTTCCTTCACTGCTTCGGTGTGCATCAACGTCGGTCTTCTAGCTCGTTGTATTACAGGTTTGGCCGACCTGTCGATGTTCAATTTGTGACATGTGACCTCGGGGTCAATGCCAGGCATTTCATAAGGTGTCCAGGCGAACACCTCTATGTTTGTCCTCAAAAAAGCTTCCAGTTCTCTTTCTTCTTCTTCGGCTAAGCCTGAGCCGAGAAGAAAGAAGCGCTCTTCATCGCCCTCTTGGACGAGGATTTTCTTTAGTGTTTCCTCACTCTTTTCGGCCGGCTCTTTGCCGACATCGTCTAGGACCTCCATGTCCTCATCTTCAATTTCTACCTTCCCTGGTTCTTGTATGTTGCAGGTTGTTTTCATTGCTGCCATGGAGCAATTTTTTGCCTGCAGTTGATCTCCTCTGACTTCTTCAATCCCGTGTTCTGTTGGGAACCGCAACAGTTGATGCAACATTAAAGGAACTGCCCCCATTGTATGTAACCATGGTCTTCCCAAGATGATGTTGTATGGTGAAGGTGTGTCAATCACAATGAATTCTGTCTTGATCTTCTTAGTGCCGGCTTGTACTTCTAAGCTTGTAGCGCCCAGTGGCCACGTCGGCGTTCCATTGAAGCCGACCATCGGGCCATTCGATTGCTCCATGTCGTCTAGGTGAAGGCCCAACTCCTTGTAACATTTAACATACATGATGTCGCAAGAGCTGCCTTGATCTATCAGGATGCGTTTCACTTGGTACTCCCCAACCTGGAGGGATACTACCAAGGCATCATTATGCGGATGCTGGACCATCTCTAGGTCGGCTTCGGTGAAGGCTATCATCGGTCCTCAGCACTCTTTAGGCCGAGGTCTTTTCTGTCCGACCTGGTTTACGTGCTGCAGGTGTTTTACTTTTTGGGTTTCCCCCCGTATGTCGTTTTCGTTCATCTTTGAGTGGATTACATTAACCACCCTAGGTCCTCCTCCCTGTGGTTACTGTGCTGGGGAAGGCGGGGCTGCGGGTGCTTGAGGCAATCTTGCCTGCTCCTCTCTTGTCCTGGTTTCGTCAACAAGGTCCCTCAGATGGCCTTGTCTTACTAAGTCCTCTAAGTATGCTTTTAGGGCTCTGCAGCCCTGAGTTAGGTGCCCTTCTTCATTATGGTAAGCACAACGCCTACCAACGTTCCGGCCTATGTATTCCCCGGGGGCCTTTGCTGGTGCTCTGAAATAGGGTTGATTTCGGATTTGATCCAGGACTTTGTGGACCGGGATTCGAAATACAGTCGTCACTGCCTATTTGCCCCTCAATTCTATCTCCGCTTTGCTAAATCCGTTATTACTTCGGCCTCGCTTCGGCGAGCCGTTCCCTTTTTCCTGCTTTATCTCTTTATTCCCTGACGTATCCTCCTCGGCTCAGGCATACTTCTCGATTCTTGCCATGAGCTCCTCCATGCTTTTCGGTAATGTCTTTGCCAAAGATTTCCACAATGAACAATCATCTTTCAGGCCGTTTTTGAAAGACACGACCGCCACTTCTTGGTTGCATTCGGGTATTCGATTGAACACCTCGTAATATCTCTTTGCCGCCCTAAGGCCTTCATCCTTGCTAATCTTCAGAGCCATTAATGCGTCCACCCTTAACGGCTGCAGCTTGTTTGTCACGAACCTGGCGACGAACATCTCGGCCAGGCCTTCCCAAGTCTTCACGCTTCCCTTTGGCAGTTTGTGGAACCAGTCTGATGCAATCTCCCCAAAGGACGAGGGGAACACTTTGCAGAGCAATGGCTCGTTTCCACTGTATAGTGCCATTGAGTTTAAGAATAATCCAACGTGGAAGTTAGGGTCTGAATTACCATCATATATTTGAAACCTCGGCATACTGAATCTCTTCGGTGCCTCAAATTTGTCCAGCTCTACCGAGAATAGTGTCCTTGGCTTGTCGGGTGAGGTAACCTCGGCTTCAGCGTTCTGTTCCTTCCTCTTGAGGTAATTTCTCAAGTCTTCTTTACTCCTCCCTGGAGCTTGGCTATCTTTTGACTTCAGTCTTTTCGGCACACTACTTTCGGCCTCGTGGTGGGCCCGTTTTGATCTTTTTCCATGGGTTGTGTCAAAGCAGAGCGCCTGCCCTTGGACATGCCGATGTTCTTTGTGCTCTGGGTCCTTCGTGTGATATGTCCTTTGGGACTTCTCTCGTCTCGGCTCCTCTCGTCCGACTTCCCTAGAAGGCGGGTGAGAGTGTCTTCCGCTCCTGGTGTGCTGAGGTGTTTCAGGAATTATTTTCCTTCCTCCCTTCTGGGTATTAATTGCTGCGATCGGCGTGTCCTGCAGTGGGTACGGCGACTGCATGACATTGTTTTGCATCATGAAGTTGACGACTAACTGTAGGTCTGCCAACTTGTCTGCCAAATCTTTTACTTCCTCATCCCTCCGTAGACACCTATCCCTCCATACCTGGAGGTTATCTTCATTATAGTACCTGCTTTGGTCTGTCTTTTTTGAAGTGTCGCCCTCCTGGCCGACGTCTTTTCCTCCGTGCCCCTGGTCACGGGCTTCTTTGTTGTGGTTGTCTCCTTCAATGTCAAGGTCGATAGGCCTGTCACTCCCAGCGGGAGCGTCGTCCCCAACCTTTTCTTTTTGTGCGTTACTGGCCATCTATTCATCTTTCTTTCTCACAGACGGCGCCAAATTGTGTGAGTGATTTTCCGATCACACTGCCCATCTTAGTAATTCAGCTGTAGAACACAGGCAGAATAGATGGCACCCTACTGTCCTGCACAGAAAGAGAAGGCTCCGGCGGTGGTTCTTCCACCCGGGGCCACTCCGACGATCAAGTCAGTATATCTCTCAAAGATAATCAAGTACTCAACTCACTAGCTTGAGTCTATCAAAAACATACCTTAGACCCATGGGGGTGCCTCTCTTTTATAGCCAATACAATCCTAGTCCCAATAGCAGCCTAGCCCTAATGGACTTAGGATTACTGCTAATCTGGGACTCTCAGTGGGATTAGGATAAACTCTCTAAGAGTCTTATCTTTACCCAAACTGAAATCTTCTCACAATCTAGTACTCTTGTCCTATATCCGCTTATCTCGGATTCCGGTATCCTCGCAGATAACCTCGGCCTAGCCGAGATAACCTCGGCATCATGACCAGGACACGTGGCACCTCGGCTGACACATCGGCGTCATCTTGGCCACGTGTTGGTGCTCAGAAAATATATCCCCACACTATAAACTATAAAAAAAAATTATGATAGAAAATTGTATATGTGGGAGGGAAAAAAAGGAAATAAAAAAGATTTTGGCATATGTTACAGTCACAAATCCACCACCAGTCAAGTTACAGTAAAAAAAAAAAGAAAAAAAATCAAAGATCAACTCATTTGATACTCATATTCAAGATCCAGCCAATCTGCAGAAAAATAAATTCAAAACAAAACCAAAAGACGATCTGAGTTATCATGTAAAATAAAAGAAAAATAGGTAATAGAGGGAGGTTAGAAAACAAAATGGGAAACAATCTCAGGAGTAAGAGAAGAAAACACAAACAAACCTCAGAAAGTAACGAAAACACTCTTCAGTTTAAGATGGCAAAAAGAACACCAAGAAAACACAAAATGAACATGGTAATAAAATGGAAATTAATGAATGAGAGAAAGAGAAGTACACACAAAAAAAATCTCAGAAAAGTAACAGATTAGTCTTCAGATACAGAGGGGAAAAAAAACTATGAAATTCCAAAACGAACACTGTCATTGAAAGAACAGAAAGTCCAATTAGTTGAAGAAACCCAAAATTGATGAAAGAGAGAAAGAGAAGAACAAGAAAGCAAACCTCAGAAGTAACAAGAGGGAGGAGAGACAAAAAATTAGTAGAGAAAAGTAGAAAAGTTATCTATTCTTTTGAATTTGGATGATAATGTGAGATGAGATGAGGGGGAGGGGACGCAGCGGCGTGGTTCCTTGCCGGTGGCTCACGGTGGCCGCGAATGGCGGCGCTGGGTGGAACAAGAGGGAGGCAACGACGGCGGCGGAGAGCAGCGACGACGGCTAGAGTTTTGAAGAGATGTGAGCGACGAAAAGGGAGAGAGAAGAGTGAAAGAGAGGACGATCAATTCTAATTCTGGTCCTAGGATATACATATATATATATGTAATGTTTCTCTCCACCGACTCTGTAAATCGGTTATCAATTTGCGGGAAATTATAGCGTATACCGCACAAAGTCGGTTATCAATAACGGGAAACTCTACGGTATATCGTGTCCGTCAATTAGGGTAATTTTATTTGCACATGTAACCCACAACAAATTTGGCCCCATTAAGATTAGTTTCATCCATGATTTGAAATATATAATAATTTACTTTTAAAATTGTCCTGCACTGATATAATAAATATATATTATTTTATCTTTAATGAAATATTAAATAAAAAATCAATGAGAAATATATTTTTTAGATGAGAGTGAAAAATATATTTAAGATGTGAAATTTATTACAAATTAGTATTATATATAAAAAAAAATATTATATAAAATTAATTAATATTATATATTATGCAAATACTTAATAATTGTTTAAGATTATTTTTCAATTAACTAATAAATCGAAACTACTCAAATCGCGATTTAGTTATTTGTCAATCTATCATTTATGATTTATTTTATAATTTTACCCTTAAACTGCATTGAACCACACCGCACACACCCTAGTTTTGGCCCAGTTTGACCCGACTTGCCCATTTACAAAATATATATATATATAAGACAAAAAAAAAATGCATATATACTTCTATCTAGGATTTAAATTAAAATATTTGTTAAAAATCATATTAATTTTACCATTTAATTTTATTAACATTCTAAATTCAAAGAATATATAAAAAGATTTAAATATTTAATATACATTAAAGGAAAAAAAATACTAGTTCATATTTATTTGGTTAAATAGACGAATTTAGAATTTAAATTTTGTTTAGACTTGAGCTTTGAATGACTAAATTAAACTTAATGTCAGACCAAAATGGATTTAAAATAACACATATCCTCTCTAGTGCAAACCACCCACCCATTCTGAGATTTGTCCACCTATGGGTGGACACGACCCAATGAGTTTAATTCAAATTTCAATTAAATAGTGAAATTTCACTCTCCACACTTGGTTGAATTTTCATGTTTCCATAGGCAATTTCTCATTTGGTCAACTTAATCAAAATTTAACTCTTTCACAACATTCATTATTTAAATTTAATTTGCAACACAAATGATTTTTCTTTTACTGCTAATGGACAAATATTAAAGTTGGCATATACGTGATAATATCCACCTTGGAAGAAATAGACACAAGAATCACATAAAAAGATCAATTCAAGCCATTTTTAAAAAACAGTTAGGGTCATTCTCCAACAGTTTATTCATGTTGTACTTTAAACCATTTTTTTGCATTCAAGATAGTTCTACAGGCTGTTAACTTTCTCTTCTATGCTACAGACTCTTCTATAGTGACAAGTGCATATACCCTTGGGCTGCATTTTCTCTTTTAAAAATGAATTAATAATATAGATACAAGCACTATATAAATATCTGCCTCAATTTCAAACCCGCTTCAATAGCTCTTCTACAACAAAGAGCCGGTATGGTTTTGAAAAGCTCCACCTCTCTCGAGTTTGTAGCCTTAGTGGTGCAACCTGCATATCAGTAAGGTGCAAAGATTCTGTCATGGATTCTTGTATGCCTTCTTTAATGAGTAATGGGATTTCACCATTTTTAACCAAACAATAATTGAAATAGACCATTCCCAGAACTGATGTTGGAGGCGTGTACAAGAGAAAAGTTACCAAATTATGAAACTATGCACAGGGGCAAAGCCTCCTTGTATGCCGATGCGAACCATCACAAGAAAGCATTGATTGTGTTCGAGTGTACAAGCATGCTCCTGGATTCTGGATACAAATAGGCAAATAATAGTTCAGAGTCAGGTTTAATCTCACATATATAATTATTTTAATTTTCTTGTTTTGTGATACACTCATGGGCTTCTCACTAGTTATCCTAAGGGCTTTTTTTTTTTTTTTTCCATGAAAAATATTTCTTAAACTCAATATAACCATATTATGATTGTATCCAATTGTAATGTGAAAACAGAATTTAGAATTATAGTATAGCCAAAACTAAAATCATTGTCTATAATCCAATTCTACAGTTAAAGAAAATTCTAAAACAGCTTTATCAATTTGCAAATTTTAAAAGAAATCAATTAGAATTCACACGTATGACATAATAAAGCGGGTATTATCATTTATATTATATGACAATTTTGGAAATGGTATGCTTAATTACAAAACTCAATTGCAAAAAGAGCACGAGTACCAGATCTTTAGGCGCATCATCAACAACTTCAGCGGGTTGGTCTGCTCCAATGCTTGCCAAACATGCTCCTTTGCAGCTCATATATTTCTGCATACTATTTGCAACAAAACATATAAAGATAACAGAAACAAAAACAAAAACAAAAACAACAATAATAATAAACTTTGCAGACATATCAAAGCAACAACACTGCAGGAAAAAGCAGCAGGCATGGGAATGGACATAAAAGTTCTCAATGTAAGCTACATTGATATATGCTCATCATTGTTCACGAATGAATCCTCTGTTGTCCACACCCCAAGGATACATTTGTTCCAAGGGATTTCATCCATTAAGAAAATAATTGAAATTTTAGATCAATTAAAGAAATAGGAAGGTTCTTTCAAAGCATCTGATAACACCCACCCCATCATAACGAGAGATGAAGAAATCACCACAAATAACAACAGAACTGAAATGTTATTTCATGATAATTGCATAAATGATCCCAAAAAAGTATTTTCTTTTTTTTTTTTGGTTAAATGTATAAATGGAGAATCCTTCTAAATATTACAAGAAACATAAATAATATAGAATGCTATATGAAACAGATAGAATACTTTCATTCCCATGTGGACTTCCATATGCCCCTTAAATATTTTTTATTTTTGCAAAAGAGAAACAAATAAAAACAAAGAAATGGCGTACATTTGGCAATTATACAGCAATTTGCATTTGATTATTGTCCAAGATTAGGTAAATAAGACACGAAAATTGAAAAAGAAATCCAATTCACCATATAAAAACCAACACAAGTATGTTTTCACACAAGTTGCTCAGTTTAGTTAATGTAGATTGAACCCAAGAAGCTAGAACAAAAATCATAGCCATAAAGAACAATAAGCATGGTCAGCTATAAAATCAGCATATTCATAACCAGATAAAAAACTAATGCAGAAAAATGCATGAAAGATAAAGCTTACATTTCACATTGATTAAGCATTGACAGTTTGTTCGGAACACATGACTGCCCATTTGACTTGCAAACAGAATTGCATGACTGCCCTTGCCTTTCTCCCACGTGATTCAAAGCACAAAAAATTAAGACCAGCAGAAGATAGGAAATATAATAATCAGAGAACAAAAAAATAACCTAGATAGCTCACCTTCCAATGATAACATTAATTCCAGCCATTCTTGCTTCCACAAGTGCATGAGTAGTCCCTGTTGTATTGCATTATAGTTGTCAATTCAAGGATCGTATCATGCATCAAAATCCTAATTGAGTGAGTCATGAATTGAATCGAATCAAGAATCATAAAATTCAGCACAAACTATAAAAAATAATGTTAGACAATTGTTTATATGAAGAAAAAATTGATTTTGCCACATGTGCATTCTCACCTGAATAATTTGATGGAACAGAAAAGCAGTGATGGAAATCACTAAAATAAGCATTTTCATGAACCTGAAATATTCGAAGAGGTAGTAAAAATAAATAGCAATACCACTAAAAAATAATAATCAAGAGGATTTAGTATAGTTGTGGTTATTTCATGAGGATTTCACAAGACAAAGAAACAGAAATAGATGCTAAAAGGTTTGAAAGGCAAGAAAAGAGAAGCTCGAGATATGAGGCTAAAACCCCATTGAATACGGACAGCGCTGTAAGGGCTTTTCTGGGGCTGTGAAAGTGCTGAAATTTAAGAAAGAAATAAAGGAGAAGAAGAAGACAGGTCTAGAAATCACTCCTAAAATCCTTTAGGCATTACACCTAGGGTTTTATAGATTAGGAGACTTCCTAAACCAACTAGAACAAAAAAAAGAAACTACTATAATATCTTAGACTTCCAAAACTAATTTAAGACCAACTAAGAAACATAAATAAAACTCAATTAAATAACTTGACCCACAAGACGACCCATGGGCGACCCCATGACAACAATAATGAAAATTACCAAAATACCCTTGACCTAAAAATCCTACAAAACAAAGAAATAATCATAAATAATACTCTAATAATACTAGAAACATAATTATATAAAATTCCTATCAATTTCTCTGTGAAATCATGCCAATGTCCAAATATCATTACTTCTTTGAATTTAGCCTTCCTTGAGCTTCTTATACTCTGCATCATTCTCTCTTGGTTGGAAAAAACTCAGTCTCGAGTTTTAAAGTGTTGGAGTATAAGAATTCACATCCACGGCTTCACATGAAAATCTTTAAGTTGGCAACATCGTTTCTTCTTCATTGGAGGTAGCAATGAAAGCAATAAGATATTTTCAACTCTAAAGCTGAATTTATCTGGAATGACAAAATCAATTGAAGTAGAAGATGAACCCTTGAATTGATCAGAGTGTTGAGTTGCCCCATCATCCATTCCATTCTTTTTTGGCTTTGTAATATAGTGCTTACAACAAATTTGAATGCTCCAATTTGCATCAACAGACATGGATTCCATATTCTCAATCTTTTTCTCAACGAAAATGTCATTTTGCAATTCAATTTTGCAATCCTCTTCTAACTCCGACATATGCTTTAAAGGCATATTTGCTCAGCAATAACAGTTGGTTGCTTCAATTCTTCAGTCCCGACAGCTTCCATAGCATCCAATTCCTCGCTTTGGACTCTAGTAATAACTAGATCTTCTTGGGGTGCTTTTGGATCATTAGTAAGAGCCTCGTTATCCTTCAAAATTTGGTTATCTTTCACCTTGTGCAGGTTTCGATTATTCTCCTTCACTTGTAGCTTTAATTGCACAAGCTTTTGATCTTTAACTCTAGCTTTCAACTTTGGCACGACTTCTTGTGCGTACTCCATGTTATATTTTGACTGATGTGACACTTCTTGCCTAATAATAGGGCTTAATGCAGGTTTAAACCTAGCAAGTCTTTGACATGATTCTTTCACAACTCGATTTCAAGTGTCAAGTGCCTCAAGTCTTTGCATATATTCTTCAAAGAAAGTGTTGCCATGTCTTGAATAAACAAGTTGCTCACATGACTCAACAAGATTATTTGAAGGTATATACTTCTCTTGAAGCTTAGCTTTCATCTCTTGCCATGTGTTTATTGTCGCAATTCCAATCTTCTTATATATTCTTCAGCACGATACCACCAAAATTATGCCAAACCTACAAGTTTCATCTTGACAAATCTCACTTTTCAATCATCTGTCCAATCATAGCAATCAAAATATTCCTCAATTGAAATAAGCCAATTAGAGAACACCATAGGATCATCTCTTACTTCAAAATTTGGAACTTCTTTGTTATGGGGTATAACATATTGTGGCACACAGGATCTCCCACTTTGTAAGAACATAGTGGCGAAACCTTAAGCTCTAGCGAAACCTTAAGCTCTGATACCAAAACTGATGTAGGATGATTAGGGACAGCCACAACAGTAGGCTTTTGGGGCTGATTTTACACTGTCTAGGGGCTGTTTACGGTGCTGTGAACAGGCTGCAGGAATTGAATAAAGAAAGAAAAAAGAAAAAGAAAAGAAGAAGATAGATCTAGGAATCACTCCTAGAATCCCATAGGCATCACACCTAGGGTTAGGGTTGCATCACACAATCCATAAGAAGCTTCAAAAGCTCTGAAAAATTCTCTAAAATATCAACTCTATTGAATTATAATCATTACATGACTTTATATAGAATTAGAAGACTTCTTAAACCAACTATAATAAAAAAAGAAAACTATTATAATACATTTGACTTCTAAATAAGAAGCATAAATAAAACCCAATCAAATAACTTGATCCGCAAGACGACCCATGGGCGACCCCTACAACCCATGACAACAATAATAAAAATTACCAAAATACTTTGACCTGAAAATCATACAAAACATAAAAATAATCATAAAATAATACTCTAATAATACTATAAACATAATTATATAAAATTCCTATCAGTTTCTCTATGAAATCATGCCAATGTCTAAATATCATTGTTTCTTTGAATTTAGCCTTCCTTGAGCTCTTATACTCTACATCACCCATTCTTACGCATGATCTTCATAAGTTCATCAGTATCTGATTCAATTGAGTAAAAAGCTACAGGTCCTATGTCAGTTAGATCACTCAATCTTCATTACTTGCCCCTGCTTTCAATGAAACATGCCAAAACGTCCTTGTACATCACGAATTGCCCAAGACAAGCCAGAAAAGTAGACAAGATGAAATTGGATGTTCATGGTACTTTTTTTTTCTTAAACAGAATGTATGGCTGGTACGGCCCCATACAAAGCGAGATTCACAACCTTGCCCATGACAGTGGAATTGTGAAAATGATTCATATAGTTGACCCCACCTAAGTGGGACACAAGGCTTAATTTGCTTTGGTTTGGTTCGGTTCTGTTCTGTACATCTTGAGAAGAAGACCATTCGTTTTAGGATAAGCCATCTTCTCTTAGTGGATACATGCACTAAATTTTAGCAAAACAGATAAAGAAACTACCCACAGTATCTGTGAAGGGAACGGGTTTCTCCTTTCCATCTAAGAAGTGAAAATTCCTTCCCACCCTTGGTCTCCTCCACTAGAGTTATGATTAACATCTATGGCTGCTCCAGGCGTAATCCAGGTCAATCAGGTGCAACACAAATCTTGAAAGATTATGACAGTCATATATATCCTTGTCATTTTCTACAAGCCCATCCCATTTGGTGTTTGTGAAAAGAATAGACAAAGATCATAGCACAAGATGATTAAAAAAAGAAAGAAAATCACTAAGGGGTTATGATTTAAACTAATCCAGCCTCCTGAGACACAATCTGATTCTCTCTCACTGATTGGAATCCAAGACTGATGAAATTAGAGGCCTTTAGCTCTCTAAGATTACTGCTTTTATGTTGGAGGGCTTCACTAGGATCATCTGTCGAAAGCAGTTCTTTACAATGGGAAAATCTCTTCCCCTTGTACTCTTTCTTCATCTCTAGTAATCTTCCAATTTTTAAAAGAAAGAGCAATCAATCACCCCCCACCCCTTCTCTGTTTTCACGATGTGTCAAGGACATAAGAAACATTTTAAGCTGGTGGCCACAAATATATAGCCGGTAAACCCCATTCATTTCATCAGCAGTTTAAAAAACTAGCTTCTAATTTGGTTTAGATTATTTGTCTGATATAATTGTATATATATAAACTTATTAACTTAAGCCAATTTAATTAAAAACCGATTAAATCATCCAAATAAACTATATCAAATGAGCCATAATAAGGCTAGTTATTCCCTATTATTTAAATTTAAAGTTGCAGCATACTTAGACTTAAATAATGTGCTAATGGGAAGCAAAAACTTATGATGAGTAAAGAAATGGAATCTTCACAGGAAAGCAAAAACTTATGATAACCTTTTTTCCTGTTACATGGCATATTCATCCTGCAATAATAAAGTGTCTAGTTAGAAGTCTATAACTCACATCTACAGTGCAAAACCAATCCCAACTTCCACATCACTGTCCAACAGCATCGAAAAATGCTAATAAATAAATACATCAAATAATTCAAAGTATGACTTCCATGGCATACACTACAAGTTGAATAAAGATAATAAGCAACTTGAAACAGAAACAACAGGAACTGGAACCTACAGATCACTACGTACCACACTCTCAGAATTATGGCGACATCTCCCAGAGCAGAAATCAAAAACACTCAAATAGGTCCCTGCCAAAAGAACGATGGAAATTCATCATCCTTGCAAAATTTTATAAAATGAGGAGGGAAAATATATATCGTGTTGGGCCTAACCATAACAACAAAACATCAACATTTTTGTCCCAGTTTTTTTCCATATCACTTGCAGAACTGTTATGTATTCACTGGTCAGACCAGAGAACAGAAACAATTTAATCTGGTTGATAGTTGACCTCAAATATTCTCCTAAACAGGATCTATCAAGTGGTAGCTATCCCAAATATTGAATACCAAAATCTTATCAATACATGTATATATGTATATGCAACACACCCAAAACTCCTATCCTCCTCAAAATGAGTAGAATTTCACCTGCAGTTGCTGGCTTAGATATCTTCACCTTCAGCGCTAATTCCTTCTGCGTCTGTCGAAAGTATTTCATGGTGAAAAAGCAGTGACATTTATAGCATCAAAGATCAAAAAATGACGAATTTCTAGAAAGAGAATCTCCCAATTGGGAATAGAAGATCTTTGCTCTGAAATCAAAAGTTGGTTATCAATCAACTAATGGCCTATTTATAGACACAGCTAACCAACCACTAACACACGCGTCAACAACTTACATCAGCATCCATTTTTTGCATACGTTTTCAATAATTTCAAATAGTAATAATAATAGTACCCTGTTTGGTTGAGTTTTCAGATTTTTTTTTTCTTCCAAAAAATAGAAATGTTTGATGAAAATAAACACCAACAAAAATATTTTTAAATTATTTTTGCCCCAAAAGAGAGAAAACCATACGAAAATGATGAGGATTTTTTTTTTTTTTTTTTTTTTTTTTTGGGGGGGGGGGGGGGGGGGAGAATAACAACAACAACAGAAACATATTTTGAAAACGCAACCAAATAGGGTTAGCAGACGTATTTCTCAAGTTTTAGCAGCAGCAGAAGCAGAAAGCTAATTAAATTCACTTTTGACACTATACTTTTGCAGGGTTCTGGCAGCATGAAACACAAAATTCGTATGAGTTGCAGCACTGCGAAGCAAGGTTGCATCCACTGCAAGCAAGAAGAAATAATGTTGTCAATCTGTTTGGCGGAATTCCGCTCAAAGTAACATTTCAAAATACCAAATCAAAGATAACTCACTGACAAGCAAATTGCTCTCCTTTTCCAGGGCAGCAACGAGACTCTGGATCCACTGATAGTGCATCACATACATGACCTAAAATTTAAAACAACTGTCATGAGATGTGCAACAATGACATGTAACAATGTAATGTAAAGTTCTTAACTTTGAAATGCATTATAATATTTAAATCCTAATTAACAATAAATCAAAAATTTAGAAATGAAAGTAATTTTTGTTCTTCATTTTTCTTCCCCTTCCTTGTCTTCTTGTTCTTTGATCCTCCTATACTTCTCTATCCCTCAAGTATACAAGGTTGCCATTCATAAGTAAACTCCATTCAGTTCCACTATGTTAAACAGCCAAACAAAATCAGCTTCCTTGTTCAAATAGCAATCCACCAAGGGCAACTAATGTTAACATTTTGTTTGTGAAGACTCACATAATATCTATATCTAACTATTATAATTTATAAAGGTACAAATACCAGTAAGCATGACAGAAAGCAACACAAACTATAACATGGGAGAGCAAAAAGCATACCATTGTCGTCAGAGAGCAAGTATCTTCCTTGAACTGTAGTTCTACAAATGTGTTTGCCTTGAAGACTTGCATCCTTCCTATAACGCAGAAGTTAAACAAATAAAAAATACAAACAGAAGGGGGAAAAGTGCAAAAGGATAAAATAAAATAAAAAAGCATTTCGGTATCCCAAAAGAAAAGATCAACAATATGCAAACTTTCAAACACACAAGCCCATAAAAGTGAAGTAAAAACATTTTTGAATCTAAAACATAGTTGTCAAATCGTGAATCGAAATAGCCTTGTACTGAATTGAGAATCGAATCGAATCGTGAATTGTAAAAGATTCGATCACTTTTTTAAATTACTTAGAAAAATATATTAACACACTTGGATGTTAAATACATCTTATAAATATAAAATATTTAGACTTAAATCAATAAAAATGTTGTTTAAATGATGATCACGTGGTCTAATAGGTAAGAAGTTAATACAGGTTTCCATGTAAGATCACCATCACACATTTTCTTTTTTTTTAGATATTGCTTATCAACTATTCTTAATATAAATAAATAAAAGGTAAACAAAGACAAGCTCTCAATTTTCAAGTAACAACAACTTAACACTAATGTTGATATTTCATAAGCATACATCCTTATTTTCTATTTCAATATTACCTCACCCATGTAATATTGAAGTATATTTATTTCAATAAAATAACAATGTAATTCATATTGCAAGTTACTTTAACCTTAAAAGACACACTATGATTTCTTTTAAGAAAAAAAAAATGAGAAGAAAGGGTGAAAAGCATATCGGGTCCGACTCAATTTGATTTGATCCTATTGAAAACTCTATGATCTCCAAAATAACAAATCATGTATATATGTTAGTTATTTTTGTACAAAACACAATTAGATGTTGTATTAAGTTATTTTAACTAAAAAATAGAGAGAGAAAAATAATCGAAATATGTCGGTGATGAATAATTTCAAAAATTGCATGAATCGTACAATTCAAAAGATTCACTTCAAAACAGATCATCCATAGATTCATATTGATTTTGCAAAAAGTGTGAATCAAATCGCGAATCATAAAATTCTAATAACACAGATCTAAAGAAATAGTCAACTTTTATTTGACAATATCACCTAGCATAAATGGTAAACACCAAAGAGCACAACCACATAAAGATTTTGACAAACCAAGTATCAAATTCTTATCCACTTAAAAATTAAAAAAAAAAACAGGCCACAAATCTACTGGTGCAAGTTGGGCAAACTAGACCAGGCTTAAGACCTGCCCAAGCCCAACCCAAATAGTGCTCAATGTTAGCTAGGCATGACTTGCGAGCCCGAGACATTTAGCCGAAGCCTAGCCCAAACTCAATAAATTTCGTTCAGGTTAGGCTCAGTTTGCCCACAAAAAATTGGGCTCTATGTTATTAAGCTTGATTTTTGGGGACCTTTGTTGGCCTAGAAGTCTACAAGTAAATCTTTTGGGCTAATTATAACATGTTTTAACCTATATATAAATTAGTTCATAAATGCACAATCTAAAGAACCTAGCAAAATCACAAAAGAAAGACATTGCTCATAAAAATCCCAATAAATTGCTCAACCCTCAAATTTTATAGGGTAAGCTCAGGTTGCTCAAGTGAGGCCCGTGCAAGTTGCATGCCTACACATATCTCATATGTGAGAATTTATTTACTAGTTGTCTTCTCCAAATAAACGATTCTTAAGATGTGGCTCCGGTGAACATTTGAAAATGCTTATTTTACTCCTCCCTAAGGGTAAAATAAAGTGTCAATGTTACATCGCTTGTCCGATATGAGAATTTCATTCCATCCAATATATAAACATAATAGAAAAAGATATTAAAGAAATTACTCGATAAATTATTTGATGCTAGCCTTAACCAGCAAATACATCGGGCATCATTTTTCCTATACCCTTCTCATGTACCTATGGAGCTCTTGACATTTTGTCGTGTACACAAATAAGGAAAGTAATTAGGTTTAATGTGTTTTTATATATGTAGAACACCATCTATGACATTGTAATCTAATAAATTGGAAAAGTTCCAATTTACGAATCTGAAAATAGTCTCATGAATCACCATATACTTTGAAGTTGTGCCAACTTGTTTCATCACTCATCATCGTGACTACTAAAATTTTATGTGTCTGTGCTCATTACCCCGATGGCCCTTTCAGAACTTTGACTTCAGTCGGGAAATTAAATCACTTGGGATAGTGTATAAATCTTTTCTATTATTTAAAGGAAAGACTGACCATGTTATAGACGCATTTTTTGTCACGTTGTTTTCATAAAAGGTTTCTGTTCTTCATCATCTCCATTGCTAAATTACGTACTCACTGCTAGTATATATATATATGTGTGTGTGTGTGTGTGTGTGTGTGGATTTCCTTTCTTGACATTTATGAAGTTCGTTTGTTTTCAAGATTGCACAATGAAATATGCTGGTCATTGGACCCAACTGGTCTTCTTAAATGTTACCTTCCAATTAATGAAAAATAAGGCATGATTTAGCACAACTAAAATACAGATAGATCTCAACACCCTTTATGGGATTTACTTCAAAAATTCGACAATTATAGCCTCAAAGCGTACTGCGAAACGAATAATCTAATCAAATACACGAACTTTATAAACTTTTCACATCCACATCAAACACCAATTACTGAACCAGGCAAAGTCTTACAAAAAATTAAATGTTGGCCATATGAATTCTTGCAGAAAACTAGTGATTTAAACACATTACATGTTGATACTTCTCAGAACTCGTTATGGGTCAACAACATTTCCAAGAATACCAAAAAATAAAATGTTTGATTCGAAAATTTCGACAATTTTCTAGGAAACCAAACGAGGAATCCTTACCTGATTGCTGAAATTGGAGATGTGAGATGAAGGATTAACAGATGCAATAGAAGGAAGATGAGAGCTAAACGAGGTTTAGGCATTTCCAGCTCTGGATTTCGATGAAGATTATTTTGAAACCCTCGTCTCTCGGTCAGACTCTCTCTGTAATCCTTCTTCTTCCTCGTAGTTAGGGACTTGGGTCGGGTTAACAGACAAATCCACGGGCTTTTCCCAAATTAAACCAAAATAGCAACTTATTTCCCAAACTATGCGAAATTCTCAAAATGAGCTAAACCAGTATTACAAAGTATGTTTTTACTATTTTTAGGACCTTCTCGTAAAAAATTTGTGAAATAGTAAAAGTATAGTTATAAATTACGTTTTTAATTAAGAAAGCGTAGTTACAAACTACGCTTTTAAGAAAATTTCATTTATATATAAAATGTGGTTAGAAAGCATGCTTTTAAGTAAAATTTGTTTTCTTCAGAAAACGTAGTTTCAAACCACGCTTTTACTGTGCATATAAATAAATTTTGTTTTCTTCAGAAAACGTGATTCACAATCACGCTTTCACTGTTCATTACAGAAAGGGTGAATTACAACTATGCTTTTAATATTTTAAAATCCGTTTATATTTTTCAACATAAAATTGCCACAAAATATTTTTCATGTAATTTTTTTTTTTCTGTTGTCTTTTTTTTTCTGTTGTCTTTGTTCTGGTGTAATTCAGAAAACGGGTTTGCTAAAACCGTTTTCTAATACGGCTTTCCTAAAGGCGTTTTATTGTAATTTTTTTTTTTTTTCTGTTGTCTTTGTTCTGGTGATAATGTAATTCAGAAAACGGGTTTACTAAAACCATTTTCTAATACGGCTTTCCTAAAGCCGTTTTCATGTATTTTTTTTTTTTTCTTCTGTTGTTGTCTTTGTTTTGGTGATAATGTAATTTTAAATTTTTTTTTGACTTTACTAAAGCCGTTCTCATATTGATTTATTTTTCGTTTCTTTTGTCTTTGTTTTGGGTTAGAAGGTGTAATTCAGAAAAAAAAAAAAAAAAAAAAAAATTTGGCTTTACTAAAGCCATTTTCATGTAAATTTTTTTTATTTTTTCTTTTGTCTTTATTTTGGGTTAGAAGGTGATAATGTAATTCAGAAATGTTTTTGGCTTTATTAAAGCCGTTTTTATATAAAAAAAAAAATTCCTTTTATCTTTGTTTTGGGTTAGAATGTGTAATTCAGAAATTTTTTTTGGCTTTACTAAAGCCGTTTTCATTTAATTTTTTTTTCTTTTGTCTTTGTTTTGGGTTAAAAGGTGATAATGTAATTCAGAAATTTTTTTTAGCTTTACTAAAGCCGTTTTCATGTAATTTTTTATTTTATTTTTATTTTTTTGTCTTTGTTTTGGGTTAGAAGGTGTAATTCAGAAATTTTTTTTGACTTTACTAAAGCCGTTTTCATTTAATTTTATTTTTTCTTTTGTCTTTATTTTTGGGTTAGAAGGTGATAATGTAATTCAGAAAACCAGTTTAGTAAAACCGTTTTCTAACCGTTTTCATTAATTTTTTTTTTTTTTTCTTTCATCTTTGTTTTGGGTTAGAAGGTGATATACATGCTCTACAGTCCAAAGCACACCCACACACTCTGCACTTCGACGAACAACGATGAAGGGTGAGACGCGAAGAGCACCGCGGAGAAGGCCAAGAAGACAAAGGCCACCGTGAGAGCTGCAGCAAGAAGGAAGAAGAGAAAGACTTCAAATTTTGGTGATGTATTTTTTACATACGAATGGTACTTTTTCCGTTTTTTGCTATGTAATGTAACTTGTATGTAATTTGGTGTCTGATTACGAACATAAACTTGTGTAATGTAAATATTGGGTTGGAGTTGATGTTATTGTGATTCAATTGGTTTCGCTTATTTCATAAGACTGATGTTGTGCAATGAATGAATGAATTGAAAGGTTATTTGTTTTATTCAATTGGTAGTGTATTTTTTGTAAGAATGAGAATGTTATTTGTTATATTCAATGAATAATGGTTACATTTTTTAATTGTCACAATTGAGAAGATTAACAAGTTCAGAGAATGTGCATTTCCCCTAAAATAAATTTTGTCAACATTTT
The DNA here is from genome assembly GCA_036172215.1 of Camellia granthamiana. Lineage (NCBI taxonomy): Eukaryota > Viridiplantae > Streptophyta > Magnoliopsida > Ericales > Theaceae > Camellia > Camellia granthamiana. The sequence goes on from CM069910.1 coordinate 38,671,864, forward strand.
TGTAATAAAACTTAATACATAATATATGAAGTCACTAATTTACTAAATACTCATACGGGCATGAAAACAACATAACTGAAGTTGCAAATGTAACAGTTTTCAGTTACATAGGTAGTACAGACATAAGTCTCTTACAAAAATACATTCTGGACACCATGAACTGGACACCATGAACTGAACACACAATACATACATCGTAGACACCTTAACTGAACACACAATACATAAACATAACAGTTAGATAGACAAATATTAGGCAGACAATCTGACAAACTCATTACGGAAACACTTAGTCTAACACACACATTATATATTAATGCATGACCTAATATTGCCGAAGTATAGACATAAACACCTAATTCGCGCTTAAATCGGCAATCTTAGAGTTTGAATAATCCGAAAGCTCAGGGTCAGAGACAAGTTCAGGATCCTCCATGATACCCTTGATAGCCGCAACATTTGGTTTTGTTCTGTTCTTTTGGGCATCCTTATTAACTATGTATAGTTGCATATCGTGGGCTAACCTACGGCGCATCTGAGAAATCTCACGTTGTAGTCTTTCAAATAGTCGATCAACATTATCAGGATCTTCCTTTTGGATCTCAACAGAACGTGCTTTTGGCACCTTAAGTTGATTTTCCCGACTTAAGGTTTCTAGCTGTACCCGCTCTATAAATAGTGCGGGCCACTTCAGACGAGCAGTGTCAGATAAACCATATCCTGTTTGATTGTCAGATGGCTCCATACATGAACCTCCTTGAACTCGATAATACTTGGGCATCAAAAAATGTCGCTTCCCAAACCTATCACGATAACCACAAGCATAATCTAAAACAGGTATTGTTGTTTCGTCTTCAGCATCGCCACGTCCCCTTCCCCCTCCTCGTCGTGAATTGTCACCCTTTTGCAAGTTCCTACCACCTCTGCGATTCACACTCCCTCCCATGAATCGTGTAGCCATGCTAATTTTTTTAAATAAATGAATGATAATTTCGTAGGGCAAAATGAGTTGTAAGGTTGTGTCTTCACCTTTAGTCGTTTATATAGTTGGTTATGAACGGCTTTAGAAAGACACTGAAGAAAAAACCATAGAAAATAAATGCCTCTGCATGACAATCCCACATATACGAACAAGGTATGAGTTGTCACTAGAATGAAAAAACAGAGAAAAGCAAATACTGTGTACCAAGTGACGTGACTTTACAATCCATCTGTATATACCGACAAAATAAAGGCATGCTCACTATAAGGTAAATCAGTGAATTCACTGTTGCCATGTGACTTTCTGAATTGACAATCCCACATATATCAATAAGAGATGAGTTGTCACTGTAATCAGAAAACAGAGAAAAGCAATGCTTGTGCACCAAGTCACATGACTTGACAATCCATCTGCATATACCGACAAAATAAGGGCATGCTCACTGTAAGGTAAATCATTGAATTCACCGTTGCTATGTGACTTTATGAATTGACAATCCCACATATATCAATAAGAGATGAGTTGTCACTGTAATCAAAAAATTGAGAAAACCAATGCATGTGCACCAAGTCACCTGACTTGACAATCCATCTGCATATACCGACAAAATAAGGGCATGCTCACTGTAAGGTAAATTAGTGAAAATTAAAGCGTATGCGCAAAGTCACTATTGCCATGTGACACTGTCAATGTAGTAAAAAGGGCGAGGGGTGTTGTGACAACCCTCACCTCTAATTAGTGCTAAACTGTGATTGAGCATGATAAGTAATTGATTAAGCTAAAATTATGAACTGATTATATGAACATGTTGCTTTGATTGCATTGCTATCTGTCTGTCATTAAATGATCTGTTCATGTTTTAATTTCGAATTGTAAATTGAAAGCCTTATTGGCGACTGAATCAGAAATTGATTAGTGTTTTATGCTAGTTAGAATTTATGTGATTTTATGGTAGGTTTAATTAAAATTCAATTTGGAATGATTAAATTAGATTAAATAATGCTAAATTACGATGGTTTGAATTTACTACCAAATTGCCATTGTAGTGGGCCACTTTGTTGAAAACATTGTTTAGAGCTTAGTTTTGCATCTTTTCTTCATCCATTTTCTTAGCCAAAACCGTGAGAGAGAGGGAGGTAGGAGAAGATTGATTTCAACGAGAATTAGCTTGGAAATTTAGAGGAGTAGAAGAGGATTGCAAAATTAGACTTCCATACTTGAAATTCAAGACCTAAGGTAGGGAATTCATCCTCTCAATCATGAATTTAAGTTGTATTTTGCATGGTTCATGGAAATATTGGAGATTAGAGTCAAGTTTTAGCTCAAAGTGTTGAATTATGAGGCATTGTGTGCATGCATGTACATATTCTTAAATTTTGAGGTTGTTTCATGAGAATTTCCACATGCATGTTCATGTTTTAGTTTTGGTCCATGAATTGATCATGTTCTTGAGCTCAATCTTGCATTTTATCTTGTTTTAGAGCATTGGGATTCATAGGAGCTCATGCATGTTATATTCTTACATAATTCATGAAAGTTTCTTTGAAATTGTGTTCAATTGTCTCACCTTTGGGCTTGATTTTACAAAATTGATCTTTTAAACATGTTGTAGTATGAGTTTTCAAGTGTTTTCCAGAATATTGGCCCAAAGGGTTGAGTTTTGATGTGTTGAATGCTTGGTTTGAGCTTGGGAGGCAACGGCGCCAAAATTTGATGGGTCGTTGAACACATCAAAATTAAATACTAAACTATACCAAATTCAATTAGAATAATGGCAAGTCCAGGTATCGATCCACAGGGACTATTGTGAAATTAAACTAATTTAATTGTTAAATTCCTAAATTAATTTTGATAAAAAGATTGAATGATCATAACCTAATTTAATAACGAATAAATTAAACTAAGGAATTAAATTATCAATAATAAATGAAATTGGGTTTACTGAATTGGGAAAAAATCCTAGGTTAGAGTATTCACCACTAACCACATGAATGAGACTTAACATTAACCACCAATCGCAATTCGGTTTGAACAACCCAATATTTCACAACTACAAGTTTGAAATATTGATCAAGAGGGTTGTTGCATTCAATATATAGGCACGAATCATCCCGAGTAGTACGAGTTGTTTTCTCTAAACTAAGTTAGCAAAACGACCCGTCTCTCATAGCATGACTCGTCTCATACTTTGAATACAAACACAAAGAATACTAATGTATGGAAAGCATTAAACAATCACAGAGAGTAAAATGCTTGAAGAGAAGAACGAAACAATTATTTATAAATTTTTAAAACATTCATACATTTATTCAAACCAATTTACAATTAAAGCTCATGAAAAATTCCATTACATAGCTAAGGTTTCATCAAAACCCTAGAAAAGACGACTAGCCACTCATGGAGGAGTGAAAAGAGAAAGAAGATGAGGAAGAAACTTCCATGAAAGTATCCTTCAAGCTTTGGTAGACTCCCCTTCTCCAAACCCTAGCCTCTCTCTTTAGGTCAAAAAAACTTCAGAACCCTAGAAAAGCTTTTTCCTTTTCTTTTTATACTTCTACTCACTTCCAAACAGGTTTAAAACATCAGTTTAACTTTTCCAGAAAAAGTCAACTTTGTCCAAATTTTGTCTTTTTGCCCATTTTATGCTCCGACGATGTACAACCTGATTGATATTCAACACACATAAAAATATACGGTTTGACCAGCAAGTGAAGTTAAGAGATTCTAATTAACGGCCTTAATGATGTACATTTCGGGCTTAATCAGGAGGCAAATCTGAAAATTCCAGATTTTGGCTTCCACACTCGAGCGACCATTTTTTTGTTCAGAGCTCCACTCGAGCGACGGAATGCTGGGTCGAGCGTAGATTGCAAGCTCATAGGTTTTTGTGCACGCAGACGCACGCTCGAGCGACGAGACCTACGCTCGAGCAAGGAACTGTGTCTTACGCTCGAGCGAGGAGCTGTGTCTCACGCTCGAGCGAGCATCGAGCGGGCATCGAGCGGGGATTTTCAACATCCAGTACTTTTGCATTTTTACAGACCGCTCGAGCGAGGAAGTCTACGCTCGAGTGACCCCCCTGTTTTGGTAAGCTCTTTTGAGCGTAGAAAGCCACGCTCGAGCGAGAGCCCTGTTTCCAGCAAATTTTGAAAAGTGTTTTAAAGTCCATCTTTGCATCCTCATTCCATTGTAGGCATTCCTAGGCCATGTTTAAGGCATCTTAATGAGGATAATGTTATAGAACCACACCAAGTCAAGTTTAAGGGGCTAAGCTATTAATCCCAAGTGTGTAATTTAGTGTTTGTTCGTTCTGCAACTGTGTAGGGTTGGCATCCGATGACGCTCATTAGCTTGCCTATAGCCCAGTGCTCTGTGAGTAACAATGTTGTAAAGATATGTTCAATTATGATTATTTTCTGAATGATCAACTATACTGCTTTCTGAAATGACATCGTTTACTGAATGAATGTTTGTCCTATTTGTAAACTATATCCGTGGTATCCTTAGCGACTTACTGTTACTGTTACTGCTACCGTTAGAGAGATTTCTGTCGGTTCCAATGTTGGGACCACTACTGTTTACTGATTGATGGCCATCAACTGACTGTTCGGTCTTTTAAGACCACGATACTGTTTTGCTATTGGATGTACCACATATGACTACTATGGTTTCTAAATAACTGTTATGGCATGGAAAATGAGCCACTGATCAAATAACTGATTTACTGATGTAAATGACTGTTTTAATTACTGAAAGGACATTCATTCTTAACCCTTTTACGCATTTGTTATTCACTGGGCTTTAGCTCACTGTTTATATTTATATGTAGGTGTCCAGGCACCGGACCGAAGCTAGGAGCGTCGAGTTAAGCTCCCATTTTGTCAAGCCAACCTTTGTGCCTCACTTCGAGGTCCCAAGTCTGTTCAAGCTAAGGCTGTTTCGGGGTGTCTCAGTTTCACCCTTCTGTCTCTGTTTTGTAATAAGTGTTTTAGACTTGACTATACAGTTATGTTGAAGGGACTTGGTCCCTAACCCGGATGTCATGTATATATGACGTATGTATATAAATTTTGTTTATCAATGTGACTTGTGCATAAAGTCTTTTTGCATTCAGGTTTTCACAGCTCATTGGACATTTTTTATTTACTGTTTGGCTTCTGCCAGCCCCTTTACTCTGTATTACTGTCATTACTGTTAGGCAGGCCTTCGGTAATCTCGGATTACTGGCCGGTTGCAATGCTAAATCCATAGGGGCGGGTTTAGGTCGTAACAGAGTGGTATCAGAGCGATTTCAAAGCGCGAGTTATACCGCACACACGTGTCCAAATGAGCTATAAGATGTTCTAGAAAAGTAATTAGGGTATTGCATGAGCATGAAAAAGTGTGTGTGGCTATGATATGAATATGTGTGCTAATGTGCTTAAGTCAGCAACTTCCTATGTTTATTATTACCATATTGCCTATAGTGAAATGAAGAATGCAAAAAATACCGATGAGACCGAATCATCTGAGGCAAGAATGGCAAGGTTAGAACGAACAGTTGAATTGTTGATTGAAGCCCTAAGGCAACAACAGAACCAACAGCCCCCACCTCCTCCGGTATAGCCAGAACCAAATGTTAATGATGATATAATTGCTTTGACACAGAAGTTCAGCAAAATGAAACCACCATTATTCCAAGGAGGCCTTGAACCACTAAAGGCCGAAGCATGGGTTCTAGAAACTGAAAAATTATTTGAAGTGTTTCCGTGTTCTGAAGCACACAAGGTGTTACTGGCTACCTTCACTTTACAAGAAGAGGCCAGACGGCGGTGGATGCTCGTCCGTGACACCAACAATGCTATGACTTGGGCTCCGTTTAAGGAAGCCTTTTTTGAAAAATACTTCCCTGGGTGTGTCAGGAATCGCAAAGTGACTGAATTTGAACAGTTGAAACAAGGTACCATGTCCGTAGCAGAATATGAATCTAAGTTCACTGAACTTGCCCAATATGCACCACACATGGTGGACACTGATTATAAAAAGGCCAGGAAGTTTGAAGGCGGGCTCAATATAGAAATACTTGATCGAATCAATGTCTTGAAACTGCTTAAATATGTGGACATTCTTGATCGAGCAATAATAGCTGAGTCAAATATTAAAGCATTAAAACAGACTGAAACACCATCGACTGAGTGACGCGGTAAGAGATGGGGTTTTAAGTTTAAGAAAGGTCAGAATGGTTCATCGAACAAGAAGCAAAATACAGGGTCAACGAACAGTTCTAGTCAGGGAAGTGGTTCCATACCACCTTGCTCCGAATGTGGCAAAAGGCATAAAGGGGTTTGTTATAAAATTTCTGGTGCTTGTTACAGGTGTGGCAAGGTGGGCCATATGGTCAAATATTGCCCTTCCACTTCCCAAGGCAATGATAAGGCTACAGCTAGCGCCGCAGCATCAACTGTTACACCAAAACCCAATCCTAAAGCTACTGGAAAAGAGCCTTTGAGGCAAGGCCAGGTGTTTGCACTTGTACCAGGAGATGTGCAGAATACCGAGACAGTTGTGTCAGGTATATTCTCAATCTGTGCTCAAAATGCTTATATTCTGATTGATTCGGGGTCTACACATTCGTTTGTCTCGTATGCTTTTTCTCGAAAATTAAATAGACCACTGGAACCCATGAACTATTTGTTAGCTGTATCTTCATCTGCTGGGGGATCCATGACTTGTGCTTATGTGTATCCTGCATGTGAGATTGTTGTTGGGGATGTACATCTGTATATTGATTTACTGCCCTTGAATATCGATCATTTTGATGTAATTTTAGGAATGGACTGGTTAACAAAATATCATGCTACCATAGACTGTGTGAGGAAACAAGTTGTTTTCCGTCCACCTGGTTTACCTGAATTTGTGTTTAATGGAGTTGGTGTAATACCTCCCCCATATCTGATTTCGTCCATGAAAGCTTTTAAATTGCTTAAAAAGGGGTGCAAAAGGTATTTATGTTGCATATTGACTGTACCTGCTGATACTAAAGCTAATATGGACAGTATTCTTATAGTCAGAGAATTCCCAAATGTTTTTCCAGATGATCTGCCAAGGGATTTGATTGATAGGGAGATAGAGTTCACTGTTGAAGTGTTACCGGGTACACAACCAGTTTCCAAAGCTCCGTATAGAATGGCACCTATCGAATTGAAAGAACTAAAAATTTAGCTGCAAGAGTTGTTGGATAAGAAGTTCATCAGGCCCAGTACTTTACCATGGGGCGCGCCAGTTTTATTTGTGAAAAAGAAAGACGGCTTACTGAGACTCTGTATTGACTACAGTGAATTGAACAAGGTAACAGTGAAAAACAAATATCCATTGCCTCGTATTGATGATTTGTTTGACCAGTTGCAAGGTGCCCAGGTTTTCTCCAAAATTGACCTTAGATCCGGATATCACCAACTGAAAGTCAAGACAGAGGACATTGAAAAGATTGCCTTTCGAACGAGGTATGGACATTATGAATTTCTTGTTATGCCTTTGGGAGTTACTAATGCACCTGCTGCATTTATGGACCTTATGAACAGAATTTTCAAACCATTCCTCAATGAATTTGTGGTCGTTTTTATAGATGACATTTTGATTTATTCCAGGAGTAAGGAAGAACATGAACGTCATTTGAGAATTGCTTTGCAGACCTTAAGAGAACAGAAACTGTATGCAAAACTAACAAGTGTGAATTTTGGCTTGATAATGTAATGTTTTTGGGACATGTAATTAGTAAGGATGGCATTTCAGTTGACCCACAGAAGATTGAAGCAGTAGTGAATTGGCTTAGACCGACTAATGTTACTGAAGTTCGAAGTTTCTTGGGCTTAGCCGGGTACTACAGAAGATTTGTGAAAGACTTCTCCAAAATTGCTTTACCATTGACTCAAAAGGGGATATCATTTGACTAGACCGACCAGAGAGAATCAGCTTTTTAAGAACTAAAGACTCGACTGGTGACTGCACCGATTCTTACCCTATCCTCAGGTACGGATGGATTTACTATTTTTAGTGATGCTTCTTATAAGGGTTTGGGATGTGTATTAATGCAGAATGGTAAAATTATTGCATATGCTTCCCGACAACTGAGACTACATGAAAACAATTACCCGACTCATGACTTGGAACTTGCCGCAGTGGTATTTGCTTTGAAAATTTGGCGCCACTACCTATATGGGGCAACATGTGAGGTGTACACCGATCACAAGAGTTTGAAATACTTCTTTACACAGAAAGAGTTGAACATGAGACAGCGGAGATGGTTAGAACTGATGAAAGACTATGACTTGCAAATTTTGTACCATCCGGGAAAAGCTAACACTGTTGCCGATGCATTGAGTTAGAAATCGATTGGGAATTTGGCCTGTTTACTCACTGGACAGAAGGAACTGCTATGTGATCTTGAGAAATGTGAAGTTGAGATTGTTTTGTGAGAACAAGGTGGAACATTGGCTACTATTTCTGCCCAACCAGCTCTTATTGAAGAGATTAAAGAGAAACAACAACAAGATAACTTTCTGAGGAAGGTCATTGATGAACGGGAATCCAAACCGAGGCCAGACTTTAAATTTGAAAACAATGTATTGAAATTCCAAGGAAGGTTGTGTGTACCGAATGATTCTGAACTGAAAAGGCGAATTTTGCAAGAAGGCCATAATTCAAAACTTTCCATTCATCTAGGAAATACAAAAATGCACCAAGACTTGAAACTCAATTTCTGGTGGCTGGGAATGAAAAAAGAGATTGCTGACTTTGTGTCAAAATGCCTACATTGCCAACAAGTTAAAGCTGAACATCAACGACCCGCAGGCTTACTTCAGCCCTTACCAATACCGGAGTGGAAAATGGGAACATATCACTATGGATTTCATTGTTGGTTTGCCTCGCTGCAGTAAAGGTATGGACTCAATTTGGGTTATTGTTGATCGATTGACTAAATCTGCTCACTTCTTACCTGTCAAAACAATTTACAATACGGACAAATTGGTTACAATTTATATTGATGAGATTGTTAGATTGCATGGAGTGTCTGTGTCCATTGTTTCTGATAGGGACTCGAAGTTTACATCGAGATTCTAGCAAAGTCTACAGACAGCATTGGGTACCAAACTAAGACTGAGTAGTGCATACCATCCTCAGACAGATGGCCAGTCAGAAAGAACCATTCAGACTCTGGAAGACTTACTGCGTAAGTGTGTTCTTGATTTCCAAGGAAATTGGGAAAGCCATTTACCTTTAGCTGAATTCACCTACAACAACAGTTTTCACTCGAGCATTGGTATGGCGCCTTTTGAGGCTTATATGGCAGAAAATGTCGATCTCCTATTTGCTGGGCAGAAGTTAGAGATGGGCCTTTGCTTGGGCTCGAGATTGTACATAAGACCACAGAAAAAGTGAAACTAATTTAACAAAGATTAAAAACCGCACAAAGCCGACAGAAAAGTTATGCGGATGTCCGAAGGCGAGAGAGGGAATATGAAGTGGGTGATGTAATAACCCTCACCACTGATTACTGGTTAACCACTGATTACTGCTAAACTGAAATCGATTATGATAAGTAATTGAATCGACTGAAACACTGAACTGACTGATTGAATGTACTAGTTTAAATGCATTTCTATCTACTTGACTGTTAAATCATCTGTCTATGTTTTATGCTTTAAACTGTAAATTGAAGGCCTTATCAGCGGCCGAATCCGAAATTGATTGAGGTTTTATGATCATTAGAATTTATGTGATTTTATGGCATATTTAATTAAAATGTGATTTGGTATGATTAAATTAGATCAAATATTGATAAATTGCACCACTTGGACTTATTTACTATCTTGCCACTTAGTGGCCCATTACATGGAACATTTTTGAGCTCTCTTCATTAGACACAACACATTTCATCAACTTTCTCCTTGCTATAGCCGACTAGAGAGAGAGAGAGTGAGAGGAAAAGAGTGATTTCAAAAAATTTAGCTTGGTGACTTGAAGAAATTGAAGGTTGATTGCATAATTATGCTTCCATTCTTGTAATTGAGGACCTAAGGTAGAAATTCAGCCTCCCATTGATGTATTTGTGTATTGTCTTGCATGATTCTTGGTATATTTAAGATTAGAGCCAAGATATGGCTTATAATGTTGAATTGGAACTCATTCCATGCATGCATGTCCATAATCTTGCATTTAGAAGTTGATTTCATGGAAAATTGTTACTTGTATGTCCAAGTTCTAGCTAAGGTTCATGAAATCATCATGTTTTGTAAGAATTGGCTCTTTGGAGCAAGTATTGAAGCCTTGGAGTTGTTTAAATCCATGCATGTACATGTTTACCATGTTCTTGAAAGTTTGGTTTGAAATTGAATTTAATTGATCTTCCTTTGGGGCTTTGATTTTACAATTGATCCTTGAAACATGTAATATTATGAGTTTTGAAGTGTTTTCCAGAAAATTAGCCCAAAAAAGGTTGGATTTGATACATTTGAAGTTGATTTTGAGCTTGAGGTTGAAATCTGGAATTCCCAGAATTTAGACTCACGCTCGAGCGGGGAAAGTGGCGCTTGAGCGTGAAATTCATGCTCCCAGCACTTTGCATTGTTTTACAGTACGCTCGAGCGGGGGATTACACGCTCGAGCGGGGACCTGAGTCACACGCTCGAACGGGTGTCGAGCGCCCATCGAGCATGATTTTCACACATCCAGTACTTTTGCCATGTTTTGCAGTCCGCTCGAACGCGGGAAGTGACGGTCGAGCGGGGAACCTTTGTCTGCATGTTTGCTCGAGCGGGGAAAACCATGCTCGAGCAGGACCTTGTTTTTCTGAAAATTCTGAAAATGTTTTTAAAGTGCATCTTTGCATCCTCATTTCATTCTAGGCATTCTTAGGCCTAGTTTAAAGCATCTTGATGAGGATATTAATATAGAACCACACCGAGTCAATTTGGGATTAAGTCTTTGATTCCCAAATGTGTAGCTTAGTGTGTGTTCATCCTGTAACTGTGTAGGGTTGGCATCTGAGGACGCGCTCTAGCTTATCTGTAGCCCAGAACTCTGTGAGTAACAACTGTGTAAAGATATGTTCAAATATGAATATCTTTCAAATGGTTAAACTGTACTGTTTCTGAATTGATACTGTTAACTGAATGAATGTATGTCCTCTATTCTGAACTGTATTGTGGCATCCATAGCAACTACTGTTACTGTTAATGCTACTGTTACAGAGATCTCTGTTAGTTCCTATCTTGGAACTTCTGTTTACTGTTATGATGGCCATCATTGACTACACGGTCTTTCAAGACCTACTGTTTACTGTACTGTTCTGCTAATGGATGTACCACATATGACTATTACGACTGAATGACTGATATACTGAATCAATTGACTGTTTTTGATACTGAAAGGACATTCATTCTTAACCTCTTTACGCATTATGTTATTCACTGGGCTTTATCTCACTACTCATATATATATGTAGGTGTACAGGCACTGGACCGTTGCTAAGAGCGTCGGGTTACCTCCAGTTTTGTCAAGCCAACCTTTGTGCCTCACTGCGAGGTTCCGAGCCTGTTCAAGCCAGGGCTATGGGGTGTTTTAGATCCCCCCTTTTGTTTCTGTCCTGTATAGACTAAGTGAGACTTGTACTGTACTGAATGTTTCTGTATACATTGTAAATACTGTTCTGTTTCCGAATGAGTATATATATGAAAAGTCTTTTTGCATACAAACTGTCGTAGCTCATTGGACATTATTTTAATTACTATTTTGGCTTCCGCCGTGCCCCTATACTCTGTAATACCGTCTTACTGTTAAGCAGGCCTTCGGTAATCACGGATTACTGGCCGGTTACAGTGCTAAACCCATAAGGGCAGGTTTGGGTCGTGACAGGTGATCATGTTCTTGTTAAAGTGACACCAATGAAAGGGCAGACTCGTTTTGAGGTTAAGGACAAGCTAGCGCCGAGATATGTTGGGCCGTATGAAATCATTGAACAGATTAATCTGGTGGCGTACCAAGTAACGCTTCCTCCTGAAATGGAGCATATGCATAATGTCTTCCATATTTCAATGTTCAGGGATTATCTTTGGGATCCCTTCCATGTTATTGAGCCTACCCGTGATGACTGCACTTACGAAGAATGGCCTATTCAGATTGTAAACCGACGAATCAAGAAGTTGAGAAATAAGGAAATTCCGTTGGTGAAAGTGGACTGGCAAAACCATGGTGGCGTTTATGCCACTTGGGAAAGGGAAGACAATACGATGAAAAGATATCCTGAATTGTTTCCCCTGAATCCAGTGTTCTTCCAGAATGAAGGTAATTCAAGTTTGGAGGACCAAACTCTTTTTAAGAAGGGAAGACTATGACAACCCACACCTCTGATTAGTGCTAAACTGTGATTGAGCATGATAAGTAATTGATTAAGCTGAAATTCTGAACTGATTGTATGAACATGTTGCTTTGATTGCATTGCTATCTGTCTGTCATTAAATGATCTGTTCATGTTTTAATTTCGAATTGCAAATTGAAGGCCTTATTGGCGACCGAATCAGAAATTGATTAGTGTTTTATGCTAGTTAGAATTTATGTGATTTTATGGTAGGTTTAATTAAAATTCAATTTGGAATGATTAAATTAGATTAAATAATGCTAAATTACGATGGTTTGAATTTACTACCAAATTGCCATTGTAGTGGGCCACTTTGTTGAAAACATTGTTTAGAGCTTAGTTTTGCATCTTTTCTTCATCCATTTTCTTGGCCAAAACCGTGAGAGAGAGAGGGAGGTAGGAGAAGATTGATTTCAACGAGAATTAGCTTGGAAATTTAGAGGAGTAGAAGAGGATTGCAAAATTAGACTTCCATACTTGAAATTCAAGACCTAAGGTAGGGAATTCATCCTCTCAATCATGAATTTAAGTTGTATCTTGCATGGTTCATGGAAATATTGGAGATTAGAGTCAAGTTTTAGCTCAAAGTGTTGAATTATGAGGCACTGTGTGCATGCATGTACATATTCTTAAATTTTGAGATTGTTTCATGAGAATTTCTACATGAATGTTCATGTTTTAGTTTTGGTCCATGAATTGATCATGTTCTTGAGCTCAATCTTGCATTTTATCTTGTTTTAGAGCATTGGGATTCATAGGAGCTCATGCATGTTATGTTCTTACATAATTCATGAAAGTTTTGGTAAGCTCATCCTGTTTTGGTAAGCTCGTTCGAGCGTAGAAAGCCACACTCGAGCGAAAGCCCTGTTTCCAGCAAATTTTGAAAAGTGTTTCAAAGTTCATCTTTGCATCCTCATTCCATCCTAGGCATTCCTAGGCCATGTTTAAGGCATCTTAATGAGGATAATGTTATAGAACCACACCAAGTCAAGTTTAAGGGGCTAAGATATTAATCCCAAGTGTGTAATTTAGTGTGTGTTCGTTCTGCAACTGTGTAGGGTTGGCATCTGAGGACGCTCATTAGCTTGCCTATAGCCCAGTGCTCTGTAAGTAACAATGTTGTAAAGATATGTTTAATTATGATTATTTTCTGAATGATCAACTGTACTGCTTTTTGAAATGACATCGTTTATTGAATGAATATTTGTCTTATTTGTAAACTGTATCCGTGGCATCCTTAGCAACTTACTGTTACTGTTACTGCTACTGTTAGAGAGATCTCTGTCGGTTCCAATGTTGGGACCACTACTGTTTACTGATTGATGGCCATCAACTGACTGTTCGGTCTTTTAAGACCACTATACTGTTTTGCTATTGGATATACCACATATGACTACTATGGTTTCTAAACAACTGTTATGGCATGGAAAATGAGCCACTGATCGAATAACTAATTTACTTATGTAAATGACTGTTTTAATTACTGAAAGGGCATTCATTCTTAACCCCTTTACACATTTGTTATTCACTGGGTTTTAGCTCACTGTTTATATTGATATGTAGGTGTCCAGACACCAGACCGAAGCTAGGATCATCGAGTTAAGCTCCCGTTTTGTCAAGCCAACCTTTGTGCCTCACTTCAAGGTCCCAAGTCTGTTCAAGCTAAGGCTGTTTCGGGGTGTCTCAGTTTCACCCTTCTGTCTCTGTTTTGTAATAAGTGTTTTAGACTTAACTGTACAGTTATGTTGAAAGGACTTGGTCCCTAACCCGGATGTCATGTGTATATGACATCTGTATATATATTTTGTTTATCAATGTGACTTGTGCATAAAGTCTTTTTGCATTCAGGTTTTCACAGCTCATTGGACATTTTTTATTTACTGTTTGGCTTCTGCCAGCCCCTTTACTCTGTATTACTGTCATTACTGTTAAGCAAGCCTTCGGTAATCTCAGATTATTGGCCGGTTGCGATGCTAAACCCATTGGGGCGGGTTTGGGTCGTGACAGGTGTTAGAAACGCAACTTGAATTTCTTGGAACATAACTCACTTGCATGTTTGATGTGTCAACTCAGTGACTACTCACTGTAACGAGGGATGTAAGAAAAACCGAAAAACTAACTTTACAAGTCACTGCATATTGACAAGTCACGAACTAGTATAGCATTTTATCTTCTACCCTCCTCCATTTGATTTTATGATCGAATTTCAAATTTCTTCAAAACACCATATTTTAGACGTCGATATCGTAACTTCGAAGTGACTATTCACTGTATGAAAGAAGCACGCATGTGTACAAATTTTATTGTGCCCATGTAAAATTCACCAATTCGTAGGGGGATTAATTTATTAACTGTGTTCAATGTTATTACATCAGTAAGGCATTTTTGACGGATCTGTGAACGGCTTGACAAGTCTCTCCACGATTTGACTACTCAATGTGTGAAAAAAAGAAGTTTATGTAGGCAATGTTGTGTTTCACTTAGCTATGCATCATTCGTTGTTACGACTAACTATTTGTATTTCATTGAAAAGTATGACTATTTCAATTTTTGTTGTTATTTGGAATTATTTTAAAATCAACTTTTGAATATTCAATTTGTAATATTTTGGGAAACATTTACAACATCAACTGAACATTGGTCGTAACGTACCCATCCGCAGATCAATCGTAACAAATTTGTAAATCCCACGCACGCCCACTTAACCCCATAGGTATGGAAGATTAATTGTTATTTTGATTTTTTCTGGAAATCACTAGTAATAAATTTGCAAATCTCACACATAACCACTTAACCCAATAGTATTGGAAGACTAGTGTATGAAAATATTGTTAGAATGAAAATGTAATTGAATATAAAAGTGTTGGGTTAAAATGAAATTTATTCAAATAGATGATCCGTATGGTTTTATATTTTGAAATGAATATTATAATTACATTTTTTAAAAGAGTTTGTCAAACTTAAAATTTTGTTTGCTTGTATATATTAAAAATAATTTTTATAAATTTTAAATCCAAAACTTACTTGGTTTTCGAATTTCCAAGAACAGTTTTTTGGAAATTTATTAATCCCCCAACTGGACCAACCACTTGGCTTTGAGCTTGTTTGTCCTGCCCCCAAATTTAGTTTTCTGTCAACCCCCAATTCCTTACCAGAGTCATCATTTTGACTAGACTACCAAGAATTGAAAGGCGACTCTTGCTTCTTTCCTGATGGAGATTGAAATTCTTTACGTAGAGGATCACTATTTGAGGAGCCCCAGTTAAGGGAAGCTTTTGATTGATCTACCTATTCTGTTTTCTGTGTTGTTGAAGGCGGTAGTTCGTCTGTCTGAACTTTATTAGTCCCCCAACTGGACCAACCACTTGTTTTTGGGTAATGTTTGTCCAACCCCCAAGTTTAGTTTTCTGTCAACCCTCCATTCCTTACCAGAGTCATCATTTTCACTGGACTTCCAGGAATTTGAAGGTGACTCTTTTTTCTTACCTGATGGAGATTGAAATTCTTTACGTAGAGGTCATTATTTGAGGAGCCCTTGTTGAGGGAAAATTTTGACTGAGCTACCTGTTCTGTGAGAACCTGAATATAAAAATTAAGTAAATAATTGAATAATAATAATATTACAATTTCAAATATTTTGGTGGTCAATCCTAAAGTGCAAATTAAATATTTTGAAGGTCTTTTAATTAATTTTTAAGCCTAGTATGCAGACAAGAACAACACTGACTTAAATCAACACATAGTTAACTTCAAATTAAATTGGTCAAACTTCTCCAATTAAATTAAATGAAATATGTAAGGTGAAAAGTGAAATTAAATATATTGTGAAGGTAAAATAAATTGAATTATATTTGTAAGCGGAAAAGTAAAATTAAATTTCTAAGCGGATTTGAACTTTGCTTAAAACCTTCAGATATGCATTGAGTAGTAAATAAAAGTCGAAGTGACAACTCGTATAAAGTTGATGCATAGTTGTTCAGGTCATAAAAGTTGACGTGACAACTCTGATGCATAGTTGTTTACAATAATTTCAAACATACAGCTACCATGTGTAATGGCTTTGCAATGCTTATACAAATTCGTAACGAATCTTGACATGTGTACTTATAAATGTAGTTATTTCATAAATTTCAGGTTCATATAACAAATAGTTAAAATATATTCGTAAGTTAGATGAACAACAACATTGTCTTATACTCCAGTAACGAAGATACAACACAACATACAAATATATATGAAAGATAAAGGTGTTTGATTTCTCATTCCTCATCTGACATGTAGTAGTCAGAGAGATATTTTTCATTGTTTAAGACATTATTTCGCTCAATCACTGTCAAATCTCTATTACTTGCTTCTGCCATTTCGGTGGCTAGTTGAAACATGAAATGTCGATATCTCCGCATCAACATTCTGTTATTCTCCTTCTTAATTCTGCTAATGACTTTTTCATAGTCGCTCACATTTCGTCTAGCCATGGTCAATGAACGACGATGAGGTACCGGTGCCCCAAAGTTACGTAGATCATTAAACAATCCTTCTTGCTCCGTTACCCTGAACGCCCATTCTGTTCGGATACCAACATAATAATCCTTCAGACTCGAGTACTTTTCGCTCTTGTAGTCATAAGTAAATAGAGGTAGTAGCCACACTTTCAGATTTCTTTGATGGTGTGAACTTCCTGCACCTCTTAAAGACATTGTTCATAAAATAAAAAAATTAATAATAATAGTAATTGTAGATATATTACTATTGTTATGACTTGAACAAGTATCATACTGGGGGTAGCGTTATTTATAGACATCATACTGGGGGTTAACTAGAGATGACCTGGTGACGATAATTGAGTTGGGGCACTTTGGAAGAAGTGATACCCGCTGTATTATTTTATCTTATTCATTTCATGCAATCCTGAGTACCTATGACTTTGTGTACCTGTGATGTAGTCACAGACGTGGTTGTCAGATAAAATCATAATTATAGGTCGTCATTTTCACAATGCAATCCCTTCATATTCGAGCAGTGAGTTGTCAAATTAATCAGTAATGCAGTGATTTGTCACATCGCCACATTGAACTATTTTTTCATGCTTGCTTTTTTAATACAGTAAGTAGTCACTTCAAACTGACGATTTCAGTAGAAATTGGTGTTTTCAAAAAATTATAAATTAAATCATAAAATGAAACAGCGGCTTTAATTTTCTTTGTTTTAAAGTAATACTGTTCATAAACAACTATGAAACAGAGTGCAAGTAAATACACAACCTTCCAACTCACTTCGACCTATAAAACTATCGTTGATTTTTTCACCAAAACAATGTTCAAAACACAAACAAAACAAAATAATAAAATGGCCACCTGATATGTAAAGAAGATTGGCACTACAGCCTATATTTTATGTTATTTTCACTTAATGAAACTTCACAGTCATCCCCTTTTCTCATCTTTGCATTTTCTACTTGCTTTTGTATTCGGTAAATTACACTTCACTCCTTTATATAATTGTTTATCAACACTATTACCATGTGGTCGTATTAATGTGACTTAGATTAATTCTGAAATGTGAGGAAAAAACAAAGCATCTAAGTCGCGCTGCATTAAGTCACATGCATCACTACATGTGAGGAAAAAAGTCACAAAGTATATAATTTACAAAGTCAGAAAGTCACATGCATCATTGCATCACTGAATCACTGCATTAAGTCACATGCATCACTGTATCACTGCACAGAGTCACATACACCACATGCATCACTGCATCTGAGGAAAAAAAGACACATGCATCACTGCATTGCTGCAGAAAGTCACATAGCATCTGAGGAAAAAACAAAGCATACAATTTATTACGTTTGTTAAAGTCTTTGCATCACTGATGAATGTTAGACGTATTACTGCGCCGAGCTACAATTTATTATCGTGCCATAGCTATTGTGCCCATGTGAATTTCTGCAATTCATAATGGGATGGGGGGTGTCAGAACAAAACAACATAACAATTAGACTCTTTGTGTTTAAAAAGCTACCCTATGCAGCTCCAAATAGATTCATAAACCTTAAAGATAAAATATTATAGAGTTATAATGTATTGAAGATTAATTTGTAGTAGAGTTAGAATGAATGGGTTTTTCGATGTATAGAACTTGAAAGTCTTACAGATAAAAGCTAGCCTAGTATGCAGACAAGAACAACACCGACTTAAATCAACACATAGTTAACTTCAAATTAAATTGGTCAAATTTCTTCAATTAAATTAAATGAAATATGTAAGGTGAAAAGTGAAATTAAATATATTGTCAAGGCAAAATAAATTAAATTATATTTGTAAGCGAAAAAATTAAATTAAATTTCTAAGCGGATTTGAACTTTGCTTAAAATTCGAAATTAAATTGCTTAAATTTCAGATATGTACTGAGAAGTAAATAAAAGTCGAAGTGACAACTCCTATAAAGTTGAGGCATAGTTGTTCAAGTCATAAAAATAGACGTGACAACTCTGATGCATAGTTGTTTACAATAAGTTCAAACATACAGCTACCATGTGTATATGTGGTATAAATATCGCATCATACCACAACAAAATTTTTATAGCTATTTTGAGCGATATCATCATGAGATATACGGTGGTTGGTCTATATTCAACAATGGGTCGCTATTGGGTTGTAGATAGAGATGAATTTCAATACCCATTAAATCCAAATTTGCGGTACTCACATGCCGCCGTCAATACCATGGGAGCTGAGTGGGAATTTCGCATAACTCAAGCAAATGTTCTTGTTGAGCTATGTTGTGAAATTAATATTAAATTTCCTCGTTGGTTAGCCATGCGTATACCAACTGACACTCCACAATTGTTGCAAAAGGCAGTGCATCGTATCCGCGACGAAGTTAATCGTATGACCTAACGTTTGCAAAGGTCCAAACTAATGAAGACCGCAAATGAGCGTGCCGAAGATGGGTTAATGGATGATACACACCAGTACTTCGCCTGGAGCATGGATGTTATGTATGAATCTGATATTGAGATGTCAGATGATGATGATAATGAATGAAATTGTTTGGATGAATGACCAAACCATTTAGGTATTTATGGATTTATAATGCTTATCCACGACTTATCCATGAAGAAAGAAATTTCAATAGTTTTTGAATAGTTCTTGTAATTCTACAATAACAAATACCTTTGCTTTCTCTTCGTTATTATTATTCTGAAGAACGCTACTTGAACTAGGCTTTCATGATTTCATTCATTATTGAAGAGGAACACCAATTTTGGTGTCATGAATCTGAAGCCTGGTTACAAATTTTTTTTTTTCCCCCTAAAATGACCATAACTTGTTAAATAATCTATTATTTTAACTTATATCAAATTGTAATTATGGGTAAAATCGTAAATTACCAACTCAGTAAATAGCTTCCACGTTTCCAGATCCCACATTTTAGAAACTGCTATATAAGTTCCACAGTTCATCACGTTCACTCTATTGAAAAACTAAAATTTGTTTCTTTTTTTATTTTTTAAGAAAGGCTATTCAAGTATTAAAGAATTTTTTTCTTTCTTTGTTTCTTTATGTTTTTTTGGGGGAAAAAAGCAGAGTATATAAAATTTGTGTTTTTGTTTTCTTAATGTTGTATGTGTGTGTGTGCACACGTTGTTTAAAAAAATCAATGTTCTTCAAATTTTTATTATATTATCAGGTTCTGTGCTGCTTTTTTTTTGGGTAGTCTTATGTAATCTGAAATTTGTGTGTGTATTTAAAAAAAAAGTATTCTTAAATCCATTGTGACATCATGATTTGAATATTTGAAGTATTTAGGAAATGTTTAAAATAAGTAAGAATAAAAAATTGTAAAATTCTATTTTCGAATAAATAAGTATGGCACATTTATATCATCTATACAAGTTTGATTTACAAAAACTATAAATACAAAAAACTATACACTCCATATCACACCGGCTAATGCCCTAACCTGTCCCCAGTCCCACAACCTCGACCGTGGACCTCCTTCCTCGGTCTCTTGCGGTAGACTCTCTGAATATCTGGCTCCCTCAATCGTAAATGCGTATCCAGTGGCACTCCCTCTCCTACATGTGCGGCCCTTGATCCTGTCTCTGGCCGAAGATCGGATACTACTGTGAGCTGTGAAACTCCCTCATCTGGTGCAATTGTATCACGATCTGCAGCTGGACCTTGACCTCGACCTCTGCCTCTGCCCGCACCCCGACCTCGGCCACGATGTCCGCCACGACCATAACCTCGGCCTCTCCTTCGCGCTCTTTGGGGGGGGCTCAATATGGGCCTCCTCCTCAACATGGGAGATGTCAGTGAAAACTGCATCATGTGTACTCATGGTCGCGGTCGAACTAGTCCCCATAAAAGCAGGTGTATGTAGTGTGGGAGTATGTAATGTACATGTATCAACTCCAACACTACACACACCTGAACTGTGTGGTGGTGGTAACTGGGTGGGTGGGGTAACAACGTCATGCATGTATCGGGGCGGTGTCCAATCAGGGTCAGCATGCTAGGTAGGATGTACGTGTAGGGAATCTGGAGAAATGTATGGGGTACCATGCGGTGGGGTGACTGAAGTCTAAGGACCTGCTGTGGCTAGCGCTGAAGTGGAAGGCATTGACGTGGACGTGACTGATGTGTCTGGAGCAGCTGCTGCACTGTGTACACCGTAGTGGCCAAAATGCAGATGATCTACCCGATGGGCATGCTGGATCCCCTCGTACAATAACTCTCGGATCTCTGCAATGGCCTGCAAGGCATGTTGTCCATCACGTCTGAAAAGGGCGTCATCAGCCAAGTGATATGACCTCCCAGCTCGAACCACCTGAACAAAAATTCAGACGTATTAGGCTACAGTTGACTGAAAGTAAATCAATTATGATCTTAACAATTATCTGACACATACTATGATACTCACCAATGCCTCGAGAGAAGGCCCAACTCCCTGATATCCGGACTGAGATAGGTGACTCGGATTACCGACTAGTAGGTGTGTATGTTGCCGATACCACAACATGTAAGGGTCGGAAGAGAGGAGTACCTCATCGCTCCAGTCAGCCTGTACAATACTGTCGCGACGGGCATCCCACAGCTATATATATCGCATATAAAACAAACTCCAGTCAGTGCCGGCTCGGCCACGTCTATCAGTCACATGCAACCGCCACCCGGTGTCACACCGATCCGGCACGGACTGGACCCGACCAAACTGTCGAAGGACACGATCGGGGAGATGCCACTCAACCACGTCAAAACAAATAAGTGGCACTCTTGCCATCTATATCTCCTCACTTAGTCGGTAATAGTCTGAGAGCGTACTAAGGACCCCAGCATAAAGCCGCCAAATAAACTACAATAACGACAAGTATATTAAAAATCGCTCCTGAACATATACAATGAACAAGACAACTAAAATTTAGTTATTTAAATTTCATACATCGCCTTCTATCATCCGGTCAAGCTGGTCTCTATACACGACGACTACGTGGGTCGATACGACCTCGTGGCCCATGTCAACCCTCCACCGGTTACCTCGGGGTCTAGCTGGCAACTGCATGTCTCCCTGGCCGATGGGAAGCTCACAGGAGCAACCACTTACCGCCTAGATGGGGCAATGCAAATCAATCTCTCCCATGACCAAATCTGCAATAGTTTGAACGTAATTACAATACTGATATATGCCATACAATATGAATTGACATGTAATAAAATTCTTACTAACCTGTAGCAAGACAAGGGGTCCTCCGATCTCCTTCGCACCCACCTGATTTGCTCGACATAGCATCCTACACAAGCATGTCAAAGCCGCACCACCCCAGTTATACTGGCCGATCGCGTCAATGTCTCTCAACAGTGGCAAGTACATCAGCTTGAGCAGGTTCTGTGACTTATCAGAGAGAAGTACCCCCCAATAAGCCACAGAATATATGCTCGGGCATGCTGCTGTACTAACTCATTTGGAGCATGATCTAGAAGAGGACCAAACTGCTCGGCCAGCCACCTCACCCTCAGTCTACCTGCCTGTAAGTCTGCAGGTGTAGGTGCTACTCCTAATAGCTCACCGCATAGAGCTATCCACTGCTCCTTCATCAAGGATAGGTCAATACCAGTAATTGCTCGCCCATCAATCCGTAGACCACATATGACAGATATGTCCTGCAATGTGACGGTGGCATCTCCGATCGGGAAATGGAATGTATGAGTCTCTGTGCGCCACCTCTCGATGAGAGCAGTGATGAGTGGGTGGTCCAGTCTAATTTGGCCTATACGATAGACACCATAGAATCCTGCGCGTAGTATACACTGTAAGACTTTATGGTCCAATGGATGCTCCCACAGGCCGGAATCTCCCCGTCGGCATGTCAACACGGTGCGTGCCTCGTTTTGCATAACAGAATGACTAGTTTAAATTATAGCATTATCACGTAATATAAAACAAAATGTAGGGTATTTTCATTGTAAGCGTAAAGTCCAACAAACGTTATTGCATACCGGATCCTCCTATATACTGTCAGCCCGATGTAGATGACTGAAAAGTGGGACCTCATCAGGTAGATGTGCCATGAAGCCTGTACAAGTGAAATACTAGATCATAACAATAAAAGTCTCATTTAATCATAACAGGAAAACTGTAATTATTCCATAAATTACGATTTGTAAAAGAAAAGTATGCTCAACTATTTAAAAATTTATATTTGTGTGACACCATATATGGAAGCAATTCACTAAAATGTAATTAATTTTTATTTCAAAAAACTCTATTGGTGAGCATGTAATTTAACTATAACAATTAAACTCTAATTATTCCATACATGATGACTTGAAAAACAAATGTGGTCGATTATTTTAAAATTATCAATTTGTGTGCCACTAACATGGAAGCAATTCACTAAAATCTAAAATTATCAATTTATGTGTCATTAAATATGATAAGCAATTCAACAGAACCTACCGTTATCTATGTTATAACTAATATAGAAATCTTTTACAAAATAATTTTAAGGTCTCAGTTACATAAGCTTAATAATGACCAGTAACACGTGGATAGTTTTCCTACATAAATATTTGCGAAAAAATTGAATGAGAATTTTTTTTTCAATAATAGGTTGCTAATTACATTTATGGCATATTTGACAAAATTTAATTATTGATATTGTAATGGTAAAAGTTCCAATAAAATATAAAATTTGTAAATTACGTAGATCTGATTCATAAATTGTAAATATAAAAAATGCTTGCAGCATTCGAAAATATTAAATTTATTCATAAATAATAAATTTTTAAATGGTAGAAGACCTATGTGATTTTCACTAAAATTTTGTAATAGACATTTTCAATCAAGTAGACAATAAAAAAACTTAGGCCTATGTGGTATAGTTAAATGTTTTTACATACATATTTAGTTTAATTTATTTGTTTAGTATGTTAGTTATAAATTTTTTCAAGGAAATCAAACAATTACAATATATAAAGAATTAAAAATTAGAAATAATCTATTACAAATAAAAAATGATCTATTTAAATGTACGACCTCGTTTACAAATAAAGAATTAAATGATCTATTACAAATAAAGAATTAAAAAATGATCTATTACAATATGTAAGTATTACATAGTCTTCATCGACCAAGTCGCGCCGGACATGTTCGCCTGTCATGACCTGTCTGCTGGCACTCACTGCAACGAGCGGTCAAACGCCTATCTGATATATCCATCTCATTCAGAATACGAGACATAGATGTACGACCTCGTTTTACTTCTCGCAGACGAAGTACATTAGGCATTAAGGTCCACTGCGAATCATCCCAATAATCTTGATGCGGTATTGGATTGAATTTAGTTTCCCAAACCCTTATGTATACAGGAAGCCTATATACTATATCAACGTACTCGAGTGGATTGTCACTGCATTCAAACATTACAGCGAGCATATGAGAACATGGATAGTGTCTTATCTCATATTTCCCACAACTGCACGTGGGTTGATTCATCCGCACAATTTGTGTATTGCGACCTCGTCCATGGCGAAAAGATGTTTGCACCTCAAATACGCGGCGGGACCTAGCAGACAATATTGATACAAACTAATCAAGTTCATGTTTTTAGGTGTAATTAACTTCACAACATAATAAGAACAATTTAGTTTACATTACAAACTAACTTGTCATACGATATTAACTTGAAAGTATTTCCCCTTGCGATGCCCTCCTCAATAGTTTTTTTGCATCTCTCTAAGGTATTGGAACTCATTTCGTACATCTATTTCAGCTTGGGCTCCCATCTCGTCAAAATATTTTACGAGTCGTCGAAATGTAAATTCAACCATAGCTGAGATAGGTAAGTTCCTTGCACCTTTCAAGACGCTATTGAAGTACTCTGCATCATTGTTGGTCAATACCCCCCACTGATATCCACCGTCATACGCAAGGGCCCACTCCACAGGATTCATCTTGTAAACCCAATCGATGGTATCTTGGTTAATAGCCTGTATTTGTTCTAAGTAACCATTACACTTTTGTCATTGATGAGCACTCCCTGCTTTCCATAGAAGTTATTTTAGCTCCTTATTTTTGAACCTTGTGTTAAAGTTACTACAAACATGTCGAAGGCAGTGTCGATGATATCCAACAAATTGGAGCGAAGGATTCAGCCAATGCCGCCTCACAGCAGCTAAAATACTTTCAGCTCGATTAGATATCAAAGTCTCTCCCTGTCGGTCCGTGACAATATGTTCCTTGATATTTAAAATGAAGAACGACCAAGACTCCAAACTCTCCCTGTCGACAACAGCGAATGCAAGCGGTAATACTTTGCCATTGGCAGTGACAATCGTTGCTACAAACAACACACCGGTGTATTTCCCGTATAAGAATGTACCATCTATGGTTATAACAAGCCTACAATATCTGAATTCATCGATGATGGGTTTGAAAGACCAGAAAACAAAGCGGAAGATGGGCATAATAGTTGTACCTCCGGTATATCTATGCTTCCATTGCACGATGGTGCCAAGATTAGATGTTTGTAATGCATGCATGAATTTAGGCAACAGCCTATATGATTCATCCCAATCCTCGAATACCATTCTAATTGCCTTTGTCCTTGCATGCCACGCCTTCTTGTATGATATACTATAGTTCATGGTCTTTTTGATATCTTCGATGACATTCTTAATTGGCATATCAGGTTCATTCTGCATACAACAATACCTATGAGTTGGATTATTTTGGTGTGAACACTATAAACAAACAAATATGTATATATATGTAAACATTTATTTTGTATACTTACCGCAACTTGTCCCAAAAGATGAGAAGCAATGTAACTGGAGCTAATATTAGTGTGGTCTCTGCTCATTCGTGGGTATAAACAATGGTGAGGACCCCTATACTGCTTTATTTCAAAAAGACCATGTTTCCTACTAAGAGATGCACGTAACCACCATTTGCAATCGTGCTTGCAAGCACACACCCAAACGTCTCGCTTGGAGGTTACGACTTTATACTCTCGATTATTTGTTGCATGGTACAATTTCACAGCATGCACAAGTTGCTTCTTATCAACAAAAACTAGGACTGAGTAAGGAATCCGTGAAATCCGTAATCCGATCCAGTCCAGTCCAGTCCAATCCAATCCGGTAGGTTTGGATTGGTTTTTTGAATCCGTGATTTGGTTCCGGATTGAAGAATTAAAAATCCATAGTCCACGGATTGGTTCCGGATTGAACCCCACGGTTCCGGATTGGAACTGATCCAGACCGTATACAAATAGTCTATATTTTTATTATACATCCTCATCCATAATATCTTTTCTTATTCCATATAAAACCTAAATTCAAACCTAAACCCGCATAATATCTTTTTTTATTACTTTTGTTTATTAGTTTTTAGTTTTAATTTGTAATGGTCTAAATACTTATGGTGAAACCAGTTTCTTATGGTTGTTTAAATTCTAGAACAGTATATCGTTATTATAGAAAGACATGTTACTATTGTGGAATAAATATAGCGCTATATTTATATTTTTATGAAATTAAAGTGTTATATATATATTTTTTGTTATTTAATTATGTGAATCCATGATCCTAAATCGATCCAATCCGTATTTAAATGGATTGGTTCGGATTGGTTTCATGATTTAAACGGATTGGATTGGTTCCAATTTTTCAGAAACCGTAGCTAACGGATCGGTCCTGGTTTTATCTCAATCCGGTCCAATCCGGACCATGCTCACCCCTAACAAAAACCATCCCTTTGTCCAACTCTGGATTTTCAACGTTCCAGATTCGGTTACGGGGAACAACATCACGGCTACTCATGTCAAAATCACCACCCATGTGAATGGTTTCATAGAAAGGGATTTCAGGTCTAGATGGAATGGGGGCATTCTCAAGGTCAACGGGAGCGTCGACATCATCTTCTTCATCATTATCATCTGATCTGCCCAATAAATTTTCTTCATCACACATTTCATTCTCATCATTGTCTGAGGCGACATCAGGACCGTACATGTCACTGTCAGTAAACTGCACATAGTTCACCGTTTCAGCCATATTACTAGCAACTTCAACTGGAGTGGTATGATGGCTGCAGGTGGGCACATCTTTTGTGTTATTGTGAAATTCATAATCATATCCACCACGTGAACTTGATTCTACACCATAACCCTCAAATGTCTATTGTGTGTAGCCCACTGCATAACATTCATTTAATTCATACATAGGAGACTGAAACGTTGTCGTGTCAATCCCATGTGTCAGCAATGTAGTGAACGGACGAGAATCCATCTGTGTCATATTCGGGACATTGTGTACAACCTCTTTATCAATGTACACTTCCAAACAATTTGGTAGTTGAAAACTTGCACCGATACTTAATACGGTTTTCAACGCCTCATCGTCATTGATCGGTAATATCTTGTATTTGCTGATTGCTTGCCACTGGCGATAAGGATGTCTACATTGGAAAATCAATCGGACACTTTCCTCGTAACTTGCCACCTTGGACATGAACATCTCCTCCAAATTGCTAAGCGTGGTGCCAAGTTGCACCCCATATATTCCTTTTGGCTCAGCATCATATGACACACCTTCATCGAGATCCCAAATTATGTTTCCCCCCCAGTAGAAGATAATTAGAACAGTTTCCATATACTTGCTTCAATGAAACAATAAACATTAAAATATCAACAATATACTTACATCGAATTTTACTTCTAAAATACTTATATGAATTTTAAATCATTCAATTACAATTCATAAAATAATTATATGAATTTTATTTAAGTAATCAGCAATTGTAATCCAACAATCATTATTCATTTTTTAATTAAAATATGAGTTAAAATAAGCCTTATGTTTTGGATTTTTTAGCTTTTTAAGAAAAAAACTTACAACACATAAAGAACAGCTGAGATTTCATCTCTACGTGGAGTTTTTTTTTAGTATTTATTTTCTCATTTTTGTTCACTTATTGTTATTCGTATAAAACAACGGCTGAGATTTCATCTCTACGTGGAGTTTTTTTTTACTTCCTATGCGGAGACTCTTATCTTTTCTGCGTGAAGGTTCTTTGTTGTCATTGCTCTCTTGTCTTAATTCATAAAAAACATCAAAATAACTATACTTTTTGTCTTAATTCTTTGTTGTCATTGCTCTTTTTTTTTTCTCATTCTTTTTGAGGATGGATATGCTTTGTTCATATGATCCTTTTTGGAATTCATACACATGTATAGATGTCCTATACAAAAATATTTATTTAAATTGAAACAAAAAGAAATTTTGAATCACATAGCAGCAATAACTTCAGATTTTGAATAAGTCTAAGAATACAAAAATGGTTATAGAACTGTACACAAAATGTATATAGATGGATAAAATTTTTCAAAATAGTAACAAACTCTATAAAATTTTATGCGTATATATGTATTTGTATTCAATTTTATGATCAATTTTGTTTGTTTATAACAAAACTATAAGATTTTTAGCTAGTGACCCATTTTGATTTACAAGATCTGTAAAGGGACAATTCCAAAGATTACAGTCATGGCAGAGTTTAGAGGAAGATCAGATATATGCATGCACGTTGTTTAGTATCCAGAGACATATTATTTCTATGATTTGAATCCATAACACTCAAATTATAATAGAATTATTTTATTTTATATTATTATCAGCATAATAAAACAACCTTACCATTGCGGCAAGGGCCTCCCTCCCTCAATATGATCAATTTTTAAAAGGCATTTACTCCAAATAAATAAATAAATAATAATAACTCTACACAACTGTTAATTTAGGTAATGATTTAATCGTACGAATATAAGTGGGACCAATTTAAAAAACACTTATGTTGTTTCTTTTGATAAATCTTGATCTATTTTTTAGTATTTTGATAAAGTAGACAGATATATCACACATTTAAAAAACACTTCATTCTATCAAGTATTTTTTTTATTCAGTGAGATTAGACAAAATTGGACGAGTCATACAAAAATCTTAAATCATAGTGTAAGTTTTGTATGAAATTATTATTATTTTCATTGAGTTGAAATAACTCGATTGATTTGAACAATATGAAATAGAGGTTTTAAATATTGTTCTTAATTTTTTAAAACTGGTGATCCAATTCTTGCGATTTGTGGACAATTAAAGATAAGTTAATTTTATATGCTCAAACTTGTGCCATTAGGGTCCTTAATGACAAAGTTATTTCTTATGTGAAATGGTAACCCTCGTCCATTTTTTAGAGGTCATAGAGACTTTGTTATGAAATTCAAACAAAAAGCTCATTTTGACTTGTTCTGAAAAGTAAGAAAAAAATTTAATTTACTTACTCTTTTTTTTTTCCTTAAACATACAAAAAAAATAAAATTAAAATAGAGAGATAATATAATCAAAATAAACCAATAAATTAATTTTTTTCATGTTCTCAAAAGAGGTTGTGCCTTGGCTTATGGGCTTATGTTGGTGGTTAAATCTATGTAGTAAATTTTGGATACTAATCCATGTCAATCTATTAGGCCATCCGTAGCAACTATTTGGTATTATGAAACACAGGCTTACCCATCAAAGTGCCATTTTTTTTTTCTTCTTACCTAGGAAATTTCTATGGACTATTAATTAGAATGTTTTAAGACTCTCTTTTGATACATATATTATAATTTTAAATATAGTCGAGGTGTGTATAAATTGACTTAGATATTCAGTTATAAAAGATAAAAATAAAAAATTTGAAAGTTAATAATTATGAGTTGTAATTTTATATTATTTCTAGTCAAGTATGGTGATATTTGAAATCAACTTCTCCCAAATTCCCAATCATGAGTCGTTTCAAATAGGGCTGCAAATGAGCCGAACTTTTCATGAACAAGCTCGACTCAGCTTGTTAACGGCTCGGCTCGGTTCGTCAAGCTTGACTCGTTTATTTTTATTTACACAATATAAATAACATTACAAAAAATTATCGAGCCGAACCGAGTCAAACTTGAGTTTGATTAATATTAATGAGCTCTCATTATGTGTTAAAAATTAGGTATGCTCCTTTTAGATCTCAAGTTGAACTCTCATTATGTGTTATCAATTTCTTGAGGTCATGTTTATAGGTATTATTTAAGATTTGTCCGATCTATGTGGAAGGGACGTTTTGTGTGGATTCTAAGATTAGCCGAGAAATACGTAAATTGATTCAGACATCCGACTATCATAAAAATATAAACCTTAATTGAATAAACATAATCCAGATGCATAGGGAATAAGTCAATTGGATAGTTCAACTCGATAAAAATTCTCGAGAATGAGTCATTTTATAAATAAAAAAATTTAATTTTTTCAAACATAATTTTTAAACAAATTTTTTATTTTATTTATATACAATGTTTTGGTAATAGCATTTTTGAGGACGACTTGAAAGGCCTCTTTTCGCAAAGAGGTTAAAAGTCATTTTTTGACTTCTAAATTTTTTTGGGTCACATCATTTCTTTACTTTTTTTTTGCAAAAAGTTAAAAAAAAAAAAAACGAAAAATTAGTTTTTAACATATTTCCTAAAACAACCTAAAAAAATCGTTTGTACTAGTTATAGTGGCCTAATGATGTAGCTTAAGAGATAACCGAAAGAATAAGAAGATTTGTTTTAGCTTAGTTTGGGAAATCACTGCACCAACTAGGCCTAGTTTAGGAAATAGGTTGCTATTTTGCCGTAATTTGAGAAAAGCCTCACTATTCTTCTCCGTTATTTTATGACTGTCGAAGTCAAATAATTTCATAGATCATTTGTAGCTGGCAATCCATAATTGTTGCATGTTTTAAACACACTTATGTGGGTGTGGCAACCTTCAAATAAATATACCCTTCTTTTCTTTTCTTTTCTTTTTTTTTTTAACTATATATACCTTTCTCAAAAATAATAACGATAAATTACAAATATACTACTTAAATTTTGGTTAAAATATGAATTTTCTATTGTAATTTTAAAAATTACATTATGTCTTTTTAAATTTATAATTGTCTGACAATGGCTCATTATATTAATAAATCATTAAGACAAATAATAATTTTTAATGATATTAAAAATATATTTCAATTACCAATTCTCATAATTTTATTGTTAATTAAAAAAAATTCATTTTATTAACAAGCAAAAAATAAAATTTTCAATTCAACAAATATAGGTTAGTTTATTCACAATTCAAAATTTCAAACCCTAATTTCAAAAAATATAGACAGGATTCACAATTCACAATGCAAAAAATACAATTCACAATGCAAAAAATATATACAGGATTCAAAATTCAAAATCCTAATTTCTGAAACCCTAACCCTAATTTATGATTTCACATTCAATTGAAAACCCTAGAAAATTTTCACAATTCAAAACCACAACATTTTACCAATTCAAAACCACAGTTTCAATTCACAAAGCCTATTCTACCCATATTGATATCAATTTCAATTCACAACATTTTCACATTTACAAACCCTATTCTACCAACATTTTCATCAATTCACAATATTTTCACATTCATAAACCTTATTCTATCCACATTATACCCACATTGTACCCACATTCACATTTTCACAAACACAATAAACACATAAATACAAATTAGACAGAGAGAGACAGATGCCATACCAGCAAGAAAGAGCAACCGACGGAAGGAGAGAGAGCAACCCACGGACGGAGAGAGAGCAAAGAGAGAGAGTGAGAGCAGAGGGAGAGCGAGAGCGAGAGTCTAAGAGCAGAAAGTCGCTTGAATTCGAAAAAAATGTAAGTGTAAAAAGCGTGATTGCAAATGATGGGGCTGGGGGAGTTTTATATAAGTTGTAAAAGCGTAGTTACGAACCACGCTTTCATTTAAACACGGATTTTACAATGTTAAAAGCGTGGTTGTAATCCACGCTTTCTGTAGTGAACAGTGAAAGCATGAATTGTGAATCATGTTTTCTGAAGAAAACAAAATTTATTTATAAGCACAGTAAAAGCGTGGTTTGAAACCATGATTGAAAGCATGATTGAAACCACATTTTCTGAAGAAAACAAATTTTGCTTAAAAGCGTGCTTTCTAACCACGTTTTATGTATAAATGAAATTTCCTTAAAAGCGTGGTTTGTAACCACGCTTTCTTAATTAAAAGCGTGGTTTGCAACCACGCTTTTACTATTTCACAAATTTTCCATGAGAGGGTCCTAGAAACAGTGAAAGCGTGGTTTGTAATAGCGCTTTAGCCTATTTTGGAAATTCCATCCAAACTAGGCCTAGTTTGGGAAATAGGTTGTTATTTTGGCTTAATTTGGGAAAAGCCTCCAAATCCAAACCCAACATTAGCGGGTTATTACTTTGGCCTTGTGTGGTATATATATATATTTTTAAATAGTCAATATAGATAAAATAAGTTAAAATAGTCAATAAAAAAAATATTACATATAACTCATAATCATTTTATTTTTTCTTTTACAATCATCAAATTAACTATAAATAATAAAAAAATTACCTTCTCAAACACAAATATTTTAATTAGGTTAAAACAGTCAAAAAGTCAAATATAATCGATTTCCCAAACAAGTCCTTTATTATAATTTTGGGGTGAATTACACTTTGCCCTTTATTTTGTCATTCTTTATTTTGTTTCTCATGTTTTTTCTTCATTTTAACTTCTCATATTTCAAGTTTTTCTCTATTTATTTATAAAGTTAATTTATGTTTAAAATTATATATAAAATGTCATTCTAGTTGTCACATATCATAAAAAAAATTACTATATTAATATTTAGATTTTTTTTCAAATGTATGAGTTATATATAATAAAAAAAAATGTCGCGTGATTATTAATGTGTCATTTTCTATCTAATTTTGTATATAACTTTATTTTTTAAAATAATTGGAAAAACTTAAAACATAAATTATCAAAATGGGAGAAAAAAATAACTTTAAGAACCAAAATGGGAGAATAACCAAACATAAAGAAGACAAGTATAATGTATCCCAACTTTTTTCTTTATTCTTTATTCATTTTACAAAACCATCTCTCCTATGTATCAAGTTTGGGATCAAGTCTTATTAAATTTTTCTTATTCTTTTTCCTTTATTTGACCAAAAACAAAAAAGAACAATTATTTCTAGCATATTTTGTGTGCTTTCAAATATCATATTTTGAATGACTTACCCTAGTAATATATAAGTTATTTTTTAACATGATGATTATATAATTTAAGTCAAAAAAAGAACAATTATTTCTAGCATATTTCAAATATCATATTTTGAGTGACTAATATATATATATATATTATTTTAACATGATAATTATATAATTTAATTTTAATTTTAATTTTGACTGTATAATATGATCGTGTCTAATCTTATATATGTAACCTTTAAATTTAAAGTTTAATTAAAAATATGGTACTATAATAATTAATCTTTACGAAAACTTCAATTTGTTATTTAATTGGCTGAATTCTTTTTCTTTGGTTTTTTGGGTGAATAGGCTGAATTCATTACTAGTCACGTATGGCAACTCTAATGACAGCCACTAGTGATGTAATGCCTTGAAATATTCAAACCCAAGTTTATTAGACTAATGCCTGTCATATGATTTATTTAATGCATTACATTGCACGTCAAAACATTAATTTATTTAATAATGAGATTGCATTGCTCATCGTAGTTTTGTAAATGCATGAATTTCAATGTGAACAGAGTGGACTAATAATAATTGACCAATTTCACTCTCAACCTATGACATTTAAATCATAATTATTTTATTTTTTCTCTCATAAAATTTTAAAAAGTCAAATAATCTATTTCAAATGAGATTTTTTAACCTATGTTAAAATAGTCAAAAAAATTAAAAAATCAACTCACATATCAACCGAAGACTTATTCGAAATTTGACGCTGAGCCAGGAGGTGGGATTTGTCCAATTTGAATACAATTACATAAAACTAAGTAGTTAGACTTGAACCAAATTAAGGAGATGTTGTTGAACTACTTTTGCCAATTTGTCAAAAATAATGAAAATTTGAATGGAAAATGTTTGGGAGTTCTAGAAAATGAGCTTTAATAGTTCTAATGTGTATATGGGTCTCATCTGATGTGATATTTTAATCATATACGTGTGTGTATTTTTTTTTTCACATCACTAGAATTCAATTGAAACTTTAATTTTAAGAGGATGAACCACTGCTTAATTTGAATTTTCAATACATCAAACACATTATTTGACATATATACCAACAACTTATGGCGGGCCACCCTCTAATCTACACCTCATGTTTGGGGTTTTTCAAATTAAAATCTAGTAATCAACAAGTGAAGTATATTGAGAAACAGATCTTATCTTATATTATATATAACATTAGGATTGCATGCTTTAGAATTTAATATTAAACATTTTTGTAGTATATATATTTTTACTGAACTTTATGCTCACCTAGTAATAAATTGTAAGTATGACAAGTGATTTTATAATATATATATTTTTGCTTATCTCATGTTCACAACTCAACATTAGATAATTTGAGGGGTATGTGGGGTTTACTATGAGTTTCGTTTCGATGATCCAAACTGTTAATTTTGTAGAATTCTCAATACATATCATTCACGAAAAAATTAATTCAATCTGATAATCGTAACATTTTAATTTGATCGTATTTGTCTTCAACAACATGAACGACAATACAATTTTTAAAATAGACCATATATTTTTTATCATCACATATGATAAAATAAAAATTTTATGATTATAAAATCGACATAATTTTTTTATAAATAATATATATTGAAAACTCTACAAAATAAATTGTTTGAATCATCGAATTGGGACTTGTGATTAGCACCATGAGCCTCTCAAATTCTCGAGATACAAAAATGAGAGAATTCCAATTTTTATTTTTATTTTTTAGTGCGAGGCCATTAAGTGATTTTAATCTTCAAAGTCAATGACATCTTTTGTTGCTGTAAACCCTTATTTTTCTCTTGCTGAGCTTTCATTGTCATTAATATATATATATTTTTTAAGCTGCATTGTCATTAATAGATCAAAGTATATTTTTTCCACGCTCATTCGTGTGCTTGTTTAAATCACAACTTAAATTATATAAAAAGTATATATATATTTTGAGTGACTCGAATTGGAATTGACAATAAATGCACACTATTACTTTCAAAATTTGACATATTTATTAAAAGTTTTGAGGTGTGTATCAATAAATTCTCTCATTGAAATTTTTGATATTTTATCTTGAAAGTATTGATAATTTAAATGAGTAAGAATTTTTCATATTTAAGACTTGAAAGTGTCAATACTTAAAACTGGTATAATCTGTTTAAGTAATCAATTTGATAATGTTGGTAGTTGTTAATGTTAAAACCAATGTGATCAATTTGAGTAACTTGATAGTGTTCAAATCTTGAGTACTAGTGTCAACACTTTAATCATGGAGTCAAACATCTTAGCCACAAGTATCAGACCTTGAGTATTTTTTTTATGGGTTTTTTAATTTTTAATTTTGTAATAAAATTGACTGTTTTTCAACCATTTAAAATATTTATTTTGTATTGTTTACCACTTTTATCAAACAAATCAAATCTCATAACTCATATTTAAGAGCCTATTAACCTTAATTTATTTTTCTGCACTTTGTTATTCACTTTTACTATCCTTTTACTATTTTTTATGTTTATTCCCCATTTTAGCCATCATGTACTCAGACCATTGGATTCGTTGTATGACATTGTAAATGAATTGCCACTCAATCAATTGGAATTTGTTTCATTATATTCAATTATTGTATTTATTTATCTCTCATATTCTCTAATTTGAACTAACTAGTAGCAGTTGTTGATTTTCTACTCAATTGTTTAAATTTTAGTTGTCTAGTTGACGGGAAGTTTGGGACTTGGGGTTTTTTTTTTTTTTTTTTTCATAAAAAGACAAATTTTTTGCAAAATAAAAAAAACACATCCAAATAAAATATCACATCCAACCCCATAATCATTTCACTTTTTCTCTCACAAACATCACATCCAATTACAAAAAAACTCAACTATCTTTCCAAACACAAAATTTTTTTCCTCCAATAATATCTTACAACTAAAAAAACTTACATAAAAACTCACTTCCCAAACACCCACAATGTTTTTCATTATTGTAATTATTCTCATTATTGACAAATATATATATATCACGTTTTTTAGTTAGCATGTTTGTTGGCAGGTTTGTTATTGTTCTTCATCTTATTATCTCATAAATAAAATAATAAAAAGATTGAAAATACTAACAATTTTCATACCCTTTAATTTTTGGTGTAAAACTTAATTTTTTAAATTTGGAAATAAAATTCATATTTTTCAAAAGTAAGTTATTTCGAGAAGAAAATTCGTAAATAGAATTTGTTAAACATAAAATTAACAGGGTGCCACACGTATCAATTATTATAAAATTTAGTATACTAATATATGTGTTATGACATTATCACTTCAAAACTATAAATCCACTAATTGTACAAACTACAAAGACCTAAAACCTTCAAAATTATATCACATCATTCGTTAATTGCCACGATCCAAACCCGCCCCTATAGGTTTAGCATCGTAACTAGCCAGTAATGCTTGGATTACCAAAGGCCTCTTGACATAATAACATATAGTTAGGGGTTGCAGAAGCAAATATACAAAACATACGAAATCCATTGAGCTGTGAAGACATATATGGAACTGAAAATCTTAAACTTTATATACATACAAGTGACATCATAGGTAGAGTATTTACACGTTAGTATCAAGTACATACAAAAGACGAGCTTATTCATAAAACAAAAGAAACAGTCTTATACATTCATATTGATACAGCCACAATACATGACTTGATCTAGAACTTCCTCGTGAGGCGCAGAGGGTGGTTGACCAATACAAAATACCCCAGACATCATCTTAAGCCTGTTCACGAGCTTGCTCACCTACATAAATAATAAATAACTAGTGATCGAAGGCCAAGTGAATAATAACAAAGTAAAGGGTAAATGAATGATGTCCCATAACTGTGGCTTAAATTGAAATTCATATTCGTGTTTTCATTCTGAGCATATATAGAATTCAGAGTTCATGTTTAGTCTTACATAGTACATCCATCAGCGCTGACAGATCACATACAGAATGTCTTAAATCATACTTGTTAGTTCTAAGGAAGAACCTTCGGCCGGGTAAGAATAATTTGTCAGTTCCATGAAGGAACCTCCGAACTGGGAACTTGTAAAGTTGTCAGTTCCACTTAGGAACCTCCAGTCGAGTATAGATAGCTTGTCAGTCCTATAAAGAACCTCCGGTACCGGGAACTTGCATATACTTGAATCATAGCATAACTTGAATCATAGCATAATGTCATAAGTGCTTGTTAGACTTGAACAATCATTCATAGCATAAAACATGATATTTCGTAGAGCAGTTCTTAATTCATGTACAGGAAATAATTTACTTGAGCATAGCTTTACTAAGTTATTACTCACAAATAATTGGTAGCTCCAAATTGACGGCAGAGTAGGCAATTCACCTATCTTGAGGCGCGTGACCTACATAACATGGCAGATTCATACATTAAATGTACACGTTTGGATTGTACATAACTTATTTCGTTTTATGCTTAGTGTGTTTCTAGCCTGTAACCGCATTATGGAGTCTTAAACATGGCCTAGAAGTGCCTATGATGGAATGAGGATGCTAGAATGCACTTGAAAATATTTTTCAAAATTTGCTAGAAACAAGGTCCACGCTTGAGCGTGGCTTTTCTCGCTCGAGTGGACATGCAAAAAGTGAGGGTTCGCTCGAGCGGACTATAAACTTTGAAAAAGCACTGGTTGCTTGCTTTTCATGCTTGACGGACGATCGATCTCCGCTCGAGCGTAAGACTCAGACCCTAGCTCGAGGGTGACTTCTGTCGCTCGAGCGTGTTGCAAAACATATGAACTTCTGGGTACATGCATCTCCTGCAGTGCTTGAATCCTTTTTTCTTCTCTTTTATTTTTTTATTTTCCTTCTCAGCAAGGTATTGGTTAAATATCTCCAATTGTATGCTCATTTTTTGGACCTCAATTTCAATGACTTGATTTATCTGAAATAATTCTTTTGTAGATTTACTATCCATAGGCCTTTTGTTCATTGCAGAGACACTACCCTCACTGATTTGGTTATTAGCAACAGTTGGATTGTTACCAACACTTGGACTGTTGTCATCTTTAAGAGAAATGTAGTTATCCATAGGGGGAATTGAGGGCTAAATTAGGGAAAAATGTGTATGTAGGCTTAACTTTACCGTATTCGTAGGAGTTATATCTTACTACCTGATATTGTTTTGCAAGATTGGCCAACAATGTTCAAAAGCAAAATGTTTGCTTTCATCTTGATGGTATAACAGTTTTGCTTGAAGCATCTGTATCAATAAATAAATAAATAAATTAATTAATTAGTTAATTTTTATACGATACCAAAATAAGAAACTAAACATAATAACTGAAGATGAAATTTTATTATATCAACTTCAGATATCTCACTTGGGTGAAGATTTTCGACTTGCGTTAAACACCCCCGAAATTTGTTGGAACATTTCATGATTATACCCCATTGAGATGGATAGAAACTTGTGTTATTGACTAATCATTCTAAAGCAAACAATAATTTTCCTAAATTCTCTCTCAAAAGTGAGCATACAATTACGAATTGTCAACAATTGGGTCTTTCGAAATGTGACACAAACATTTACAAATTGCCATTTCTTCTTCAATGGTGAATGATTTTCCTCTCTTTGTTTTTGATGAACCTTCCACAGTGATTGTATGAAAAGACCAAAAAGAAAATGATTTTGGAGGCTTGCTGTGAAATCAAATTCAGAGAAAGAGAAGAGAAAAGAAAAATGAAATCCAAATGTTGGCTGTGAAATAAAATTGAGATGGAGGGTTTCTATTTATAGAAATACAAAATATTACCGTTGGAAGATAATAGCCGTTTGAAGATACCTATTGTCACAAAAAAAATTTGTTTTTTGTTTTTTTAATTAAACAGAGCACAAACGGCTCTTTTGAGATTTCCAAGAGAGATCATAACCGTCCACGTATATATGTTCAATGGTTGAGATGATTTCTCTAGAATCATCCAACCCTGTCTTCGACAAAAAATGCACTATCTTCTTTCTCCTTCTCT
Source organism: Camellia granthamiana (assembly GCA_036172215.1). Classification (NCBI taxonomy): domain Eukaryota; kingdom Viridiplantae; phylum Streptophyta; class Magnoliopsida; order Ericales; family Theaceae; genus Camellia; species Camellia granthamiana. Next base: position 38,710,933 of record CM069910.1, read on the forward strand.
CACTCTGTCTTCCCTCTCCTCAAACCAGTATTCCCTTCTCCTCCCCCATCCTCAAACGTATCTCTCTCTCTTTCTCTCTGTGTGTGTCTCTATTTTTACTCTCCCTCTAACTCTGACTCTCACTCTCCTCTTTTATTTTCCTCCTCCATCATGAAAATGCCTCTCACTCTTTGTCATTGAGTTCAAGTCTTCACCGATCTCTCTCTCTTTCTCTCTCTCTCCCTCCTTGGTTCCAAGTCTTCACCTCTACACAATCACCCCCTATTTTCTTTTTCTCTCTTTCTGTCTCTGGTACGATCTCTATCTATATATATACTCACATGTATATATGCTTTGATTTTTTATTTATTTTTCTGGTTGTTGATGTGGATTTGAGGTGATCGAGATTTTTGAACCTCAGGTCTTGCGATGGCTTCAAAGAACTCAAGGATCTCCAGAAGGATCCTTCACCATCTTGTAGCATTGATATGTTTGCTAAATTTTTTTAACTATTTATTTTGATTTTTGGTTTAATTTTTGTTCATTCATCTATTTGTAAGCCTATTTTGGGTTTGTTTATTGTGATAATATCCATATGATTTTTACACTCCGTTTGGATCAACTGATTTGGTGATAAATGATTATAAAAAAATAAAAATAAGAGAAACGAAATTTGGGTTTGTCAAATTTATTATGAAATTTGTGAATTTGGAAACTCATTTGAAAATTGGGTTTGATTATGAAATTTGGGAGGTTTTCTACTGTTTCAATTCTGTTTTTTAACTGAATTTGATGCAAAAAATCTGTTGATATTTGCTGATGTGGCAAGTTTGGCAGTTGCTATTCAACCTGCCAAATTTGAGAACAGATATGGCATCTGCTATCTTTGGCAAGTAGAATAGCAGGCCATTGGTGACCCTCTTTTTTGTCACTCTTGTCAAATTATAGCTTTGGCAGGTTAAATAGCAACTTTACTGGAGATGCTCTTAATACATATTGATTTACTCTAAAATTAATGATTAATATTGTGAAATTTGTGAAAGATTGGTCAATTGATTTACCTCAGGATTCGTTTGGGATGTGGATTGATTTTTTGACTATTTTAATCTAGAGCTAAAAAGTCTCATTTGAGATAAACTTTTTGATTTTTTTAACTTTTGTGAGAAAAAAATAAAATGATTATAATTTTAATATAATATTTTATCTTATTAAAATAAAAAATATATTTTATCTTTTTATTATTAAAATAATTAAAAAATAAAAAAATCTAACATGCAAACAAAGGCTCAATTTGTGAAAGGTGGTAGTCACTTGATGTTTGAACCCTAACCCCTACAAATGGAGATAATTCTTCCATAAGTCCCATGCATTATGGCGCAATTTTGGCAAGAAATTTAATGAAAATTTTTGGAAAAGAAAGAAGTAATCATTTGAGAGTGGGCACAAAAGTCAAAAGACAAAACAGGTGGGAGTTGCTTTTGTCATGTAATGAATACAAAAGCCTCCTCAATCCCCGGGACCGTTGGGGCATTATAGCTTTTGATTTATTCGATCATAAAGCAAATTTTATGTGGGCTCTTGTAGGAATTGGAATGATGCCAAATTTAATTTTAGTCCTACTGGTATAAAAAAATTAATTTCGTGTCAAATTTAATTTAAAATTTAATAATATGACCTTATCAAACTCGGCACAAGAGTGGACAAACACAACATGGATAGTTTAAACAAAAAAAAGACTGCGACCCCTTTTAACAGTAACCCCACGGCCCTTTTTAAATTTTGATTGGTCAATTTATTATTTTTTTTATTTTTTATTTTTTCCCACTCACCAACCCCTACATGTGTGGGGGGTGGTGGGGGTGAGAATCCGTGGGGGTCCTAATCACAGTTGTAATTTAAAATTGACCACAATCATAATTTAAAATTTAATAGTTTAAAATTGATTATATCAAAATAATATGGATAATTAAAAAATAATTAATCTATAACAAGTTAAAAAATAATAGCTCAATTTATTTTGCTAATAATTTTTTTTGGAGTTTTGAAAGGCTTATTCAAGTTATAGAGACTCAAGACTCTTTGAAAATATTCCAAATAAATTATTTATTGACTTATTTTTATCATAACACCTCTATACTTTTTTACATGTCCTTTCATAATAAATAAAAGAGTCAAAAAATAAGTCATACTAAAAAAAAAACCTTAGCCTATTGCGTGCAAAATGACCCAAAATATCTTACAAAAAAAAAAAAGTTAAAAAAATAATTTTGACAAAATCATTTAACTTTGACCATTAAAATTGGTAAGTGAAAAGTGTTTTGAAATATGATTTTTATTTTATTTTAAAGGCACTAGCTAGAATAATGAAAATTTAAAAAGTTAAATATGACTCTTAAGGATTGTTTGAAATAATTTCAGAAAAGTATATTTTTTTGATTATTTATGAAAGAAATATGTAAAGTGATAGATATAAAGAGATGATTTAACCAACATAAGAGATAACGTGATTTTATTATAAAAAAAAAATACTTATTTACTCTTATAAGAATTATTAAATAAATTTTTTATTATAAAAAAAATACTTATTTACTCTTATAAGAATTATTAAATAAATTTTTTAATCTAATATTACTTGATTAGCGGTTTTCAAAAATGTTTTTGAGAAAATTCTATTTTATTATTTTTTGTATTAATTTTTTTTTATTTTTACTTGATTACATGTTTCGATACAAGCTTTTGGTGACAGAGCAGAGCTACTTTTCGGTGACAGAGCAGAGAGTCATCTCTCACCGTCAATTAGACTACTATACGTGGGTCCACTGACTCCATTGATTGTGTTACAAACAAAAACACATGGCTGTGATTGATGCTAAGCTGTGACTCTTTCCAGGTTAATGGACTTCGGACTAAGAGAGAGAAAAACCGCCAGTTGGAGATTTCAATGCGTCAGGCCTCTCTGCCTCCCCAATTGCCCATACAATCCCTAGGTAAATACAAAATCAATCATTTGATTCTCTCAATTTATGATTTTTCTACGTTAATTATTGGGATTTGGATTCATAACCAGAGCTTTATATGGAAATTATTTAGTTTTTTTGTTCTTTTATTCGTCAACATTCAGACCTTTTTTTTTGTTTTTGTCTCGATTTTGTTCGTTCGTTGATAGGCTTATGCAGATCGCGATCTTAAGAGCTGGGTTGTTCAGTATATGAATTTTTGTATTATTTGGATTGGTGGGTATGATTTAGATTTTGATAAATTTGTTTGAATTTTGCAAAATTGGTATGTTTATTGACATTTTCTTTGGCAATTATGTTGTGCCCAATTCGTTAATTCGTAATAAAAACGGAATTCTTGGGATTCTTCTGAATTATTGTTCATTTGGTCAATTGGGTCCGTCTGGTTTTGGTGAATTTTGGTTTGAATTTGTGATTTGGTTTTTCAGGGGGAGGTGAATTCAATACCTTAGAAAATGGGGGTTATGTCCAGGCGGGTTTTGCCCGTCTGTGGTAAAGTCTGCTTCTTTTGTCCTTCCCTGCGAGCAAGGTCGAGACAGCCTGTGAAGCGGTACAAAAAGCTTCTTGCTGATATCTTCCCTCGGTCTCAGGTGAGTATTTGGCTTCTCTTGTATCAGTTTTACTTGATTGTTATGTCTCTTTGAAGTAATGTCAACAATTTTCGTTGCTTCAGTGGTCAATTGGCATGATTTTTTTTTTGTCTTTCTGTATGTTGAGGATGATTACTCCAAAGTATTCTATCAAGAACATTGTTAGGGAAAAAAGAAAAAAAGTACTTAGGGGAAAAAAAGTACTTAGTGAGACGAGTTGTACTGCAGTTTGGTCTGCGCATTTGTTTTGGGTACCAAGGGCCATTAGGTTAAGGAGGGTCTTCCCAAAACAATTATGGAAAAAGTCTTTCCTGTATTTCTTATGCTCTTTATCTCAATAAAATGTCTAGGATTCAGTTTTGAAGTTTCTATGTATGGTTCAATGTCATATAAATTTGATGACGGGTTGTTCACTTAATGACTTACTAATTTTGTTTTATTTCCCGTTTCCAATATAATGGAAGTGTACACAAAATAAAGTTTCTGCTATTGTGGTTGTTCTATGTTTTTGTGGTTATAGTTTTGCTCCTAGTTTTTATAGGACTGGTTAGAGGTGCCTCTAGTAGGGAACCTCAACTTGTTCATAGCTACATTTAATGTATTATGGAGATTCGTTATCTTTTTGCAACTCAGATTGTCTTTGGAAGGCCACTTAAAAGCTTTGCTTACTAGTACCCAATCACTGTTTGCAGGATGCTGAACCAAACGATCGGAAAATTGGGAAGCTCTGTGAGTATGCCTCAAAAAATCCATTACGAATACCAAAGGTAAGTATCTTCATTGAGAGGCTGTTTCTTCACCAATTCAGTTTGTTTTGTATTTTCAATTCCTGGGTTCTCTATCAAATTTTGACTTAAGGCTTTGTGAATTTAGTTTTTTTCAGTTTTTGTTTGTAATTTTGTATAGCAAGGAAGAAATGTAAAGTCAGCGGCAGAAGGTTCCTTCCTGTCACCGTGCTTGTTTTTAGTTAAACAATCCATTTCTACAAAGATTTCTGTAGTTACACTTCCAAATAAGTTGTCACCTAACAGATAGTATTTATAGTACATTAAAGAAATAACAAAGTCAGTTATCCAAAACTGCCTTGCCCTTTGTGTTAATTTTATACTACATTTAAGTCACAGTTTCTTAGATCAGGTTTGTTCCTAATTAAAATTAAGTGCCAATAAGTTTCTGTTACATGTTACTCATTGTTTATTCTATTATTATTTTTTTTTGTAAACAGATCACTGAATACCTCGAGCAGAGATTTTACAAAGATATGCGGAATGAGCACTTTGGCTCAGTAAAAGTTGTGCTTTGCATATATAGGAAATTGCTATCTTCATGTAAGGAGCAGATGTAAGTTGGAGTGTTCTAATTTTTGTTTTTAATTGGGTTCTCAAGCCATCTTAATTGTTTGGGACTTATTTTTGTTTTCTTAATATGTTTCCCTTCTATGGTTCCACTCAAAGAACCTTTTACTCTTTCATGATTTTCTTATTTTTTATTTTTGCAAGTAACATTAATGGGTTTCTGCTACAGAATGATTTCCCACTTGGCTCTTTCATGTGTAATTGGTTCAATTGAGTGACTGCACATTTCTAACCTCTAAAACTAGATTTGTTGAGTGAATTTTTATTTCATCTGTCCTTAATATGATATCTGGGAGAGGTTGTTGGTAGGCAGCCGTGACATTGCCTTTATTTCATCTGACCAGAAATTAGGGTAGCATTTGGTAGAGTTTTCTAAATATGATTTGAGAATAGGAGTTGTATTTTGAGTTTGTGAGTTTTGGAATTATGATTTGAGTGTGGAAAATTTGTTTTGTGAATGAGTTTTGAAAAGAGTTTTGAATTGAGTGGGGAATTTTTGATGTGACATATGATATTTGATACAAAAACTTACAACTTATTACTAAACACACAACTCAAAATTTTATTAAAGCTCACAAAAAATTTTAAAAAATTTGGAAAATATTTTTTTTGAATATATAAAAATTAATGTGTCAATTGCCAAAAAAAAAAATAATAATAATAAAAATAAAAATTGCACTGTTCCGGTCAACCGACTGTACGACCGGTTAGTTCAAATTTTAATTTTTTTTTTTTTTTTGAAAATTGCACTGACACAGAGTTTTCTGCAGAGTTGCCAAATTTCAAATTATTATTATTTTTTTGAAAATCGCGCCTGACACAGAGTTTTCTATTTGTTGTGGAAATATAGTTTGAATATCCTATCCAAACATGATACTAGAATGTGTGGGTAGAATTATAGTTTGAAAATCCTTCCAAACACAGCCTAGATGTTTGTATTTTCCAAATGTTAAAAAACAAGTTGTTTTGGAAGTTGTATAACTCCATACATACAGATTGGGTTGAGGAACAGAGGGATAAATTGTATTGAAGTCAAAGATCCTGATGGCACTGTCATCCACTCTATAGTGTGTTACTTCTGCAATTTCCTATATTATTCAAAAGATGTGTAGTGGAACTTGTACTTTCCTTGCTATCTTGTTTCCTTGATTCCTGATAACAAGAAAGAACTTCACAATTGTGCCATTGGATTGCAAACTGTTCAGTTTTCAATTTCATTACTTGATTTGCAGCTGCAAAGTGTTCATATTCATCAGGTTGTTCATTAGATTCCATTAATGTTTGCAGGCCACTATTTGCTAGCAGTCTATTAGGGATTGTCCGCACTCTTTTGGAACAAACAAGACTTGATGAAATCCGGATTCTGGGTTGTCTTACTCTTGTTGATTTTATAAATAGCCAGGTAAAACTAGCATTATAGATGGAGAAAACTTTCTACATTGGCAGAATCATTCTTAAGCAAGCATTTATACACAGGGAACATACATTTGGCCTAGGTACTGGCCTAAGAATCACAGACGCGGACACATGGACACACAAATTTTTCAGAAATGTAGGACACGACACGTCGGAGACATGTGCAACACATAAAATTTTATAGATTTATTATATGTCATATTTTTATATATTGTATATTTATTCTATGTCAAATTATTCTCAGCAAATTCATCAACCTTGGATATGCTATTTTGGTAAAAAAAAAATAAAAAAATAGGACAGTGTGCCCAACACATCCCCAGAGTGTGCATGTACGACACGTGTCGGACACCGGTATGTGACCTTTGGAGAGGTCTTCGTGCTTCATAGGTATTGGCAAAGTTCAGTGGTCTCTTGTGGAATGAACCATTTAAATGAATCTTTTACTTGTAAGAACCAGATAATTTGTGGACATTGAGGAGAAATAAATGTAATTGATTAGGAAACAAGGATGCTTACAGATCCGATGATCTATTATTGATTCTAAAGATGCTATGGAAGGGACATGCTGAGTGCTTTTGTCCTCAAAATGGCCATATGTGATTATCCTACCTTTTCAATAGGAATGCCATCAGTATGCTAAGTTAAAAATATATTTGGTTGTTTTGTTAATAAAAGTAAAATTGAAATTTTATTTTTCAAATAAGCAGAAGGATAGTACATACATGTTCAACTTAGAAGGCCTTATTCCTAAACTCTGTCAACTGGCACAAGAAATGGGAGATGATGAAAGAGCTTTACGCTTAAGGTCAGCAGGGTTACAAGCTTTGGCTTCAATGGTACAGTTCTGTTTCCTGCCTTAAATGCTTCTTTTGTGACTACAACAAGTGTTTGTGTATTTATTTAAATGCATACACAATTTTAATTTGTTAGTCTATGTCTGTATTTCTGTCTTCAACTTCAGAATTATAATAAGTATATGTTTCTCATGAGATTATCTTTTATCTTCCGAGCTAATTGTGATTATTGAAGGTACTATGTTATTACCATGAAAATAGGTAGAAGTGTTGACCATCTATACTTTTATTTTATAACTAGTGGAATTGCACTTGTGTTGCATATGGATTAGGCATATATTATCACCGCAATTCCTATATCGGTTGGTGATGTAAGGAATCATGCTAAGATTATTTTTCTATTATTGGATTCATGGATGCTTGTTTTTGCATGCAACAGGACAACTAATGACAAACATAAAATGTTGTCAAATAATTATAATATTATTTTTTTTGTTGCCATAAACCAAAAAAGAAAAAAAAACAATTTTCTGCAACTTTTGTTTCAGAAATGGCCTATATAGACATGTGGTGGTTGTATCCCTCACCATCCACTAGAGCACATGCAAGCATTGGAAAAATGTGGTTATTGAATTTCATGTTCCTAATGATGTGTGTCAGGAATTTGCTAGAGAAACATCCCTTACTTTTTAAATTGACACAAGGACATGTTCTTTCCATAAGCACTTTGTAGAATCATTTATTTGCGATCAAGTAGTTGTTATGTTTCAATTTCAAACACAATAAATCCAACGAAATAGAAAGTTGATGTTTGCTATGTAGATGAAAAGGCACAAATACAAAACTGAAAATCTAATCAAAGGTTACAAAATTGAGATTTCAAATCTTTCTCAATCTTGATGTTATTTGGTGATGGATCATCCAAGTGAATAATGTTTTGTGCATTAATGTCTCTCTTTCTAATCTTCACTAGGTTGTGTTGCACAATACAGTCTTCCTTATCTTTGACACTAATTCTTCATATTCTAAGGGTTGTTTTGGGAATTGGCTATGTTTGTTGGCTTTTTACGAAAAGATGTATAGAAAAATAGAAGGAATAGTTGACTTTTTTTGTAGTGTTTTTTTGGCTACTTAAGCGTATATTGCCAAAACAGCCCTAATTAGGGGTTATGTTTGTTGTTTTGGGTTTTCTTGAGTCCATGCAATACTGGTGAATGGATCGCATTCACATCATTGAGGCATATTGGAACATTCAATAGAGTGGTCATCTCCCTTGCCAAAACAAACAGTTTCATATAACTGACATGGTAATTGAAGGCCAAAAACTGTCCATATCTTTTCTTTACAAAGCATTATTACTAAATTTGGAAGAATCGAAGTTGTTAAAAAGCTTGAGAGGTGTTTTCCCATCAGGGTGAGGAACAACACTGTTTGGCTTCCTCTGTAATATTGAACTTCTTACTCCCTTGGAAGCTCTGAGACTACTTTGGAATGCTGAAATATTCTGTTGTTACCAAATATCCTATGAGACCAGCTAATTTGTTATGGTTTTTATTTATTTTCCTTTAGTTGACAGTTTTTTAAATGATGATTTTCCATTTGTAACTGTGGTTTGGTTTTCATCCCTCTTAATACTTAATTTTACTAATATATTGCTCTTCCACTGTTACATTTTTTCTTCTCTCTCCAGCTGTTTCCGGGTTGTCTTCTGTTACTTGGCTTATGCTCTTCTCTTATTTCTTAAAATCACTTTGTTTTTTTTCATCATGATTATGTCCATAGGTGTGGTTCATGGGGGAGCACTCTCATATATCAATGGACTTCGACACTGTAAGTTCTCCTTTTCTCTTTTGGTATTCTCAATTATAATTCTACACAAACAAACAGCATATTAAGGGCTTGCAACAGATTTGTTGCAAGACTATGAGCAAGTTTGTTTAAAATTGGAAGTTAGATTATGAATTTCACTGACAATTTGCATTTGTTGGCTTTTGGTATAAATTTGAATATTGTTTTCATTCTAAAATAGATTATATCAGTGACTTTGGAGAATTACACGGATCTCCCGGTAAACCCTGAAAACTCTGATCTGGGAGTTCTTAAAGCAGAGGATCGTGCCTCATCATTTTCAGATATTGGCAAGAACGTTCCCTCTGTGCAAAACCTTGTCAATTTCAAACCTGAATTGGATCCCACAATGTAAGGCCCCATAATTTATAAGAATATAATATTCCTCTCAACTATCAGTGAATATCGCTTAACCCTCTCAACTATCACTGAATATCATTCAATTCCCCTCAACTAAGAAACCATACTTTGGACCCCTCAATCATAAAAATTGTACAAATAGCCCCCCTTTGGTGGGGTGAAAGCAATTCAATTTTATGGTTAAAGGATCCAAATGTAAGGTGTTTTAGTTGAGGGCGTGTCCATGTAAGTTTCTTTGCATTTTAGGAAATAATTTGTTGTTGTTGACATCCTTCGATTCTTGTCACTTGAACAGGGATGCATCTCAAAGTCCCTCTTACTGGTCTAGGGTTTGCTTGTATAATATGGCCAGATTGGCAAAGGAAGCTACAACTGTGCGGCGTTTACTTGAACCTCTTTTTCATAGTTTTGATGCTGAAAATCATTGGTCCTCAGAGAAAGGACTTGCCTGTTCTATTTTGACATATATACAGTTGCTGTTGGAGGAATCAGGTTACATTTGGAACTTCAGTCCCTCTTTTCCTTAAATATTCTGTAAACGAGTATGTATGTGATTCTGATTGCTGCCCTTTTATTTTTATTTTTTTGTTAACACCAGGGATAAATTCTCATCTTTTGTTATCTATTTTGGTCAAGCACTTGGATCATAAGAATATTGTCAAACAGCCCATTAAACAGATACGTATTGTTGATGTCACCACACAACTTGCACAGAATGCAAAGCTGGAGGCCTCAGTTGCAATCATTGGTGCAATAACTGAACTGATGAAACAGTTACGCAAATGCATGCAATGTTCAGCTGAAGCATCAAGCCCTAGTGATAGCTCGGACAAGTGGAACACTGATCTTCAGTCAGCATTAGAAAAATGCATCTTGCAACTCGCAAATAAGGTTTGTAAATGGCTTTTAGATGTGTTTCAAGCTTCATGTTGAATGACTACTTCAAAAATTTGAAGAGTGGAATCTAACTTTGGAAGATTATGAAATATTAGACCCTAAAGATCGTTATGTGTATGCTATTTCCAAATTCCGTTATTTCTGAACTGCAGTTGATTTTTGGGAGCCTATGGAATTTCAAGCCATGCTTGTATAGGTCAACTTTGCTCATTCATTGTGCATGCCTAGTACATGAAAAATCTTTATGAGTTTTTCCAACTCATTTAACTAGCAAGAACTCTGTTGATGGTCAAATTCCAAAAGCCCTGTTTATTTTGTCAAGTAGTACCTTTTGAAACTGAGAAATGGAGAGGTGCTAGGAAATTAGGTAATTGTCGTGACTATTCTTGTATGCATATCTCTGTGTAATTTTCATCAGTTACGGTAGTGAAAGAGGTAAGCTATGGAATTAATAGGTTGTAACAAAAAACTGTGGAACCTGGGTCTGGTTGTAGTGGGGGGAAAGTTTTAGCCCTGGTGTGGTTTTTTCATGTGGAAGTGGGGAAGTTTCACCCCTTAGGATTAAGTTGTATCAGATTTATCCTTCGTTTTTAATTTTCTGAACATGCTTAGACAACACATAAAATCTCAACAATCCATTATTAAGAAGTAAACCCGTGAGCAAGTATCAAATTTAGTTTTGGTGTGCTGTTTCAGTCAACTTTGAAACAGAAATATTTTGGGAAACACAACGAAAAAAGAAGGGAAATTTTGACTTTACCCTCTTGTGGTTTGGCTCATGTGCGCATAACCTCCCTAATGTTCAAATATGAACACAAAACTCCCTGTGGTGGTTTCTGTCTAACATTACTGAAATAAGTAAACTTGAGAAGGGACAGGTTAAAATATGATACCAGCTGGTGTAATATAACTACCATATTTGGTGCATGATTTTAACTTAATGTAAATTGTGTTGTTAACAGGTTGGCGATGCTGGGCCCATTCTTGATATGATGGCTGTGGCACTAGAGAACATCCCAAGTAATGCTGTTGTATCTAAAGCAACAATATTCGCTGTTTATCGGACTGCACAAATTATTTCTTCCATTCCTAATGTTTCATATAACAAGAAGGCAAGATTCGATTTCCTCATATAGCAATATGTTACTATGTTTTCAGTTTATAAAAATCATCTAACCCAGGGGCATAATTTCTTGCTTCAGGCCTTTCCTGATGCTCTATTTCACCAGTTACTTTTAGCAATGTCCCACCCAGACCATGAAACAAGAGTAGGGGCACATCATGTTTTCTCCATTGTGCTTATGCCATCTCTTATTTGTCCTTGGTTTGTTTGTAATGGAGGACCTGCACAAGCTCTCCTGGGGTTTTCACCAATTGCTTCAGAGAGGATAAAGAATGAAAGTTTCTCGATTCAGGATGAAAGCAATGACAAACCCAAGGAGGAAGTCAGTCAAGTTTTGGATAATGGTGTGACTCAATCTATAAAATGTCCATCTCGTGGTCGATCATTTAGTTTCAAGAATGCTATGGTCAATGGAAAAGCAGTATGTCACAAGTCTTTGAAAGTTGCAACACAATCTATCATTTGGTTTTGCCTTACTGTGATTATTGTCATTTTTCTAATGATCTTTTTTGAGTGATTTATCTATCTAATCTTCTTCAGGATCTGACTGCCCTCCGATTGAGTAGTCACCAAGTGAGTCTCCTGCTTTCAGCAATCTGGGTGCAGGCGACATCCACAGAAAATACCCCTGCAAATTTTGAAGCGATGGCCCACACATATAATATCACTTTATTATTTACCCGGAATAAGGTATCCTCATGGTGCTGTTTACTTATATTTATTGTTTCTACCATTTTGATACTTATCCCTTGGAATTTCTTTATATGTACTTTTTTTCCTTCTTTTTTCTGGATTAAGAATTCTATATTGAACAGATTCCAGTTGCTTGGGAAAGTAACTCTAAGATAAAATTGTATCTACAATATACATTCAGTGAATCTGGAAAGAAGTTTCGTGGAAATAGAATACTGTATTTGCTTCACTACTAGTACTAGCTTTACTTTAAAAGTGGTGAAAGCCTGCTTTCAGAGATTTGAGTTATTTGATTGTCAAAAATGATTCTTCTAACACTCTTAAAACTAGAGTTCTAATGAGCTTCTCACCTGTGGCAACTTTGTTACGTAATTCAAGGTTTTGAATCCTTTGAGCAGTGAAAGTAATTTTTTTTAGTCTTGATAATAAGAAGTATCTTTTTCTTTTGGATTCTTAAGTAGGCTAATGTGGAAGCTGATATGCCCTATGTGGGCAATTTTAGTGGGTACCGCAATGCCTCTATATTTATTTTGGTGGTCCTTAGAATTTTCCTGGAGTTGTCATCTCTATTGTACTCCTTTGCTTCAATTAGTAATAATTATGTTTATAGTGATTTGATTTACGTTCCATTGTAGCCAATTATTCCCTTGAAGATGTTACTCTAAAAAATTGTCACTATTTAACTAGTCTTTTCCTGTGCTTTTGTGATCCATGATTGTTAGTATTTGAACTTTCATTTTTATCTTACTGTTATGATGTTTTCTCAACTTGCATGATGATTCATCTTGCTCCTAACAGAACTCCAGTCACATGGCTCTAGTTCGGTGTTTCCAGTTGGCATTCTCTCTAAGGAGTATCTCTCTGGATCAAGAAGGTGAGCTGAATGTAACTATAAAATGCTGTGAACTTCTTACATAAGTTTAAACAAATAAACTTAAATGTTGACTTGATAAATAGGGCAGTCCATGACATAAAGAGAGAGAGAGAGAGAGAGAGAGAGAGAGAGAGTTGTTGACACATCTTCTTTTATATGCGTTGCCTGACTTAGGACTTTGTATTAGAATGTTGTCTTCAATTCAAAAGAAAATGAGTTGGATAGTCAAGATGGTTGAAAGGGTTCTCCCTGTCAAACATGTTTCTGGATGAATTCCTTCCATTTTATATTTGGTTTATCAGAAATGATGAAAACTAAGAAGCACGGATATGAACACAGATAGACACAGCGATTTCATAAGACTCAAGATACGGACACGGCAGGGATACAATAAAAGAAAATATTTTTATTTGTTATGTATATGAATATTATATCCATGAATAACTAAACATAATGAAAAACTAACACTAATTGATCATGAAAAAATTATAGACATGGGACATGGCAATTTCCCAAAACTCAGGATATGGACACTGCAGGGATACAATAAGAAAATATGATTTTATATATTTTTATTTGTTTCAATATTAATTGCATCCACAAACAATTAAACATAATGAAAAACTAATAATAAATCATCACGAAAAAATCACTCAATCTATAATTTAAAATTTATTCAATATAAAAAAATACAATTTCATTAATCATAAACCATTATGGCCTATTTTGGGAAGGTGGTAAAAATCAGCTATTTTGCTTTTAACTAAGACTTTTGAGAGTGATTTGGGAAGTTGGTAAAAAGTTGCTTTTTACCACACTAAAATGACTAAACTAAAATAGCCTCGCCCAACTTAAAAAATTACATTTAATCCAAACTCACAAAAATATAAACACTAAGGGTAATTACGTAATTTTGCAACCAACTTTTGGCTCTTGCCAAATGAACAAAAACGCAAACTCAGCGTTTTGTTGAAAAACGCAAACGCAGCGTTTTTTTTCCTTTCCCAAAGTAGCCTATATTAGAGTTGTTTGTCTTCGTCAATAGCAGAAATTGTGGGTATGCTACTAGCACAATCGAAAGAAGACAAGTTTCCTATAATAATTACAAATACAAAAAGAAGACAGAAAAAAAATTGGGGCAATTAAGAGCAGGCCTTGTGGATCGGACTTATTTACTAAAAAGTCCTACCCCAATTTTCAGTGATAATTTATCACTGTAATTTTTTTATTAATTTTTTTTTTTATATTTCAACCACTTACATTTTCCACATCATATTTCAATATAAACTAACACAAATAAATTAAAAATAAATCAAAACTCATAAACAAAAGCCAAATTATCCCAATCATTTATCACTTCGATAAATTTATCAGTATGTTTGCTAGTACCAAATAATCATTCAACAAACACAAAACACATCTAAATAGTCTCAAAAATTTCTAACTATCAAAACAAGGGGAAAATAAGTATATAAAAAAAAACACTTAGGACTTGTGAGTAAATAAGTCCACTCAATAGGACCTATTGGTAATTATCCTTAAAAAAATTAATAATTTTAACAGCCAAACACTAATTTAGAAATTAAGGGAGAGAATGCTTTCATCAAGTTTTTTTTTTTTTTTTTAGGAAGTGAAACCTTTTTATTGGAATTTTACACACATTATTAATCTGGTGAATTATTTCTCTTATCTAAATTTCTTGCATGCGTATTGAAGGAGGTTTGCAACCATCTCGCAGAAGGTCTCTCTTCACTATGGCATCATGCATGCTTATATTTTCAGCCAGGGCGGGCAATCTTCCCGAGTTAATTCCTCTTATTAAATCATCTTTGACGGATGAAACAGTAACTTCAACTCCTTATCTTCAGATATAGGCTCATTTAACTATTTCCTATTTATTTTTGAAGTAAAATTATAATTTGTGCTATTTGCTTTTGATATCTCTCTGTTAATTCTATGTTTTTATTTATGCAAATAGTTCTCCCTTTTGGCAGGGTGATCCTTATCTTAAGTTGATGGAAGATATCAGGCTGCATGCTGTTTCGTTTGATGAAGCCAAAGGCTGTGGATCACAGGAAGATGAAGTTGCTGCTTTAAAGTCCCTTTCAACAATAGAATTAGGTGACAAACAATTGAGAGAAACTGTTCTATCGCACCTCATGACAAAGTTGGCGAAACTGTCAGAGGTAATTTACCAATCCTTGTTTCCTTGATCTTCTATATTTTCAGTCGTCGGGTACTGATTCTGGAAAAAGATGCATAAAGTTTTTTTAGAGCATATATTCCTGGTAGGGCTGCAAACTAATTAAGATGAGCCCAAAACCTTGTACTTAGGAGTTCATTCAAGCTGGGCTTGAACTTGCAGGAGATTCCAACTTGGCTCAGCTGGTTTTAAGCAAGTTCAAGCTCAACTTGGTATTGCTTGGTTACTACGAGGGCAAGCCGAACTGAATTTAAAAGGACCAGACCCGAAATTGAAGTCTTGAACCACGAAATATTACTAGAAAACCTTGTCTTATATGTATCTTTCTTCGAATTAGAAAATAAAAAAAAGGTTGTAGAGGGGGGAAAACCCTTCTAAGAAAGGTTTAAGAAAAATAATTATATCTCATATATAAAGAAACTGCATCTTTCTCCATGTAGGGCTGTTCTATTTTCTCGGAACCCTTTTTTCTATTGGATGATTGTTGGATTGAGCATCATCTAATTGCTAAGAATATGTAAGCATGGAGGAAGAAGGACCATAGATACTAGCCTTGAGCCTTGGCATGTATATCATAGACCAACAGTATATCATTACATTGTGTTACATTCAAATGTAACTATTCACAAGCCTGGCAAGCCAATCTCGGGTATGTTTAGGCTCTACTTATTTGAGAAATGAGTTTGAAATTCAAGCTAAGTTCATTAACTAAGTGAATGATCATTACTAAACCAAGCTCAAGGCTTCCTGTTTTCAACACACGACATCACACTGCTGAAGTAGGTGGTGTCATTGATCACCTCATCTTTTAAGCTTTTTAAATAGCCTAGGGCAGGGACTAAAAATGAATAAAATTTTTGTTTGATTAAAGGTACGCTGTTCCCACACACTCCACCACACCACTGAAGTAGGTTGGTGATCACTTCATTTTTTAACCTTTCAAGATTTTGTTCGTATAAGGGTTTCTGTAACAATTTTTGTTTGAAGTTATATGTTATATTTGTTCTCCAGGATGAATTATCGGGCATAAGGAAGCAACTTTTGGAGGGATTTTTACCTGATGATGCATATCCAATGGGAGCTCCATTATTCTTGGAGACACCTCGGCCGCCTTCTCCACTTGCCCAGATGGAGGCTCAGGCATTTGATGAGGTAATGTTTGGCCACGTTATATTTCCAGCTTTGTTGGGTATGGCATACATTATATGTGACAGACTTTGACTTCCATGATTTGGTTTCGTTCAGGTCATGCCTCTAGATGCCTTGACGGATGATGAATCCTTCCCTGCACCAAATGGAAGCCAATCAGGTCGCAAAACATCACTTTCCATCAATTCACTTGACATTCTAAGTGTTAACCAGCTCTTGGAATCTGTAAGTTTTTTCATTTCTTTTTTTAATTATTTGTTGTGATATGTCTTACATAGTTGAATCTAAGATGTGTACTTTGTAGAAACGAAAGCAATGTGAAGTCTTTCGGGTGTCCCATTTCTGCTAGTTACTACAGTTTATGCTCTTGTAACTTTTGGTGTCTATCAACCTGGTCTGTATTGTTCTGGTTAAGAAAATGATAATTTGAAATTTGTTCCAACTACCTGAAACTTTTAATTAAAAATGCATATTAATCAGCTCCAAAGGTGCTGATGGCCAAAAAAGCCATATCTTCAATCGTTGCTTACAGGTTTTCATTTGCTTGAATATATTATGAGACTCTCATTTTGAATATTGGGTAGAATGGTCGATGTGTTTATATGCTCATGAAACCTGGTATAAATAGAAGCTCATGGGGAGGACCAATAACAAGCTAGTAAGGTAGTTGAACAATGTTCTAACCATCCAATGACTTAAATCACTTGACTGCATAAGATAATAAAACCAAGGGTCACTAAAATTAGTATCAATAGAAATGAACATGGTTTTATGACATATATGTTCATGTTTACTCAATCATGTGGGATGCAAACTTGAAACTATAAAAGTGCTGCATGAGTGTAGCTTCTAGAGAAACAAAGGTTTGTTTCATAGCTTCTGATTGACAATTTGAACTTCATAGGCTCTGTAGGTCATGTATTCATTTTCTATGGTTTCAACTTTCATTCTTTTTATGGAAAAGGTTTGTATCAGTCTCATATCCATGAAATATAATATGGGTTTAAATCACCAACAGGTTCTGGAAACAGCCCGGCAAGTTGCAAGCTTACCAGTGTCCTCTACACCCATTCCTTACGACCAAGTGAAGAATCAGTGTGAGTCTCTTGTAATGGGTAAACAGCAGAAGATGTCAGTTCTTCAGAGTTTCAAGCTACAACAGGATGCGAAGGCTATAGTTCTCGCCAATGAACACGAAAATAAAATGCCAAATGTGGTGAGAATTTGTTTTGTTCTTCATTTCCCCACCTTCTTGTTATTTTCTTATGAAGAAGAGAAATTGATTCTTCGTCATTGCTGGTAAAATAGTTTTTCAATTTCATACCTACCCCCTCCTTACTTTCCAAAAACTATCAAAGCTTAGGAGAATTATGAACTCATTCATTAGAAGGTCTTGGACAATACCATTAACCTTCATTGTGACATTTAAATCTTTTTGGTTGGCCATGGGATCATATGTGGGCATTAGTCTCGTCTTGTTTTGTCAAAAAGTAGGTTTCTGTATTACTTTTCTATACTATTATATTCTATACTATTATATAAAGTGTACACTAAACTTGGTATGAATAATTTTGTCACAACTTTTGTTATTCCTAAACTACCCTTTTGTAACTGCAACTGCCAATTTCAAGCACACCCATGGATCCTTCAACTGCCAATTTCAAGAACACCCTTGTGGGTGTGCGCCTTCTAGTAGACATTAAAAACAAGGATTGCTCATGGTATTGTTGACTATATTCAACCCTTTTTCTTTTGCCCCCCATTTATTGTTGTCAGAGCTATTATGGAGTTGTTGCCCACTTAAAAGGTTCCCAACTATTTTTTTTGAAAAAAAAAAAAACAGAAACTATATTAGAAAGCTTTCTTTTATGGAATAAAATAAATTTCTGCCCAAACCTCAGTTCTCAGACTAGGAATGCGACATCTGTCTGCCGTTGTCTATTATTGGAATTTAAAAGTGCAACATGAGGCTACATTTTTTTGTATTTTCTTGCATGAGAAGTAATTTTGAAGTTTTCTTTGTGGGCTTCTCTTTCAGACAATGGAGCTTTCAGAAGAGGATCTCAAGTTGATACACATTGGGCCAGTTCAAAGAGGAGGAGAGAAGGTTCTTGCTTGTTCACTCGAGTATGGACAGCAACAGTCTCTCAGACTTCCGCCTTCGAGTCCCTACGACAAATTCCTCAAAGCTGCTGGATGCTGAGGAGATTTAATACACGTAATTATTATAAAAAGTCCGTTTTCTCCCGCCTTTTCCTCCCCACGCGGTTTGCAATTTTTTCATTCTTTATATGTGAAACTCTAGCATTGCTTAGCATCCGTAGTTAAACAATTATCATTTTGTTTAGATGCTTCTACCTCTTATCCAAAATGTGTACAATGAGAGAGAGAGAGAAAGAGAGAGAGAGAGATTTGTTCATTTGCTCATTTGTGAAGCCATGATAACATGAACAACTTTTGCAATCATTGGTGATATTTAAATTGTATATGATTGTCACTATTCTTGTTACTTGCCCATTTTGTGTGTATTTCACATGTTGTCATTAACTTTTAATTTCATTTCTCATATTTTATCGTTCATTTTCCTCGAGAAACTGTTGTCTAGGAAGACTTTTTTTTCTGGCTTTCTGATTTCATGATTTGGTAACATGTACTTGTTGAAGTTTGTAGTAGCGAGCTACATATGCATTAGAACAAACATATCCAGAGTAATACAACTACAATTCTGCAAGATTCATGGGATTTTCCCTTTCAACTTTCAACTGAATTTTGCTGTTATTTCACATTGATTGGGGATTTCTTTCCAAGTCACTTTCGGGGCAACTTCTTGTCAGACGACGTTGTATTTATTTTTTATTTTTGGTAAGACGTGTTGGGAACAAAACAGATATCTCTTACGGAGAAATATGATTCGATAAACATTTCAACAAGCTGCAGAATACATTCATTCATAAGCATATAAAGTTGGTCGAAGTTATTAATTAATATATAGTAAACATTAAATAATTACACAAACAAACATATGGAACTATATAATAGGCATCGATTATATACATATAGGTTTTAAACCTTGTTGTTATGTATCGGGATTTAGGACTTTCGATACTGTTATTCATTAATATATCGGCCAATACTATTCGATATCAGTCGATATGTAACCGTATAGCTGATATCAATATATATGCCGACACATTATTTAAAACCACAATATATATAGACAGATTTAGTTACGAAGCCAGGCAATATTATGTTCAGGAAGAATATGGCAAATAGGGACAGTTCCTGGTTTGACCTTGAGCATTTGAAAAGCCTCGAAGTTGGGATTCCATGCTGCTGTATCTGTATGACACACCGCCACACCTTTCGCTTTTGTTCCGCCCTCCTCCGCACCTTCCAATGAAACCATATACACTCTGGTCGAGTGCACGTTGTGGCAGGAAAACACCGCATATGGATACTTGAGCATATGACACACTGCCACTTCACCACCACCGATCTTCTTGAATCCCACAACACTGTACTTCCTCAATTGAGTCTCTTTTTCCAACTCTGTCGACAATGCCTTGACTCTTTTGCCAAGCACGGAAGTGCAGAAATCAATCATCGACTCTAGTGAAGTTGCACAACATTTCTGCTCTCCTTTAAAGGCAGGCAACTCTGCGCAATCTCGATTGCTTTTTTCATAATCTTGGCTTCTGCTGAATTGGGTTTCACAGAAAACCGGTTCAGAATTTTAGGAAACTCGGTCGATGAAAACGGCATCGACTGAGCAACTGTTCGAGGTAAGAATGTTACTCCATTTGCTTCTTTAGAGAGGTCCAAGTTCATCTTTGTGCCTTGTTTGATGTCCTCCTCCAAGAAAAATATTGTTTCATTGGGGATATAATGTAGTTGAGGATTAATGTTGGCTCCTGCAGAAGTTTTTTCAATATTTTTTTTTTTTAAAAAGAAGACAAGATAAATTCGTTTCTGTGGTGAATTTAATTAGAAAGGCCTTTTACATTAATTAAGAAAAATGATTTTCTTGTGTTTAAGCCAGCCTGAAGGATTTTATGAGTTGATTTGTATGATTAGGATCTACTTTGTGAAAGCTCAACAAGGCTTGGAATTTCATGATTAATTGAAAAGGACGTATAGGTTGTCTACCAGCATCCCCAACCCAATATTCTCAACCGGAGGATGAAAATAATTTTTTTTATTCTAAAATTGAATATATAATATTTTACTATTCACTCAAACTCTAATCAATTTTTTTTTTTATTTTCTTCTCTAAATATGTCCTTCCAAAATTAACTATTCAAAATTATGTAAATTAACAAAATTAATAAATGTTTGTTCATTAAAATTAACCAAAATTAACAAATCTTCATAATGGTGGTGATGAATTCAGATTCTCCAACCAGTAACTAATAAATTATATAATTTTTTGTTCATTAATAATTGTTTAATTGTTTAATTTTTTGTTAAATATATTTAATATTACATTCATTTTAAACGTATGATTTCAATGTTTTGAATGATAAATTTAATAAATTTAATATTTTAAAGATTATTTTCAAATAAAATTTTAAGTAGATAAAGTCAGTACAATTGTCTTACCAATTTTTTTTTTCAATGAACGACTAACATATAAAAACTTACAAACTAAATAGATTAAATTATCAGAGTGAGACACGTGGTGGATTTCATAAACCCAATTGAAATGTTGACTCTACAAATATGAATTTGAGATAATAATTACTTTGTTTGGTTTCAGTTTTCAGAATTCGCTTTTCAAAAAATTCTACTTTTTCGTTTTTCATTTTTTTTTTATTTTCATTGAATTTTTTTAATTTTTTAAACAATTTTTTTTTAAATTTTTTTTAGACACACCTAACATAAATACACTAAAAATGTATAATATTTGTGAAAAAAATCTTTAAAAAATTCACTAAACAAAAAAAAAAAAATGAAAATTTAGTATATTTTTCGTATTTTTGTGTATTTATTAATTTTTTAAAATATTTTTTCACAAATATTTTACTATTTAAATATATTTACGTAAGGTGCATCTAAAAAAGTAAAAAATTGTTTAAAATTTTAAAAATATTCACTAAAAAAATAAAAAAAATAAAAAATTCAATTTTTAAAAAATTGAAATGAAACATTCTGAGTAGTGTAAAAAAAACACTAAAAGATATTTGAGTGTTTTAGTTATAATGTAGTTGATGATCCTCACCAGCATAATAATAACGAAACCCATAAGCATCCTTATCCCGTTTGCGCACCTTGGCTTCTGCAAAAGTTTTTTCAAAAAAAAAAAAAAAAAAAAGCAAAACAAATAAAACATATAAATGTAAGAATATTGATAAAGTAGCCCATATGCACAGGTTTGTTTTATTTATTTATATTTATTTATATTATATATATTTAATCAGTTTAATGTGTAATGGGTAACTAAAGTATGTCCACTATTCCATATAGTGGTTTCATGAGAAGTTACAACTTCCCTGATGGTAGGAAGTTATAAAGAGTTATACTTGGATATGGGTTCAAGCCTATCTATATATATGCTTGTGATAGTCATCAAACACAGACGTTGTTTTTGTGCATAGAATAGACTTGAAACTCTGTTCCTTCCACTTTTCTCATATGGTTTTGTAAAAGTGTTCTGTGACTGGTTTTTGTTTATACATTTAAGATTTGATCATTCAAGGATAAAGATTCAAAGGCTTGAACATCATGACAGGAGGTATTCTTCTTTCTGAATTAAAATTATTTTAATTCTCACAATTGATATCAAAGCCTCCTTCTATTATGTTATTTAGCATTATTAATTTTATCAAATCCTGTTTGATACTATTCATATTTCTGTCCTATCATTATCTTTATAAAATCCTGGCTTTATCTTGATGATTGTAACATAAGACTCTGTTTGTCAACTGTGATATGAGGTCTCAAAGAAAAAAAAATTATCTAATTCGCAATACAAGACTCTGCTGCATATATAAATAATAATAAAATTGTTACTTTATCATTGTTTGATCTCCATGAAGCAGAATATACCTACTGTTTTGAATTATTTAATTCGTTTTACCCATTTGGGTTTGATTTATGATTAACTGCTTGTATAATATATATATATATTACCGGACTGTTTTACTAATTCAATGAATATATATATACAGATTATATGTGAAATCAAGTAATAAACTCATGTTTGCTTATGGAATTCAATTTGATTTATGATTGTTTCCTTTATTTGGACTTTCTATGACTATGATTTTCTATTATTAAAAAAAAATAAAAAAATAATAATAATATAAAGGAAATAATAAGTCTTGTATAAGTGGTTTTTGAGCGAAACATCATCTCGTCTTATCCAATGTTGATTTAAATTTAATCTTGAATTTTATAGTGAGACTAATATGCTATTCATATTATTATATTGTAGTTGCATGTACAGGCAGTGATTGAATTCACTTGAATTTCATACAATAAATTATTTTAAATAATGTCTATTCAAGCCTTATAAATTTTCAAGTTCAATGGCATGCTATCTAGAATAGTGTAATATTATATTACACGCATTAATTAAAGTAATTATTTATGCCATGAATTTTTTTGTGAAATAAGAGCTTGTATACACTATGTATTGGACTTATGAAATTTGTTTTGGTCCAACTTTTAAGCAAAATCTAATATAAGGTTGAAATACATGGGTTTTGGTCTTGAGATTTTCATGTGATATTATTCTGATTGCATCATTAAAAGATTATGTACTTGTTGTGACCATATGGATTTGTTCACATTAATAAATTATGCCATAATTAAAAAGATTTTATTATGTTTTAAGATTAGCCACGATATCTTAAAAACATAAAGATGAAGTGATCCTCAGTATTATGATCACATAAAGTTAAAAATTAATTTGGCATTTTTCATATTGCAATTATGTTTTATGAATAATTTTTCGGTCCCATAGGAAAGTAGTTATTTATAAAATTTAAATGGAATAAGATAATGGATTGGGTATTGAAGGGATTGGACACTCTAAACCCACATGTATGAGTTTTTTTTTTGTTGAATATTTCGGAGTCCATTAATCTTGTTATAAAGTAATAGCAAATTTAATAAAGTTTAGTGACCTTTACCCATAGGAAGGTTTAGATTTGTTATTGAATTTGACATTGGTTGATTCAAACTATAATTATTGTTTCAAAGCATTAATAATGTTCTTGGTAATTGCAGTGATTTCTGTCTAATGAGTCTTTTCGTATTTTATTCTTGAACGGTAATAATTTTTTAGACAGGAAGGACAAAATCCTTCTAACATTAGGGTGCATGGACCTCGATTTGGCACTCTGTGTAGATGAACCTCCTGAACCCACGGACGAAAGTTCCATTGCCGAAAAGAGTGCTTATGATAAGTGAGAGCGATCGAATCACTTAAGCCTAATGCTCTGTGAAAACCCCACATTTAATTATTCTTAAAAGAAAATAAATAAATAAATAAATAAATTAATTTTGTCTACAGTCTATCTGAATTGTATATTAGTGTAAAAGTTAGTTTTAAATTGACTCAATTCAATCACTAACAAAGACATTATTAAGAATAATAATTTTGTGAGTGTTCAATATTTGTTGTTTATAAATTATTTTAATTAGGATTCAATATAATAATTATTCTTACTAAATACCTTAGTTAAAAATCTTAGTGTATCAATTTTCAGAAACCCACACAAAAAAAAAAAAAAAAAAAAAAAAAAGGAATCAAACCTTTGCAGAAATTTGGTGGAGGCTTTTCACATGTTGATTTGCATGCTTGTTTAGGGAAGAAGAGCTAATGATGCTCTTGGAATTAAGAGAAAGAAAACTTAGAATGAAGAGAGAGAGAGAGAGAGAGAGAGATTTGTGCAACAAGCATTGTATATATATATATGCATGCAAGCCTTCATTGTCTATAGGGTGCATGCAAGCATTCGGTGAGAAAAAAAAAAAGAAAAAAAAGAGAGAAATCCCTAAAGCAACCAAGCTTAGTGATAGGAGAGGAAGAAGAGTAGGAGATTAAGGACGCCAAAATTCTCAACCATTTTGTCACCCTATTACTAAGTAAGAAAATCCTCTCAACCCTCTCATTTTTTTTAATTAATGAAGTTTTCAGATTATGTTCTTGTGATTAAAATGACTGCTCATAAATAGAAATTTAATATATGTGTATGAATTTTGTGATGTGTATATCAAGTGTTTGAAGATGTTGATAGTCTTAAAATCAACTTATTATTGTAAAGAAATAAGCTTGCATGTGTAATTTATATATTTAAAGAGAAGATTGAAAATAATTAATCTGTTTTGAATATGCCAGAATGTTATCCGAATTTTTAGACAATTTTATACTCACAATTTCGAGATGATTTCTTCTACAAAGTTGTTGATAATGATGTCTAGTTCATCCAGGAATTTTGGTAATAATTTTTGAGCTTTCTACGAATTTATACAAAATTTTAACTAAATCTGAAGCTGTGTTGAAAATAAATTGTTTGAATCTGCTAGAATGTTGCCCGAATTTTTAGACAATTTTATACTCACAATTTCGAGATGATTTCTTCTACAAAGTTGTTTATAATGATGTCTAGTTCATCCAGGAATTTTGGAAACAATTTTTGAGCTTTCTAAGAATTTATACAATTTTTTAAATAAATCTAAAACTGTGTTGAAAATAAATTGTTTGAATCTGCCAGAATGTTGCCCGAATTTTTAGACAATTTTATAATCAAAATTTCGAGATTATTTCTTCTAAAAAGTTGTTGATAATGATGTCTAGTTCATCCAGGAATTTTGCCAACAATTTTTGAGCTTTCTATGAATTTATAAAATTTTTTAACTAAATCTGAAACTGTGAGACAGATTTTGATATGTATTTGAAAATTTATTTAAAATTCTACACTAAGCCAAATCTGGTAATTTCTAACTAAAAGATGAAATTTGAGAAGTCTATTTCCATGATAAATTTTTAGATTATGGATTTGATCTATAAAATTAAGCATGGAATTAATGTAAGGAAATGTGACAAATCTGTGTCATAAAGATTGCTGGAAATTTTACAGGATTATTTACATCTTATTTTTCTGAAATTCTTTCTGAAAAGTGACCTAAACATCCACATTGAGTATTTTGTTCAATTGCACAAATTTTAGGATTGTGTAAATAATTTATTTATAATTTTAATATCTAAGTTATTATGTTCATACCATTGTTTAAATTAATTGTCTGTTAAATTTTGGACATTGAGTTATTATTGTGTGACATGTATAATGTTTTATGTTGGGAGTTTTTTTTTAGTTGGTATAACATTATTGGTGATTGAGATTTGAATAATTTGTGTTCAATATATAAAGTTACTGATAAAGGATTAATACCAGTTGTTCAGGGTGAGTCTTGATTTTAAAGAGTGTACGAAATTAAGGGTTGACAGTCAATACCGGTTGTTCAGGGTGAGCCCTGGTTTTGAGAATTCTCACGTAAATTGTGTTGCGAAACTCTAAAATGGCACGGGACTTATTTGAACCCTTTTCGGTATTTGGTTTTGGAATAAGGGTGGATGTGTCGGTGGTACACAGGGAGGTTACGTACCCCTGGCAGACCGTTTCCTTGGGGCAGACCACGGATGCCACTACTTGGGTATATAACTCCGGACGTGGGCATCCCTGGTGGTTACGATTGGTAACACTTAAATATTTGACCAAGGGAGGGTTTCAAATTAACCGTTGCCATGCTTAGTGGTTGGTAAGTTAAATATCTTTGGTGAGATTTTGAGTGTCACCTAACTTATTAAAATTATTGAAATTACTTTAATGGTTGTAATTTATGTTTACAATTATATTGTTATCTCATGTTTATAATCTCATTATTTTTCTCTTAAAAAGAATGGTAGGTTGGTTATGTTTTCTTACTGTGTTGCAAAACTCATGGCATATATTTTTGTTGCCCTGGCGTTTTATGCCAGGTTTTGGCGAGGAAATAATTGAAGCTGAAATAGAGTGATGCTAACGTAGAGCCTTGACTGACTTGAAATCATGACTATAGTCGAATAACTTTATTATCTTATATATTAGCTATTAAGGACCTTATAATTTCATTTGATGTTGTATTTGGATAATTTTAAGTTTTTATTTAATATTATTTGAACCTT
Organism: Camellia granthamiana; assembly: GCA_036172215.1. Taxonomy (NCBI): domain Eukaryota; kingdom Viridiplantae; phylum Streptophyta; class Magnoliopsida; order Ericales; family Theaceae; genus Camellia; species Camellia granthamiana. The sequence continues at coordinate 38,737,405 of CM069910.1, forward strand.
TGGTTATGTACGAGAGTTGGAATGCCCTATTAAGATGTCAACTTTTTAGTTTATTAAGTCATTTTGTTTATTTAATTTCCCTTGATGTTCCAAAAAATTTGGGCCGTCACATGCTCATAAAGTCACATATCAGCCAGAGCATTAAAGGCTCAATCCCACCATCTGATAAGGTTAAGAACTACATGAGGGCTATTGAAGAGCAATTTGTTAGTTCTGACAAGGCATTGGCAAGCACCCTAATGAACAAACTATTAGGAATGAAGCATAACAATTCTAGAAGTGTACGTGAGCACATTATGGAAATGAGGGACATTGCATCTCGTCTTAAGTCCTTAGAGATTGAGATTTCTGAGTCATTCCTTGTCAATTTTATACTCAATTCTCTTCCTGTGGAATATGGAGCATTCCAAATTTCTTACAATACACAAAACGAAAAATGGTCTATCAATGAACTTTTGACCATGTGTGTTCAAGAAGAGGAGAGATTGAAGTATGGAAAAGTGGAAAGTGCTTACTTGCAACACATAAAGGAGGGCAATGGAAAAAGGGCAAAAGTGATCAAAAATGGAAGAAGCTTGGTAAAGTGCCATTCAAAAATCATGGCAATAAAGATGCATGCTTCTTCTGCAAGAAAAAGGGTCACATAAAGAAAGACTGGCCCAAGTATAAGAAATGACTTGAGAAGAAAGGTAATCTCATATCTCTTGTGTGTTATGAATCTAATTTTGTTAATACTTATCAATATGAGTGGTGGATTCATTTGGGTTCTACAATTCGCATTGCTAATACCATGCAGGGCTTCCTCAACCTAAGGAAACCGACGGGAAGTGAACAAGGCATCTATTCGGGCAATGGGATGCGTTCGCACGTCGAAGCTGTGGGAACTTTCAGACTTGTTTTAAAGAGCGGTTTTGTTTTGGATCTTGAAAACACTTTTTACATTCTATCTTTTTCTAAAAATTTAACTTCTGTTTCTACACTAGTACTGTTTGGATTTGAATTTCAGTTTGTTGGTGCAAATTTTAGTTTGTTTAAAGACTCTGTTTCTGTAGGATTTGGTACTTTAATTAATGGTCTGTACAAATTAAATTTGGATCATGTTTTTGAACAAAATCTTTTAACCTTGCATGGTGATATTGGCATTAAGTGTAATGTTGTTGATGAGTACTCCTCTATACTTTGGCATAGGAGATTAGGACATATCTCCATTGACAGAATAAAGAGGTTGGTTAATGATGAAGCCCTTCCGACTCTTGATTTTACCAACTTTGGTATTTGTGTGGACTGCATAAAGGGAAAGCAGACAAACAAGACCAGTAAAGGTGCCAAAAGGAGTGAGGAAATTCTTGGAATCAGACACACTGATATTTGTGGACCATTTACTCCACCTTGTTTGAATGGTCAGAGATATTTTATCTTATTTATTGATGACTTTACATGATACATGTATCTCTACCTCTTTTTTGATAAGGCTGAGGCACTTGATGCCTTTAAAGTTTATAAAGCAGAGGTAGAGAAACAAAAATTAAAATTGTGAGGTCAGATATGGGTGGAAAATATTATGGGAGGTACACAGAATTGGGACAATTACCAGGTCCATTTGCTAAGTTCCTTAAAGAAGAAGGCATTATTGCACAATATTCAATTCCTGCCACACCATAACAAAATGGTGTTACTGAAAGAAGGAACCGAACACTTATGGACATGGTAAGGAGTATGCTTAGTTATTCTAATGTGCCTATAAATTTGTGGAGTGAAGCTTTGAAAACCGTTGTGTATATCTTAAACAGGGTTCTGTCCAAGGTTGTTCCCAAAACACCATTTGAGTTATGGAAAGGATTGAAGCCAAGTTTAAGACACTCACACGTTTGGGGTTGTCCAGTTGAAGTGAGGGTGTATAACCCACATTTAAAGAAATTAGACTCTAGAACAGTTAGTGGTTTTTTTCATAGGTTATGCGGAAAACTCCAAGGGCTACAGATTTTATTGTCCTTCAAATGTGCTTAGAATTGTTGAAGCCAGAAATGCTAAGTTTATTGAGGAAGTTGACCCCAGTGGGAGTTACCCTCGAAAGATAGAGTGGGAGGAATCACGGGATCCAGATACAACACCCATGAATATAGGTAAATTGGTTGTCTTTCAAGATAATCAACTTGATTTTCTTGAAAATTAACAAATTCAAGAACTTCCATCACAAGAGGAACAAGTCAATATAGAGCTTGTAGCTCAAGTCCCAATTGAGACTACAGAATTAAGGAGATCCTCAAGAGCTAGAAAGTCAGTAATTTCTAGTGATTATTTTGTATACTTAATGGAGTCTAATTTTGATGTTAGACCTAAAGATGATCCTATTTCATTTTCCAATGCCATGAATAGGGATGATTCTAAATTATGGCATGATGCCATGAAGGAAGAGTTAGAATCTATAGCTAAGAATCAAGTTTGGGAAATTGTCGAGTTGCCCAAGGGAGTTAAAGCTGTTGGCTGTAAATGGGTCTATAAGACCAATAAAGACTCAAATGGCAACATCGAACGATATAAGGCTAAACTTGTAGTTAAGGGTTTTACTCAAAGAGAAGGCATCGATTATCATAATACATTTTCTTTGGTTTCTAAGAAGGATTCATTTAGAATTATCATGGCATTAATATCTCATTTTAATTTAGAGCTACATCAAATGGATGTGAAAACGGCATTTTTAAATGGGGATCTTGAGGAAGAAGTATACATGAAGCAACCTGAAGGTTTTTGTTCTAATAAAGATTGTCACTTAGTTTGCAAGCTTAAGAAATCTATACATGGACTAAAACAAGCTTCCCGACAGTGGTATTTAATGTTCCACAATGTTATTACTTCATATGGTTTTACAGAGAATGTTGAGGACAACTGTATATACCTTAAGGTTAGTGGGAGCAATTACATTTTTCTAGTTCTATATGTGGATGACATTTTAGTTGCATTTAATGATTTGGGATTGTTGCATGATATTAAACAATTTCTTTCTCAAAATTTTGAAATGAAGGATATGGGTGAAGCTTCTTATGTCATTGGCATAGAGATTCACAGAGACAGGTCCAAAAGGACATTAGGGCTGTCTCATAAAGCCTACATTGAAAGAGTTTTGGAGAAATTCAAGATGAGTGATTGCACTCCTAATGTAGCGACCATTTTAAAGGGTGACAAATTCAGTTTAAGTCAATGTCCGAAAAATGATTTGGAAAAGGAACAAATGGTTAGCATTCCCTATGCTTTTGCTACAGGCAGTTTAATGCATGCTCTGGTTTGTACACGACTTGACATTGCATTTGCAGTTGGGATGCTTGGCAGATACCAAAGCAATCCAAGAATGGAACATTGGAAGGCTGCAAACAAAATCATGAGGTACTTAAAGGGAACCAAGGACTATATGCTTACTTACAAGCATGTTGACTGTCTTGAGGTGGTTGGATATTCAGACTTGGATTTTACGGGTTGTCAAGATTCTAGAAAATCCACTTTAGGATATATCTATCTGCTAGCAGGTGGTGCTATTTCATGGAAGAGTGCCAAAGAGACGATAATTGCATCATCAACAATGGAAGCAAAGTTTATAGCATGCTTTGGAGCAACATCACAGGCTATTTGGTTAAGGAATTTTATCACAGGGCTTCGAATTGTGGATTCAATTTCTAGGCCATTAAAGGTATATTGTGATAATTCGGCTGTGGTTTTCTTCTCTAACAACAACAAAAGTGGTAGCCGAAGCAAGCATATTGACATAAAGTATCTTGCTGTTCGAGATCGTGTTAAGAAGCAAGAAGTCAGCATTGAGCATATTTGTAATAACCCACATTCATATCTTAGTCATGTTCGTGTGCATTTGCATGATTTCATCTTGTTAAGCTTGCATTTGTAGACTTTGACTGGTTTCTTCCTAAGTAAAGGTCCCTGTCTTATTTTGTGCTTACGTGATTTGCCTAAGTGTTGTATACATGCTTTGTTCCTTCCTTGCTATCTCAAGCCGAGGTCATGCCAAGCCTAGGTCATGTCAAGCCTAGGTCATGCCAAGCCTAGGTCATGTCAAGCCTAGGTCATTCCAAGCCGAGGTCATGTCAAGCCTAGGTCATGCCAAGCCTAGGTCATGCCAAGCCTAGGTCATGTTAAGCCTAGGTCATTCCAAGCCGAGGTCATCTTAAGCCTAGGACCATCTTGGAACCATTTTGGTTGACCTGCACCATCACTTAGGCATATTGGCCGAGATGTCATCATCTAGGCCGAGGTGTGCATCACCTAGGCCGAGATATGCATCATCTAGGCCGAGATGTTATCATCTAGGCATCCTAGATCCTTAATCCTTGCACCTAGTGATCTTGTTCTGGGACTGGAATGACCTAGACCGAGGTGTGGCACATCTAGGCCGAGGTGTGGCACAGCTTGGCCAAGTGTTATCCTTCCTAGCCGAGGTCATTGAGACCTTACTTGCCGAAGCCTATGTCCTTAGCCGAGATCATTACTTGCCGGAGTGTTTGCTGTGAAGCTTGTTAGATACGCTTTGTCAGAACCTTGTCTTGTCAATCAGTCACCTTTTTGAGGAGGACCAACCCGGTAGCGCCACGTGGCCGAGCTGAGTGTTAAGTCAGCCGTTAGAGAGAGAAATCTATCATTTGTTATATCTTTGTTCTAAGGAGGAGAGAGAAGCTCTAGGAGAGGAAGAGGAGTTCTTGAGGGAGAGTAGATTTCCAAACTTGATTCCAAGAGATCGAACCGTTAGATTCGTGTTCTAAGGTTAGATTCTTGATCTGCTCAAGTTGTTCTTTATGATCATGTTATTGCATTGCACGATTGAATATGATTTGTAAGTCATGCATTGCTTTGAAGTTCGGTTTTAGAAAGAGAAAGTGGTATTCATGTGTTCTTCAAGAAAAGTCATGTTTTGATCCAAGAGTTTGCACCAAGATCCATGTTTTCATGTTTGTTTTCATATGATCTTCAAGTATGGGTACCCAGGTCCATGTTTTCGAACTCATAGCATGAAATCCCAGATTTTGTAATAACAAGTTATGATTTTAACATTCATGTTCTTCATGTTCTTCATGATCATGTTCTTCATGTTCTTCAAGGAGGAAACCCAGATTTCCAGACTTCTTTTCCCTAGGTGTGATCACCGAGACCACTCTTGCCTAGATCATTTCTGTGCATCCATTCCAGGACCTGGTTGGTACCCAGCATGTTTTCCCTAGGTCATTTCCAGCATGTTTTCCCTAGGTCATTTCCAGCATGTTTTCCCTAGGTCATTGCCAGCATGTTTTCCCTAGGTCATTTCCAGCATGTTTTCCCTAGGTCATTGCCAGCATGTTTTCCCTAGGTCATTTCCAGCATGTTTTCCCTAGGTCATTGCCAGCATGTTTTCCCTAGGTCATTGCCAGCATGTTTTCCCTAGGTCATTTCCAGCATGTTTTCCCTAGGTCATTTCCAGCATGTTTTCCCTAGGTCATTTCCAGCATGTTTTCCCTAGGTCATTTCCAGCATGTTTTCCCTAGGTCATTGCCAGCATGTTTTCCCTAGGTCATTGCCAGCATGTTTTCCCTAGGTCATTTCCAGCATGTTTTCCCTAGGTCATTTCCAGCATGTTTTCCCTAGGTCATTGCCAGCATGTTTTCCCTAGGTCATTTCCAGCATGTTTTCCCTAGGTCATTGCCAGCATGTTTTCCCTAGGTCATTTCCAGCATGTTTTCCCTAGATCATTTGCATGCATGTAAAGCTTGTTTTGAGAATGTGATTGCCATGTGTTTGTAGGACGTGGACCTTTGCCTTGATCCCGACGTCCCAAGAACTATGTGAGTGGTATTTTTAATAAAGTTACGTTATAAAGATTTGTTAAAGCTTTACTTTGTTTTAGAAAAGTATCTGATCAAGCATGAATGACTATCCCTATTTTATGTATCAAGTATAAGCTTTGTTTTGATGATATCAAGTTAAGTCCGTACGTGCTAAGGGACTATAAGCGTTTGTAGCACATCAAGTTAAGTCCGTACGTGCTAAGGGACTTTAAGCGTTTGTAGCACATCAAGTTAAGTCCGTACGTGCTAAGGGACTATAAGCGTTTGTAGCACATCAAGTTAAGTCCGTACGTGCTAAGGGACTATAAGCGTTTGTAGCACATCAAGTTAAGTCCGTACGTGCTAAGGGACTTTAAGCTTTTGTAGCACACGTGTTGAAAAACCAAGATTGATGTACAAGCTATGTTATGTATTGTTTTGATAAAGATCTCGGATGTCATTCATTTAAACCTTTATTACTTGTACCATTCACTGAGTATCCAAGCTCACCCTCTCCTTATATATATGTAGGTGGCAAGCAAGAAGGCGGTGACGCCTAAGATGTTATGTGCAAGATGCTTGATTCATGTTTTGTATCGTCTTGAAGATTATGCTTCTTAGTTGTAATTCATGTCTTTTGTATACTTCGGCTTGAGAAGCCTTTTGATCAAGATGTAACATGTACTTTATTTTATTTGTATCCAAGTTGTAAACTATATTAAGATGTATGTCATTTCATTTGATCTATGCACAGCTCTTATGGACTAATTAGATTTATATATATTGCTTCCGCACATGCTAGCCCCATATATAATACTCTGATTGTGTGTGAATTTTGAAAGTTGGCCTTCGGTAATCTTGGATTACTGGCCATCACGGCACCATTCTACTAGGGGCGGAATGGGGTCGTGACAATATTAGTACTGATATGATGGTTGCAGATCCTATGACCGAAGGTCTTTCTGTAAAGGTGTTTTCAAAACACGTTAAGGGCATGTGACTGATTAGTTAGCTCAATAATTTTTCTAGTTGTTGTTGTTGTTGTTGTTTTATTTTGTCATGACATTTTGATTATTATTAGTGAAAAGCATTATTTTGTGCACCTAAAGTATTTGTGATGCTATGTAGTCCATTGAGAATATTGATCCATAGGGATCATTGGACCCAGAATTATTCATAAAGAATGACAACACATAAAGTTGAGAGTATCATACAATGTAATACATGGAAGGAAATACTCAATGGATAGAGTATAACCGCCATGATTCGTGTATTATAACTCTAAGGTTGGGTATTTTTATTTAATGGCCATAATCAGTTCGTTAGTTACCCGACAGTCAATAACGTGTGTTATATATGCCAAGTGGGAGAATGCAAGAATATCCATAAAGTGGCCCATATGCCACATGTTTGTTTATTTATTTATATTATATATATTTAATCAGTTTAATGGGTAATTGGTAACTAACGTATGTCCACTATCCCATATGGTGGTTTCATGGGAAGTTACAACTTTCCTGATGGTGGGAAGTTATAAGGAGTTACACTTGGATATGGGTCCGAGCCTATCTATATATATACTTGTAATAGCCATCAAACATAGACGTTTTTGTGAATAGAATAGGCTTGAAACTTTGTTCCTTCCACTTTTCTTATATGATTTTGTAAAAGTGTTCTGTGAGTAGTTTTTGTTTATACATTTAAGATTTGATCATTCAAGGATAAAGATTTAAAAGTTTGAATATCATGGCAGGAGGTATTCTTCTTTCTGAATTAAAATTATTTTAATTCTCACAATAAATTCAAGATCCATATACTCAAAAGTCAAATTGATGAATTCATCATTTTTTCTCTAAATTGCTAGAGACTCTTAATTTAAAATTATAATTTTTGCACATAAAAATTTGAGTTTTATACAATTAAGTTTGTGAGAAATTAAAAATTGACAAGTAATTTGACATGTGACAATCTTATTACTTGAGTTAAAATTTTGGTTTTATATAAAGATAAAAAGTGTTTGCGTTCAACATTTTCACCCTTTTTAACTGTTTGATTAGGAGAGGGAATTTTTTTTTCTAAATTTTTGTAAACTTTATATGTTAGAATTTTCCCTTATTGTATGTGATACTATCTTCATGTTGTACCATAATACCATGAAACTAGTACGTTTTTAGGACTTGCTTCTTTTTGTAATGTTATTAGACTAATGGCCTTATCATATTGGCTCTTTCATCATCAATTTTTTTTTTTTTTTTTGTCTTCTCATGTAGTAAACAGTTTTATCACTTTCGATTTTTTATTTCTTGATTTATATCTTGTATTTACATGTTTTAGATCTACTTTTAGTTTAATTATCAAATAAGAATTACGTTAAATAAAAACTATCCATATGGTTAGACTAAATTGGTGTTTAACAAATTTCCATCTAGACTAAATAAAAATTATCTTCAAATAATAGTGTTTATCATTGAGATCTATAACCGAGTGAGAACTTCTAAAAGTAATACGGCAAACTTTACGTCCTGTGGTTTGAGTCGGGTGCTGTTTATCCCATGACATTCGAAAATCACCACATAACCCCTGTGATTTATGAATTAAAGTGTACTGTTAGCTTTTCTGTCTAATATAACGGAATGTGAAAACCACTAACCTATGTAGAGGGTAGATTCATTTTGAAGACGAAAATGTCCCTTACACAACTTCAAATTATAAAAAATGCCATTCCCTTCGTCAAAGAAGAAGCCTTAGTTGGTATACACATGTGTGTATAATTGTTTTGCATTGTCCTTGAGTATTTAATTTCTTTATGTTTCATGTTAATATTATTTATGTTAATTCCCCTCAGGATGTTTTCCCAAGTACAGTAGAGCAATTCTTTGATATATTGTTGAATGATGACTCAAATTTTATAAATGAGTATCGTTCAGTCCGAAAGGACACTAACCTTACTCTAAGTGACAAGATTTTATGTTGATAATGTTTATTTGTCTTTTGAAATTTTATGTTTTCGATTGGTTAAGTTGTTTTCGCATGATGATCAATTTGAGAAGTTTTCAATCTTCAGCTTGTACTCCATTAAGATAAAATCAACATATCTCTCTCTCTCTCTCTCTCTCCTTTTTTATTTTTTTATAATCTTTCCCAATCAAAAATATATATATATATATATCAAATTATCTGGTGAAGATTGACACACATATATGCACAGTAAACATATATATATATATATAGATGCACGATTTTGACACACACATATATATGTGTGTTATATATTTCTGGAATCAACATATGTTTTTGGAATCATAAAATTATTTTGGATTCATCAACATCATCATCCAAAACATAGAGAAAAAATTATGAAGTTTATGAGTTGGAGTATAATCGAAGAGCAAAAACCATGATTTTTGGATTTGATATGTATATATATGTATATGTATGTACACATATAAAGTTTGAAATAGAGAGACAGATAAGAAGAAGATGAAGATAAAGAGAGAGAGAATTGGGTTTCTCATGAAATGGAGAGAGAGAGAAGAAGAAGATGAGGGTATAATTGTCAATTTATAACTTATGTTAACAAAAGTTAGTGTGCTTTGTAGTCCATAAATCACAGGGAAATTATGTGGTGATTTTTGAATGTCATGAGAGTAAACCGCATTCGGCCCAAATTACAGGAAATAAAGTGAAATTTGCCTAAAGTAATAAAACCCTTCTTGGATCTTTAGTTTCCTTTGAAACATTGTTAATCCACTCGGGGAGAATGACAAACTTAAACACTCAATGTTCACAAGACTATGTTTGGCATGTTCGTTTTGGGTTAAAATAGTTACAAAAAGGTAAAATAGACTAAAAAGTTAATAAGACAAAATGTCACATTAAAATCATAATCATTTTATTTTTTTTCTCACAAAAGTAAAAAAAGTCAAAAAAATCTATTCCAAATAAGACTTTTAACTACAAATTAAAATAACTAAAAAGTTAAAAAACCAACCCACATCCCAAATAAAGGCTAAGGTAAAGCCCAACAAGGCTTGAAATTTCATGATTAGTTAAAAAGCAAGGAAATTGTCTAGTCCACATTTGTCAATAGTCCAATTAGGTCAAATGATCCAATCATTTTATTTGTAAGTCTTTTTATATAGATCATTAAAAAATAAGGTTAATTACTTTTTTTTGATCAGCTAAGGTTAATTACTTACAGGTCTTGTTATAAGGATTTGTGCACCATTAAATTTCACAAGTGTTTGTATAGACTAAAAATCTTTAAAGGTGATAATTAATGATATTTTCTATATAGATCAGAAAATAAGGTTAATTACTCACCGGTCCTGTTATAAGGACCTGTGTACCATTAAGTTCCGCAAGTGTTTGTATAGACCAAAAATCCTAAAAAATGATAATTAGTGATATTTTTTTAAACTGTTGCTAAAAAATGTTAATTAGTGGCGTTTTTGGGAGAAATTTTTTAAATTGTCACTAAAAATTAACAATTAGTGACACTTTTTATATAAACGATGCTCGAAAAATAAAAAAAGATTTTGTTTTTCCGATTAAAAATGAATAAGAATTTTTAGGGTACCAAAAAGTCAAGAAAACTTATTGATGAACCCTTATTCCTACTAGTCATTCCCCTTAAAAAATAAATATATATTTTACTTTGTTAGTCTGAGAATTATTATTTCGTCATATTTGCCTTATAAAAATTGACGATCTATTTGTAAAATTATACTTATTATCTATTTTTTTGAAGATAAATATGATGAAAAAAGGTCACTACAATTGTTTAATCATTTTTTTTTCCCATGAATGACGTATAAAAACTTCTAAATTAAACAGATCAAATTATCAAAGTGGGACAAGTGGTGGATTTCATGAATCCAACTGAACTGCCAAGCCTACAAATATGAATTGAAGATAATAATAAAAGGAAAATGGTTTTAAAAAAAAAAAGTAAATAGTAAAAGATATTTGATTGTTTGAGTTATAATGCAGTTGATCATCCTCACCAGCAAAATAAGGTAGCCCTACAGTATCCTTATCCCCTCTGCGCACGTTGGCTTGTGCAAAAGTTTTTTCAAAATATATATATACTCAAAAGTCAAATTAATGAATTCATCATATGTTGGTTTTTTTTTTTTTAAAACTGCTAGAGACTTTCAATTTAATTTTTATTTTTATTTTTTTCACAATGATATAGTAAGAAAATTAAGTTTTTATATAATAATTAAGTTTGTAGAAATAAAAAATTGACATGTGACAATCTTTTCACGTGAGTTAAAATTTTGGAATCGTTTGAAAAATGACTTTTAAAGTTATTTTTTGACATTTTAACTAAAATATGATGTGAAAAAATTAATATATTAAGGAATGACTTTTTTTACTTTTTACAAAAAAATGTGTAAAAAGTAAGGTGAGTTTTTTTTTTTTTTTTTTTTATATGAATTGAATTTTTAATTTTTTTTTTAATTTTTTAACTAAAATTTTAATTGTCAAACGACTCCTTATTATCAGTTGAATTTTGAAATTCATGAAGATATATGTAAAATAAGATTTTGATTTATATCTCAAAATCATGTCTCAATAAGCATGATTAGTATTAACTCAAAATTAAACCGTTCAAATTATCAGAGTAAGACACGAGGTGGATTTCATGAACCCAATTGAACTGCTAAGCCTACAAATATGAATTGGAGACAATAATAAAAGGAAAATGGTTATAAAAAAAAAAAAAAAGAAGGAAAATGGTTATAATATATAATGATCCTCACCAGCAAAAATATGCCCTATAGCATCCTTATCCCCTCTGCGCAAGTTGGCTTCTGCAAAAGTTTTTTTTAAAAAAATATATAAATTCAAGATCCATATACTCAAAAGTGAAATTGATGAATTCATCATTTTTTGTTTTTTGTTTTTTTTTTTTGAACTGCTACACCAGAATTTCAATTTCAATTTTTTAATTTTTCCACAATGATATAGTAAGAAAGTTGAGTTTTATATAATCAAATTTGTAAGAAATAAAAAATTTGACATCTAACTTGACATATGGCAATCTTTTTACTTGAGTTAAAATTTTGGAATCATTTGAGAAATAACTTTTTAAGTAATTTTTTGACTGTTTAGCTAAAATATAAAGTGAAAGGTGAAAGGTAAGGTGAATGGGAAGGATTTTAACTAAAATTTTGGGATCATTTGAGAAATGATTTTTTTTTTTTACTTTTTATGAAAAAAATGTATAAAAGGTAAGGTGAAGGATTTCTTTGAATTTTTTTGTACGAATTGAATTTTTTTTGAACTTTTAATTAAAATTTTTAAGAGAAATGTTTAAGAGCTCTAGGGAGAGAGCTCTAATAGCTCTAATTTGTGTGTGGACAATGGTGGAGACAAAAAAAAACTAAATCAGAAGGGATATTTATTAATTACAATTTCAAATTTTTTTTTTCCATAACCAACAATAAGAAGATAATAATAAGTTTTGAATTAATATCAAGTACAAAAACTTAAATAAATTATTACAAAAGTATTGCACATAAAATTTTATAATTAATTTCGAGTAAAATAAAAAAGAAAGTATTATATGTAACTAGTATATCATGGACAATGTAAAAAAGTTATATATTTAAGTCTTAAAATAGATTATATCATGGTAAGATAAATTAAACTTTTACAAAATTGGAGTAAAAATTTCATATAATATTGATATCACATCATCATTAACATATGATATCACCAATCAATAGTAAAGCAATATATGAAGGATAAACTCCACATGCAAATATAATATATAGTGAGATTAATTATATTTACATATCAATAATGATAGATATCACCTTTATATTAAGATTTTTTCACAAAATTTTCATACAAAAAAATATAATTTGTTGCCGTCCCTTCATTTTCAATAAAACAATCATTATTGTTCTCATAAATTTAGAAATGTCATTGACATTTTATTCTAAATATTATTTTTATTTAAAATTTTATTTATATATATATATGTAAAATAAAAAAAAATCCAAAAGCGAGGCGGGGCACGTGACCCCTAGCCTTCATGTGGCTCCGCCACTGCGTGTGGGCCTCATCTGATGTGATCTTTTGGCCTTTTTTTTTAATTTAAATTTTTCACCTCACTAGGCCTCAATTGGAGCCTTAGTTTTAGGAAAAATGTATCATTGTTGAATTTTTAATTGTCAAACCGCCCTTTTTATCAGTTGAATTCTGAAATTCATGAAGATAAAAATAAAAGATAAGGTTTATATCTTGAATAATGCTTGAGACCCCCTTTTGGGGGTCATCCCCTCACCCCCCTTTGCCACGTGGCGGGTGGTGATTGGAGGAACATGAAAAAAAAGAAAAAGAAGAAGAAAAGGTAACCAATGAGAAAGAGAGGGGGTCAAAGGGGTGGGGAAAAAAGGGGGATGAATCATTGCTCTTATATCTTAAACATCATGATTAGTATTGACTCAAAATTGTAGGGAAAAGGAGAGGAACCCTGTGGTAGAAGATTCTTGACAGCCTTGGGCATGGGAGTGTTTGGCAACACCGAGTGCCAGTAAACTTGGGGAGACAGAGCTGCGTGGCTTACCACATGTGTCAGCTGAGGCAAAACAAAAACTTTGTCAACATTGCTACAAATTTAAAAATTATTCAAAAATATCATTGATTGAGATTCATCTAAACCATGAATCACACGATACAATAAATCAATAGCAATGTTAGGTATCATGAAAAACTTTTCATGAAAATAATCGTGAAAGCTTTGTGACCTTTGGATTACACTTAGAATAAAATACTACACACTAATTAAGGTAATTCAAAGATCATAAATCTTTCATGATCATTTTCATAAAAAAATTTTCATGATCCCTAACTTTTCTCATAACTCAAATCTGAACTATACACTAGTTTTCTGGATAGTTTTGGTCGCAAATTTTTTTGGATCCATAGTTTTACTGAACTTTTATTAGCCTATCATATAATCTCTTTGATGAGAATGAAATAAGTCGTGAAAAATAAAAATGGTGGAAAGTGAAGTGAAAAAAAGGAAAAGAAAAGAAAAATCTTATATGAATTTGACTGAGATAAAAAATTTGCAAGGAAAAAATGAAAAAATAGAAATTCTAATTATAATTAAGTAACTACTTTCATAATATACATATATATATTTTTCTTGTGTTTGTTTTTGTAAGAAGCTATAAGTTTAGTAGTTGATATGTTTTTATGAATTGTGCAATAAAATTGTAAACAGAAATTAAAAATATCATTCTCTCAACTTTTAAATAGTCCCTTTTTTTTTTTTCAATTTATTTAGTTTATCCATATTTTACAAATTGTAAATAGAAAAATGCTTGATGGCCTGAATTTATGTGGCTCGAGTGGCTCGAATGTATTAAAAAAATGACGTCATTTTGACACATTCAAGCCATGAATTTTCGGACCACCAAGCATTGCTAAAATAGAAAAAAAAAATAGTTGAACAAACACTCTAACATAAATTCTTAAAATAAAAGAAATTATAATCAGTCGTATAATAAATTGTATTATAACCATCTATGAAGCACGGGTACGGGTATGAGTACTGGTACTAGTACGATACGGGTACGTCAATATGGTAAAATCCAAAAACATAGGGTACTGATACGACTTTGTATGCTTATAAAAAAATATTTATTTTTAATTTAGAGTAATGTAAAAATTAATTAAATGGTTTAATTTGTTAAATTCAACCTACAATTAACATTTAATGTCAAAAGTAAATGTATAAATTGTCAATATATTAAATAACTTACAAATCATAATTTAATTTTAAAAACATGGTAAGCATAAAACTAAAAATAAAAAAGAAGTATAGTGAAATGAGTTTTATCTCTCTAGTAGAAGAAAATATTGTTTCAACTGAGGTACGGTATGGCTTGGGTATATAGTAAGTACGTTTAGGTACGCCAAAAATTAAGGAAAAAAAAATTTGGATACGTGTTTTGTATACTCAGTACATTTGTAAAAGTATCATATGAGCTGTCATACGTCAATAAATACCCAGTATGAATATGGCATGTTTTTCAAAAAAATCCATACTTCATATGTGACCATTAAGTTTGCTAAATTTAAAGTTCACCGTGAATCAAAAAAACTAATCCATATTTTATTAAAATTACATACACACATAAATATAAACACATATGCTTGCCATGGTTCTTGACAAAAAAATTTGGGTTAGTAAGAGTGTGAAAACAAAAATCCTACTCAAACGCTCCAAGTCTAGCTACTACTTATATAAAAGAATTTTCTGTATATATACTATTATATATTTAGAAAAATTACTAAAAATTATTTAGAAAACAAATTAATAGTGGACATTTATTATGAGTGTGACTCTCATTGCACTTACAACTTTATATTTATACTAAACATTCATTTTCGGAAGATTCCAGATAAATTTTCATAATCCATAGTATTTTTATTCGGTCTATCTATGTATAAGAAATGAATACAAAATTTTGAGAAAATGCTTTGTTTGATTTCAGGAATTTGCAAATTTGAATACTCACAGAAAGCACTGTGAAGATGGAGAGGAGAAGAAGATGAAACTCCATTCAAGTTGACAATCTTTGACAGAACTACGAAATGTAAGGGAGACGCTTGGATGGAAACTAGAGAAATAGGTTTGCATTATTTATAGGGAAACTCTACCATATGTAGCCTCAGAGCATCTCCTAGGATTGTTTGAAATGATATAAATAAATGTATTTTTTGAATTTTTATGAAAATATGTACAAAAAAAAAATAAAGAGGTGATATTATCCAAAAAAGATAAAAAAAAATATACTTATATAGCATACTCCACACAAGCTCAATATCTAATTTATTTATTAAATTTGTATCAAATCAAGTTTTCGTTAAAAATGTCATCAAATTTTCAACAATTTATTTATCACTTAAATTTGATGAAATTGTTAAAAGATCAAAAGATTGAAGATCAATTTTTTCTACCATAACTGATTAGAGGAGATTTTTGAGATATGTTATATATGTTTAAAAATATCTAATTCTCATCATTAGAGTGAACTATTTCAAATCAAGTTTTTGATCTAAATTGTTAAACAAATTTGATAAAAAAAAAAAAAATGAAAAATGAAAAGTTGAAGATGCTCTTAGAGGTGCTTATTGTATGCACCTTGATAAATATCTTAGAGGTGCTTATTGTATGCATCTTGATAAATATTTTTTGGTGAGTGTTATGAATCTATGCATTTTTTCACAATAATTTGTAATTTTTAAAGTGAAGCTATAACAATGTGTGATACAATTAGTGTTTTTGGGTGGAGTGTTATACTTTTTTCATTGAAATGTTACTCCGCAATATTATATTTCAAATTATTACGAAGAAAAAAAAATAATATTATCATAAAAATACATAATTGTATTACAAATAATTATAATTTTGCTTCAAAAATTATAAGTTGTCATAATTTTATTAGAAGATTGTATAATATTTGTCATAAAAATTTATAATATTTATTAAAAGAAAAGTAATAAGACATATATCTTAGCCTAAAATTGTAAACAAATCGAGTTGAGTCAAACCAACCATAAATTTGATTAGGCAGCTGGAGAGGGAGGGGGACCGGAACGCGCACCGGCCACAAAATTTGAGGCCCCTTGCCTACATCCAACACCCAATGCGAAGAGGCCTGTCTCCGACCCTATTGGAAATGATTCTTTGTCATTTATCATAAAGCCACACAACCCTAATTGGATAAACACTAGCCTAGTAGAAAAATTATTGGATAATCTTAGAAAATGACGTGTTCATAGTTTTTCTCCAAGCATCCTCCATCATTTTAATTAGGGGTATTTTTTTTCAGGTCCCTAGTATTATGACTTTATAATATAAAGGACACCAAATATTTTCATAATGTCTAAGGTCCATCAACAATATTTTCATAATGTCTAAGGTCCCTCAAACTTGATCCAGAGAAATTTCAGTCCAGAGAAAATTGGTCCAGAGAAATTCTGGCCCAGAGAAATTTAGTCCAGAGAAATTTCAGTCCAGAGAAAATTGGTTAGAGAAATTCTGACCCAGAGAAATTTCTCTGGATGAGTTTCTTTACTTTTCTTCTCATTTCCCCAATACTGTAGTGGTGATCAAAGGTAGGCCAAGCAAGCATACAATAATAATTTAATGATAACAAAACTAATAACATCTTAATAACAAAACTCAGAAGCACATTTAATCAAAACTAACTAGGAAAGTTTGAATAACTTCAGTTGCGAGTGAAT
This sequence comes from Camellia granthamiana, assembly GCA_036172215.1. NCBI lineage: Eukaryota > Viridiplantae > Streptophyta > Magnoliopsida > Ericales > Theaceae > Camellia > Camellia granthamiana. The sequence goes on from CM069910.1 coordinate 38,754,480, forward strand.
GGATTCATGCCTATGTGTTTACAAGATGACGACGGACACCAGAGAATTTCTCTGGATTTAAAAATAGAGAAATTTTCTGCATCATCAAAAAAAAAAAAAAAAATAGCAACAACAACCCAGAGAAATTGTTGCATCTTCAGGCATACTTTGGCAGCAGAGTGACTGTATCACCTTATTTCAACTCAGCTATTGCATCTGGTCATGTCCAGAGAAATTTTTTGGGTTGAGAGAATTTCTCTGGCTGGGAATTTTCTCTGGATTGTGGAGTCCAGAGAAATTCTCTGGGTGGGAGAATCTCTGAAAATGTTTGTCTGAGAATTTCTTTGGGTTTGGGGAGTCCAGAGAAATTTCGACAGTGGTGGGAGATCGTCACCTAAACCAGAGAATTTCTTTAGTTTCAACCAGAGAAAATTCAGTTAAAAAATCAGAGAATTTATCTGGTTTCAACCCAGAGAAAATTCAGCTCAAATGAAAAAAAAATTCAATTCACAATTTAAAACCTGGAATGCTTAATTTGGAACCCAGAGAATTTCTCTGGACCTATTGCTTGTTTGAGACCAGCAGAGGATTGTTTGAGACCGAAGAAGATGAATTTGAAGATGAATTACCTATCAACCCCCCTTAATGTCCACAATCTTCATTCCACCATTGTTACAGCTCAAATCTTCCACAAAAAAAAAAAAAACAGCTCAAATCTTCCACTCCACGCGTAGACATACTCATCTTCGATTAGGTATACCCTCGCCGATCTGTCTCCTTAAATTTTGAGAAACCATCTCCCAAGTTTGTCAAAGCAGGATCACCATCTATAATCAGATGCATATTTGTGACGGATTTCTCATGTCTGGAAGAAAGTTTTGAGAAACCAGAGAGAGAGAGAGAGAGAGAGAGAGAGAGAGAGAGAGATACCATTAGAGAGAGAGGAAGAGAGGGAACCAGAGAAAGATCGCCAGTTTCGGCCAGACCCCAAGAGGCCGTGAAGCACAAAAGCAGTGAAATTGTAGGGTTTTCTCAGTAGTAGTAGATGCTCGAACCTCTTCGAAAGCTAGGGTTTCTAGAGACTTGGTCATAGTCGTGGTTCGACGGAGATCCAGACTTGGTGAGCTCAGAAACCGGTTCAGGACGGCCAAACCTGATTTGTTCCTCATGGTTCTCGCCATTTTCGACCGCTTTGATCCTTTCTTAACAATCCGTAGGTGTTTTGTTTCATAGTCAGATCATATCTTGTGGAGGACGAACGAACGAACAAAGTTAGGTTGCTCAATGCTGTCACGAAGCAGCGGTGGTGGGAATACGAATGAAAATGGAAATGATGATCAGAATGGCGGTGGTTGTGGGTAAGAATGGCGGTGGGTTTGACTGAAATTTGTCTGATATATGTTTAGGACCTTAGACATCAAAAAATAATTTTGTGGATCTCTTCCATTATGAAAAGTGGGAGAGGGACCCTAGACCGATTTTCCCTTTTAATTACTCAGTATAAAATTATAGATTTTATATTTTTTATCAATCATAATATTTCTAAAACACTACATGATTAGTGGCGGAGTCAAGAAATTAAGATAGATAGGGCACTTTATAATTTTAATTTTTTTTGGTAATCAACAATAAAATAATAATAATTTTATGAACTAAATTTAAGTATAAAAATTTAATTATTTATTAATAATAAAACTAATCAAAATTATATAATAATGTGGAATAATTTGGACACAATAATAATGAAAGTATGCAATTTTAGCACAAAAGATTACAAATTAAAATTCTTAATTTTAGAAAATAGAAGTAAATCATTTATAGCACAAATCAATATAAAATTTCTATAATTTTTATTTGATAGAAAAATATTAGAGAGATAGTATTGATTATAAAAATGTGTTTTGAATAGAAATTATCAGATAATCTCAGAATATTATGTGATATTGATGACGTGGTGCTTTGGATATAAGAAATCGTAACTTACACTAAGTGATTCACCTATTATCTTCTAATTACCTAATAATAATGAGTTACTATATTCCATTCATAAAATTTGATACTATATTATTGTTTAAACCATCACATAAATAACACCACATAGCATTTTAAGAGTACTAAGTAACTACATATTATGCGTGAACAATGCAAAAAACAAAAAAAAGAATTCAAAACTAAAGGGGATACATGATCCCCCAGCCTACAGTGGCTCTGCCACTGCACATGATCGTATTCTAGGAACGCCTAATAACTGCTCCCCTTAGTAATGCTCAATTAGTTTGTTAAAGTGAGATGTGATGGTAATTTTTAAAGTTTTTTCATAGAACGATTATTGGGGGAATAACATATCAATGGGTATTTATAAAAAAAAAAAAAAGAAGATTAATGATAAATTTTACAGATTTTAATTATTAAGTACATAAACTTTTTCATGTGTTAGTAATTATTTTTTAAAAGTACAACTGATTTGTATTTTTTCCATGATTATTCCCTTAAAATAGTAAAAGATAATTTTATTTCTAATATATTTGTCATTATTTTTCTAGTCTAATTAAGCATGGGAATGAATATTTTGATGAAATGATCATTCTATTCTACTTCATTTTATTGAATCAAAAATTACGTAAAAGTATATGTGTCATTTTAAATTTAGCTCAACTCAACATCAAATCCATCCTTAAACAAACTTCTAAATTCCAAGTCTGTCTATTTAATCCAATAGATATTAACTATTTATTTTATTTTATTTATTTTTGTCTTGAAAGACTACAAATTTTTTTTAGACTATTTTAATAATTATTTTAATTTAAAATAATGATTGTGTGAGTGATTTTCCGATCACACTGTCCGTTCAGTAATCAGCTGGACAACACTGGCAGAATAGATGGCTTTTAGCTAACCTCAACAGAAAGAGAAGTCTCCGACGGTGGTTCGTCCACCCGGGGGCACTCCGACGATTAAGTCAATATATCTCTCAAAGATAATCAATAGTGCAAAATTCACTATTTAGAATATAAATTACGTACCTTAGACCCACGAAGGTACCTCTATTTTATAATTAACTCAATCCTAGTCCCAATAGAAGCCTAACTTCTATGGACTCCCATTCAGTGCTTACTTTGGATTCCCCAAGAGATAAGGATAGATTCCCTAAGAATATTATCCCTATCCATCTTGGAGTCTTTCTTCATTTTAGGACTCTTGTCCCTTATCCACTTATCTCAGATTCCGATATCTTTGGAGATAACCTCGGCCTAGCCGAGATCACCTCAGCGTCATGTCCAGGACACGTGGAATCTCGGCTGACACGTCGGCGTCACCTTGCCACGTGTTGGTACCCAGAAAATATATCCCCACAACTGTCCCCTAGGTTCTATTACCTCGGCATACTGAGGTGATGGAGCCTATATCGGTACTTTCTTCCAGTACGTCAGCTTAAAACTTCTTTTGCCGAGATCATTTACTTCAGGCCGACATGCCTTCACGAAGACTAAGGACTCCAAGGGTTCTTTCTTACATATGAGCTGTCACGCATCACTTATTTAACCGTTTTATCCACGTGTTTCATCCTTACTGGATTGTGCTTGTGACGCGCCTGTAAGCCGTCTTGTGTCTGTGTGCGCCGTCTGACGGTTTCGCCGTTCTAGGCTCATTAATTCGACTTCGCTGCCTTTTCAAGTTTTTAACAAAACTTTTCCCTCTTCTTTCAATCCTTTACTTTTCATTCGATTCTCTTGCTTTTTCTCTCTTTAGTTCATTTCTCTTGAATCCGCAATTGTTCTGGACTCCAAGCTCTGCAACTGCCTTCATTCCCCTCTTTCAGTGAAGCTTTTCGCCGTTCTGTTACTTCTGTAACCTTCGCCAGACTTCGGCGATCTTCATACCGACTTCATTTTTTCGGTGAGTTTACTGTTTCTTTCGTTCTCAATTTTTTTGATGCTTTTCATTACTTGCTGTAATTTGTTGAATCATTCATCTGAATGTATTTATTCCATGATTTTGCCCTTGCCCATGTCTTGAACACACGCACTGTTTCACCACTTCGTGTACTTTTGCCACTGTTTTTGACTTTATACTCCTTGTATTCTTGATGCTCTTGATAGCCCATCTTTGTTCTTGATTCTGAAACTCGTTCTTTTTTTTCTCCTATTTTCTGTGTCTTTTCCAGATCTGTGCCTTCAATCTTCGTTTCATAGATTTAGGTTTGGGATTTGTCTGTAGAACCCACTAATTCTTAGGAAAGACTGAAACAATCTTTACAAATTCCTGTACCAGCATATACCTAGGTTTTTCTGAGGTCCCAACAACCCTTTTTGAAACATCTTCTTTCTGAAACCCAGCTCTTTTAATTTAGGCCGACGCCATGGATATGTGGAGACATGGGGTAGACACCCCGACCAAACTTGAGTACTTTAGGCAAGAGTTCTCCATTCCTGCCGATATCCATTTGAGGCTGGCTGGGGATGATGACTCCATCATGCCCACAGATGATTCGATGCCCTTTCCTATTGTAGCTTTCACTGAGTGCGGACTTCGGCTTCTACTCAACATCCTTTTTCGTGAAATTCTCCACTATTACAGGTTGAATCCCATGCAACTTACCATCAATTCTTATCAAGTGATCAATGGTATCATAGCCTTAGCTAAACAGGAAAACGCTAGGATCACCCTAGCCGATATCCAATACTGCTATACCATGTGCGGCCTTAACTTGAAAGAAAAAGGCTACGTCTATTACCTTAAGCCGAGGTCCACAGAGTTCAAAATCGTAGCCGACCTTCCAGACTCCAACAAGGGGGCTGGAGACGACTACTTCATTACCTCGGGAAATTGAGAGTTTGCTCCAGACGAAGACCTCCATCTCTACCCTCTTCCTCGATCAGTTTTAGAGGGCAAGGGTAAGAGCCCAGCGTTAATACTTGGTTGTTTCTTTTCAAGTCCACAATACTTGCTTCTAATGTCTGTTTTCCCCTGCAGCTCTTCCTCAGCCACCAAAGGGCTTCCGCCAGTCTTTCATTCCCAGCAAAGACTTAAGGAAACTTTTGGATCTTCCAGTCCACAAGCGCAAGGCCCCATTGGTACTTAATTTTATCCCATTGTACAAGTCAACTCTTCCCGACGTCCCTAAGAAAAAGAAGAAGAAAAGCCTTTCTCCACCTTCTGCCACAACTCCACAGACTGCGTCCACATCTCGGGCAGATCAAGGATCAACATCTGATCCAGCTGATCAGCTATTAACCTCGGCTCCATACCTGATCCCGATATCGCAACGAAAGCGTCGGCGACGACTTGTGCTTACAGTCGAGATGGGTTGCCCAAAACCAGTTGCCAAGGATTTTCTGGCCAACCTCCCTTCTGACGTTGATGCTCAGCCAACACAAACCCAGCTTCCATCCAAGCCAAAACAAGTAAAAAAGGCTCAACCAAAGGCAAAGGCGACTCAGGTTGAGACTGAGGACACTCTGCCAATTTCCAAATTGGCTGAGAGTGAGAAGATTGCTTCTGTCCCTGTAAAGAGGTCTGCTGAAACACAACCATCTGAGTCCACCAAGTCAAAAAGGCCAAGTTAAAAAACCTCTCTTTCCCTCTCTCTCTAAAAACCTCCTTCCCCGGCCTCTTTTTTGGCCGGCTGGCCGCCACCTTTGGCTATGGCGGTCGGCTGGCCTAGCTCGTTTCGGGTTGACTGTTAGTTTCTTTCTTTCAATAAACTTGAGTCTCCCATTTTCCCCACATTGGTGTGTTCCTCGTTGTTGTCTTGGTTCTTCTCCAGGGGCCGCCCTGATTTGTCTACAGTTGTCTCTTTGTGTTTCAACCCTGCCCATTGTAGCTGTTCTTCAGGGGTCGTCCAGGAAGTTTCATTCGAGCGCTTTTGGCGAGTAGAAGTTTGAGGGGTGTTGTCACTCGAGCGCTTCTCTTCGTGTGAGAGTTTGAGGGGTGTTTTTCTTCCATTTGTATGGTGGTATTTCAGCGGGTGGACGGCGTTCGGTGGGTGTGTGGTTTCACGGGAGAGGAGGTATAGCAGCATGGAGTCTTTCCGTGGGCTGCAGTAGAGGCTTAGACGTGTGCTTTGGGTGTGATTTTGAAGAAGACCCTGGTGGGAGTAGTTTCTGCGGGTGTGGTGGCAGTGGGTGTTTTGTGTCTTCGGCAGTGGGTGTTGATGTCTTCAGCAGGGGAGTGGAAGCTTGGAGTCTTTCCGGTGGTGGCAGTGGGTGTTTGTGTCTTCAGCAGTGGGTGTTGCTGTCTTTAGAAGGGGTGTTGAAGCTTGGAGTCTTCCTGGTGGTGGGCATGGGCTAGCAGCAGCCTAGGGGAGGCGTGGGATAGCAGCAGAGGCGTGGGCTTTGGGAGTTGGTAGCAGCAGGTGGAGTGGACCGTGGCAGATGAGTGGGTTGATTAGATTTGGTGGAGTGCTTAGATTTCACTAGATGGGCTGCAGCAGAGGGAGTTGATCTGGGGGTGTGTTTGCGTACTTGGAGTTGATCGACCTTGGGTGTGCTTTGGGTGTGCTCCGATGCAGTGCGTACTTGGAGTTTGAATCAGATTAAGTTCCCGCCCATGGAGTGTGGCCTTGGGTGTTGAGTGTTGTCAGTGGGTGGTGGTGGTGGTGTGCAGATTTGCTTTTGGTGATAGGGTGGCATGGGTCTTGGCTAGGCTTCGGGAGTGGAGCAGCAAGTGGGTCTGGATTAATCTTGTGGGATTAAAATATTGTGTGGTAAGGTGGGATACCATCAAAGCAGAGGTGTTTAAAATATTTGGGTTGTTTTGATGGGTTTTTAGTGCTGCATTGGTTATTGGTAGGTGGGTTGATTATGTGGAGACTCATGTATTTTAATTTTGTAGTTAAGTTCTTCTTAACTCTTTTGTAAAAAAAAAACGAGAGGTTTAGGGGTCGGTTGTATGGATGCGAGTAGCAGTAGTAGGGGTATTTTTATACTTCCGAATCTCTCTCGATGCATGTCATCTTCTTGTACCTTTTATTTCATACTGTTAAAAGAAATTTTTCTTTGCTGATAAAAAAAAAAAAAAAAAAAAAAAAAAAAAAAAAAAAAAAAAAGGCCAAGTCAAAAAGGCCGAGGTCATCTTTTGCGACGACCTCGGGGTCTAAAAAGCATGATGTCCCCTGGGCCCCTAAAATCACTCTAGAAAATAAGTTTGTAATGGCTAGTAATAGTGTCGATGACATCAATGTCGGCGTTGCCCTCAGTACTGCTCTGCTTCTTCTCGGCGATCTTGACCGGAACGCCGAGATGAGCGAATATGAGAACTATGCTCTGATGCTTCAATGTTCTGTTCAAGTAAGTGTCTTCACTTGGTAACTTGTTTTTCCTTCTCTCCCTTTATTTCATACTTAGAATATTTTCTAATACTTCTGTTTTCTTTCAGGCTGTCCAGCATGCTCATTCTTTTTCAATACAATCTTTTGAGAACCGCGAGAAGTTGGCCGAGATGAAGAGGGAGTTCTCTTCTCTTCAGAAAGCCAACAAAAGTCTTCAATCAAAAATAAAGAAATTGGAGGATCAGGCTGAGGCTGCTGTCAAAGCCCAAACTGGCGCCGAAGAGAAGGCTGATTCTGTCGAGGCCATCAGGAAGGTTGCTGAGTCCTAGAAAAGAGAGGCCGAGGAAAAAATGGCCCAGGCCTAAAACGAGCTCCAAGAGGCCCTGGCCACTAAGGAAGCTGAAATCAAGGATGCCGACGAGAAGGCGTATACCCAGGGCATGGCCGATGTTACAGAGGCCTATGAAATACAAGTGAAGCAGGCATGCAACAAGGGTTTCACCCTTGGTTGGATGTCTCTTCTGAAAAAGCTTAATCTCCCCGAGGACTCGCCCTTCAGAAATGCCGATGCCATTCCTCTTCTATTCCCTCCACCTCCTCCACCAGCTCAATCCGATGATGATTCTGAATTTGAAGAGGAGGCCGAGGAGGAGGTTTTGGTGAGGAAACCAAAAGAGACTACTGGGACCAAGTCCCTTTCTCTGAATGAGCAAGTCCTGGACTTGACTCAAGATGAGGAGGGTGATGAGATTTCCAAGGAAACTGTTCCTGAGAATGCACTAGCCGATGTCACGTTTGCGGATAAGAGCCTTGATGAAACTCTGCAAGAGATTGATGCTGAGCTTGCGGCAGAGAAAGTGGCTGAGATGTCCTCCCAGAAGTCTTCCGAGGTCGAGACCCAGCCTACTGACTATGCTGAAGCATCTTAACTTCATGTTTTTCTTTTTCTCTTTCTTTCTTGAAGTAATGTAAAACTCTTTACATCGCCGTTGTCCTTTTAATGCAACTCTTTTGCTTTTGAATGCTTGTATGTTTGTCTTCTCTTTATTGCTTTTGCGCGATTCTATACTTAGAATTTTCTACATGTCTTCAATATACTCTTCCTTCTTTGTGCAACCTTCTCGGGGTGACACACCTCGGCTACAAACTGATGATTTACCTCGGCAAGTAAAAAAGTGCTTCAACTTAATGTAACCTTGGTTTTAACTTGTAAATTTTTCTTAAATTTCAACAAGTATTTAACCTTAGTCTTTAACTTGTAGACTTTTCTCCAGTTTCAACAAAACATCATCTCGGTTTAACTCTGCTTGTAAACTTTTCTCAAGTTTCAACAAGCGTTAAACAATGATCTCGGTTTAACTTCAACTTGTAAATTGCTATAAATTTCAACAAGTGTTAAACAATGATCTCGGTTTAACTTCAACTTTGCAAATTGTTACAAATTTCAACAAGTGTTAAACAATGATCTCAGTTTAACTTCAACTTGTAAATTGCTACAAATTTCAACAAGTGTTAAACAATGATCTCGGTTTAATCTTCAACTTGTAAATTGCTACAAATTTCAACAAGTGTTAAACATCGCTTCGGTTTAACTTCAACTTGTAAATTGCTACAAATTTCAACAAGTGTTAAACATCGCTTCTTCTCTTTGCCCCCTAATGTGAACCTGAGTTTCACTTGGGTTCTCATTATCCATGTCTTCCAGAAATAACATTATATGTCTTTATCAATCACGAGTGTATCAAGAAATCAAGCTGAAACTTTATTTATTTGCTTCGGTAAATGACAATAGAACAAAGAATTCTAATGATAGAAAAATTTCAAATTATAAGTATTCCAGGGTCTTGGTAATGCTTTGCCTTCATTATCTTCAAGCCGATATGCCCCATTGCCCAATACCGAAGTGATTCTGTAAGGTCCTTCCCAGTTTGGGCCAAGCTTGCCCTCCCTGGGATCCTTCTTGTTGCCGACGACTTTTCTTAGGACTAAGTTGCCGACTTGAAACTCCCTTGGATTAACCTTCTTGTTATAAGCTCTGGCAAGCTGTTGCTGGTATGCTGCAAGCTGTATTGCAGCTTTCTCTCTTCTTTCTTCTAAAAGATCCAGATCTCGGGCCAAGAGTACATCATTAGTCCCGTTCTCAACTCCTTGGGTTCTGATCCCTGGGATGCCGACCTCCAGTGGAATGACTGCTTCTGTACCATAAGCCATGGTAAAGGGGGATTCCCCTATTGATCTTCTCGGTGTAGTCCGATATGCCCAGAGTACATTGGGTAATTCGTCTACCCACTTTCCTTTTGCTGCCTACAACCTCTTCTTTATCCCATCCAAAATTAATTTGTTGGATGTTTTTGCTTGCCCATTGCTTTGAGGAAAACTTGGTGTTGAAAAGTAGTTCTTGATCTTGAACTTTGCACAGAAGCTCTTAATTAGCTTACTGTCAAACTGTGTTCCATTGTCGGTAACTATTGCTCTTGGAATCTTAAATCTGGTGATGATGTTTCTCCATATGAAGTTCTTGACATTCATATCTCGGATCTTGGCAAGAGGTTCTGCTTCTATCCACTTCGTGAAGTAATTTGTTGCTACCAGCAGGTACTTCCTTTGTCCAGTTGCTTGGGGCAATTGCCCAACGAGATCCATGCCCCATTGGGCAAATGGCCAAGGACTGGAAACAGGGTTCAGGTTAGCAGCTGGCTGGTGTATCAAAGGTGCAAACCTTTGGCATTGTTCACACTTCTTCACGTAGGCTTCTGCATCTTTTTGCATGTAGGGCCACCAATACCCCTAGGTAATGGCCCTGTGAACTAGTGATCTGCCCCCAGTGTGGCTTCCACAAATTTCTTCATGAATTTCATATAAAAAATCTTCAACCTGCAAAGGGTGTACGCACCTTAAAAGGGGTCCAGTGAAGGACCTTCTGTAGAGATGTCCTTCTGCTGTCAGACTGAATCTTGCCGACTTCAATCTGACCTTGTGTGTCTCCTTGTGGTCTTCTGGCAGCTTTCCTTCTTTCAGGAATGTAACAATTTCATCCATCCAACTTAGTCCCATGTCCACACACATTGTTTCATGTTCTGTGGTCGGTGGTTTTATGCTCGGATCTGACAAATAGTCAATCATTATTGTCCTTATTTTTCCAGTTTGTATTGAACTTGCCAGGTTGGGCAACGCGTCGGCGTGGCTGTTATCATCTCGGCTAACCTGAAGAAGTCGGCAGTTATGAAACAAGGCTGCCAGCCTGATGACCTCCTTCGCGTATGCCGACATTCTTTCATCTCGGGCTGCAAACTCTCCTGTTGTTTGATTCACTATAAGTTGTGAGTCACAAAAAACTATTACCTCATCTGCTTCTGCTGCTACTGCCAGCTTCAGTCCTGCAATCAATGCTTCATATTCTGCCTCATTGTTTGAGGCCTTGAACCCCAATTGAATGGACTGTTCCAATATCTCCCCATCTGGAGATATCAGTACTACTCCTGCCCCCGCTCCCTGTCGTTTTGAACTCCCATCAACGAATAGTCGAAAGGAGTCGCCGATGTAAATGCTGCAGGGTCTGAGTTTTTCTTCTTTCCTTTGTTCTGTTGTATTCGGCTGTGCTTCTTTTTTCTTGCTTGGGCATCGCTCACCTTGGCTCAACGGAGCCCGGTGTACGATGGATTCTGGCGTGAACTCGACCACGAAGTCGGCCAAAACTTGGCCTTTGATTGCTGTTCTTGGCTTGAACTCCAGGTCATACTGGCCCAAGGCCATTGCCCATCTGGCTATTCTTCCTATTAAGTCTCCTTGTTGCAGTAAGGACTTCAGTGGGTGTTCTGTTAGCACCACAATCTTGTGGGCCTGGAAGTAATGGTTCAGTTTCTTTGAAGCCATTACTAAGGCCAGCATCAATTTTTCTAAGGGCAGATACCTTGTTTCTGCATCGGCCAAGGTTTTGCTTACATAGTAAATAGCCTTTTGCTCCCATTTTTCTTCTCGGATTACCACCGCGCTTACTGCGTGTTCTGAAACTGCTAAGTACAAAAACAGCTCTTCTCTAGGTTCAGGTGTTGAGAGGACCGGAGCCGTGGTCAGATACTTTTTTAGGTCGGTCAAAGCGGCTTCACACTCTTCGGTCCATAGGAAGTCCGTGGCTTTCTTCACTAAGTTGAAGAAAGGTTTGCACTTGTTTGAGCTTCGGTTTATGAACCTGTTTAGGGCTGCGGCCCTTCCAGTAAGCATTTGTACCTGTTTTGCCGACGTCGGGCTCTTTAACTCTAGGATGGCCTTGATCTGATCTGGGCTAGCCTCAATGCCCATTTTAATCACCAGGTACCCCAAAAATTTTCCAGATCCAACTCCAAATGCACATTTCGATGCATTGAGTAGGAGCCGATATATGTTAAGGATCTCAAAGACTTCTTTTAGGTCAGCAAGATGACCCTCAGGTTCCTTGGTCTTTACGACCATGTCATCGATGTAGACTTCTACTGTTCGGCCAATCAGGTGTTTGAACATCTTGGTTACCAACCTTTGGTAAGTTGCTTCTGCGTTTTTCAACCCAAAAGGCATTACCTTGTAGCAGTATAGTCCTTTTGGGGTAATAAATGCAGTCTTCTCTTTATCCGGGGGGTACATGGCTATCTGGTGATACCCCCTGTAGGCATCCAGGAAGCTCATCCTTCCGTGCCCTGACGTCGCGTCCATAAATTGGTCAATCTTAGGCAACGGAAAGCTGTCTTTAGGACAAGCCTTGTTCAGGCTGGTAAAGTCCACGCAGACCCTCCATTTACCATTCTTTTTCTTTACTACCACTGTATTTGATAGCCATGTCGGGTAATTAACTTCTCTGATGGCCCTAGCCTCTAGGAGTCTGTCTACTTCCTCTTCTACTGCTTTGACGTGCATCAACGTCGGTCTTCATGCACGTTGGATTACAGGTTTGGCCGACCTCTCGACGTTCAGTTTGTGGCAAGTGACCTCGGGGTCAATGCCTGGCATTTCGTAAGGTGTCCATGCGAACACCTCAATGTTTGCTCTTAAAAAAGCTTCCAATTCTCTTTCTTCTTCTTCGGCTAGGCCCGAGCCGAGAAGAAAGAAGTGTTTTTCATCCCCTTCCTGGACGAGGATTTTCTTTAGTGCTTCTTCACTCTTCTCGGCTGGCTCCTTGCCGACATCATCTAGGACCTCCACGTCCTCGTCTTCGATTTCTGCCTTCTCTGGCTCTCGAATACTGCAGGTGGATTTCATTGCTGCCATGGAGCAATTTTTTGCCTGCAGTTGATCTCCTCTGACTTCTTCAATCCCATGTTCTATTGGGAACCACAGTAGTTGATGCAATGTTGAAGGAACTGCCCTCATTGCATGCAACCATGGTCTTCCCAAGATGATGTTGTAAGGAGATAGTGTGTCGATGATGGTGAATTCTGTTATGATCTTCCTGGTGCCAGCTTGCACCTCCAAGCTTATTGCCCCCAGTGGCCATGTCGGCGTTCCATTGAACTCGACTATCGAGCCATTGGATTGCTTCATGTCATCAGGGTGAAGGCCCAGCTCATTGTAACACCTAACATACATGATGTCGTAGGAGTTGCCTTGGTCAATCAGGATGCGTTTCACTTGGCACTCCCCAACCTGGAGGGATACTACCAAGGCATCATTATGCGGATGCTGGACCATCTCCAGGTCAGCTTTAGTAAAGGCTATTATCGGTCCCTGGCACTCTTCAGGCTGAGGTCTTTTCTGTCCGACCTGGTTCACGTGCTGCAGGTGTTTTACCCTTTGGGTTTCTCCCCGTATGTCGTTTTCGTTCACTTTCAAGTGAATTACATTAATTATACGAGGTCCTCCTGCCTGAGGCTGCTGTGCTGGGGGAGGCAGAGCTGCTTGTGCCTCGGGCAATCTTGCCTGTTCTTCTCTCGTTCTCGCCTCGTCGACAAGGTCTCTCAGATGGCCTTGTCTCACTAGGTCTTCCAAGTGGGTTTTCAGGGCTCTACAACCCTGAGTCATATGCCCATTTGCATTGTGATAGGCACAACGCCTGCCAAGGTTTCTTCCCATAAACTCTCCTGGGGTCCTCTCTGGCGTTCTGAAATAGGGTTGGTTCCGAATTCTTTCCAGGACTTTGTGAATCGGGATTTGGAACACAGTTGTGACTGCCTGTGCAGCCCTCAGTTCCGCTTCTTGTTTGCTGGATCCATTGTTACCTCGGCCTCGCTTTGGCGAGTCGTTTCCTTTTTCTTGCTTCGTCTCCTTGTTCCCCAACGTATCTTCCTCGGCTCTGGCGTACTTCTCGATTCTGGCCATGAGCTCTTCCATACTTTTTGGCAATGTCTTTGCCAAGAACTTCCGTAGTGGACAGTTATCTTTCAGGCCGTTCTTGAAAGACACGACCGCCACTTCTTGATTGCATTCGGGTATTCGATTGAACACCTCGTAGTACCTTTTTGCATAGGCCCTAAGGCCTTCATCCTTACTGATCTTTAGAGCCATCAATGCGTCCACCCTCAATGGCTGCAACTTGTTTGTCACAAACCTGGCCACAAACATCTCGGCCAGGCCTTCCCAAGTCTTCACGCTTCCTTTCGGTAGTTTATGGAACCAATCTAATGCAATCTCCCCGAAGGATGAGGAGAACACATTGCAGAGCAACGACTCGTTCCCACTATACAATGCCATTGAGTTTAAGTATAATCCAACGTGGAAGTTGGGGTCTGACTTACCATCATAGATCTGGAATCTCGGCATACTGAATCTCTTCGGTGCCTCGAATTTGTCTAACTCTATCGAGAATGGAGTTCTCGGCTTTACAGTGGATGTTACCTCGGCATGATCTTGCCTCCTTTTGAAGTAATCTCTCAAGTCCTCTTTTGTCCGGCCAGGAGCTCGGCTGTCTCCTGACTTCAGTCTCTTCGGAGCACTGCTCTCAGCTTCGTTGCATGCCCTTTTCGACCTTTCTCCGTTAGGTGTGTCGAAACACAGTGCCTGCCCCTGAACATGCCGATATTCTTTGGGGTCTGCTTCCTTGCTGTGATGTGTCCTTCGTGACTCTTCCCTCCTTGGCTCCCCTCGCCTGACCTCTCTGGAAGGCCAGTGAGAGTGTCTTTCGCTCCTGGTGTGTTGAGGGGCTATAGGGATTGTTTTCTGCCCTCCCTTCTGGGTATTGGCCACTAGAATCGGCATGTCTTGCAGCGGGAATGGTGGTTGCATGACATTGTTTTGCATCATGAAGTTGACGACCGATTGTAGGGTTGCCAACTTGTTTGCCAGTTCTTTTACTTCTTCATCCCTCCATAGGCACCTATCCCTCCACACCTGGAGGTTATCTTCGTTATAGTACCCGCTTCGATCTGGTTTCTGTGGTGCGTCGCCAGTCTGGCCGACGTCTTTCTCTCCGTGACCCTGGTCACGAGTTTCTGTGTTGCGGTTGTCTCCTTCGACGTCAAGGTCGATAGGTCTCCCACTCCCAGAAGGAGTGTCGTCCCCAATCTTTTCTTGCTGTCCGTTACTGGCCATCTATCCTTCTTTTCTTCCCACAGACAGCGCCAAATTGTGTGAGTGATTTTCCGATCATACTGCCCGTTTAGTAATCAGCTGAATAGCACTGGCAGAATAGATGGCTTTTAGCTAACCTGTAACAGAAAGAGAAGTCTCCGACGGTGGTTCGTCCACCCGGGGGCACTCTGACGATCAAGTCAGTATATCTCTCAAAGATAATCAATAGTGCAAAATTCACTATTCAGAATATAAATCGCGTACCTTAGACCCATGGGGATGTCTCTCTTTTATAGTTAACTCAATCCTAGTCCCAATAGAAGCCTGACTTCTATGGACTCCCATTCAGTGCTTACTTTGGACTCCCCAAGAGATAATGATAGATTCCCTAAGAATATTATCCCTATCCATCTTGGAGTCTTTCTTCATTCTAGGACTCTTGTTCCTTATCCGCTTATCTCGGATTCTGATATCTTTGGAGATAACCTCGGCCTAACCGAGATCACCTCGGCGTCATGTCCAGGACACGTGGAACTTCGGCTGACACGTCGGCGTCACCTTACCACGTGTTGGTACCCAGAAAATATATCCCCACAATGGTAAAATTGAATTCTAAAATAAATATGATTTTTTAATAAATGTTCTAATTTAAGCATATATATACTTTTCTTCTCTTTTATTATTATTTTTAGTTCATTTTGTAACTAAATAATACAAATTTTAAATTTTATAAATAAACAGAGCGGTGTGGGCTAAAATTATTTATCTCAAGCTCACTCCGCAAACTAACTAAGCTTAAAATCTTATCATAATCTGACTCTATGGGCTAAATAATTTTTTCTCAAGTCAAGATCGGTTGGGCGAGTCATGGGCCCGTGACTACCCCTATTAAAGTCAATTTATTTAGTTTAAAAAAATATTGACTAATGATATTTTTATCACCTTTTATATCGTGCATTACTTCTAAGTTATTTTTTTATGATTATAATTGTTTAGGTTATTGGCTTTAAAAACTTACAATAAATTATAAATCTATTTGGTAAAATTTTTAATAATTTGTAAAAATATTAAACATGTTTGATTAAATAAGCTATTATATATATATATATATTTGTTGCACAAATATTTAGAATGCCCTAAAAATTTATAATTATGACAAAAGAGATAGAGTTTTATGTCCATACATATTTAAGAGTTTGAAAAAATTAAAAAAAATGTTACAAATTGTGCCTTAATAAAATCATAATTTTTTGGTCCAAATAAGATGAAAAAGTTAACTACTTTAATTTAAAATTGCAACCAAATGCCGTTAATTGGCTTTTTAAAATTAAATAAGTTGACTTATAAATATTACTAAAAGTGATATATATATATATATATTATAGCTTATATGATAAATAGTTAGACTTAACGGCAGTGGTAGGGACCTCTAATAGTAGAGTTCTAACAAGAGCTCTACTGATGTGGCAACTTCAAAAAAAAAAAAAAAAAAACCAAGGCACGGCAACACTGTGGTCATTAGAGCTATCACTAATTAGTGATCTCAAGCATTTTCCTGGACTTAAATAGGACTTGTGGGTGTTAGATTAAGTGTGACCATACCATAATGTGGTGTGCCTCTCCATACTTGATCATAACTCAATGGCTAGTGTATACCTTTCCGTAATGAAACGAAACAATTTGATAAGTTAGGTATTTGAATTTGAACACAACGAACACATTGTTTCATGGCAATTGTGGCTCTTAGTTTTTGAATCCAAAGGTTGTGACCTTTGGCAATGGTTGCCATTGTGTTTATAAATACAATGGCAAAATGTGTTCTTTAGATGCATATATTTAGGCCTCGTTTGGTAAGTGTTGATTTTAGTCAAAAAATCAAAAAGTCACTAAAAAAATTAAAAAGCCAACAACCGGTACCAAAAAGTTAAAGATTCAATTTTCTCTCTACTTTTTGCACATTTTTTCGTAAAAAATTAAAAAGTCATCCCAAACGTACTAGTTTTTTTTATATCATATTTTACCCAAAAAATCAAAAAATTACTAAAAAAGCCTGTTCCCAAACGAGGCCTTAAACTATTGAAAAACCAACATACATTCACACCAACTTTTGTCTCCGGATTATTATTTCGTCTTGCATGATAAACACTCTCACGGGTATTCCGATCATCACCATTGTTAAGTTAACCTTATAGTGGGGAAGTATTTTGAGAATGACGTTACGTGGCCAAGGTGCCTTTAAGATGTTGGCCAAGGTGCCATGTGGGCGAGTCATATTTGCCAAGGTGATTGCGGCGTTGTCAAGGTTCGGTGCGATAATGCCGAAATCTGAGATATTCGGATAGAGGACAAGAGTCCTAGATGACATCAAGCTATTTATTTGGATAGAGATGTAACTCTTGAAGAAGTTCGTCTTAATTTGAGTAGTGTGAGTTGTGACAGATGTTATACTTGTAAATGATAGAGTTCTATGAAGTAAGACTTCTAGGGGAAGTTGGACGTTGATTATTATAAAAGTGAGGCATCCCGTGGGTCTCACGTATACTTTTTATTTGTGATACTTTGATTGTAAATTATGTACTTGTTTGATATCTTTGAGAGATAAGTTGACTTACTTGATCGTCGCAATGTCCCGGGTGAACGAACTGCCGCGGTATTCTTATCTTCATGTTGGCAGGTGGTTCGCTTAATATATTCTGTCGCGTACTTTCCAGCTAAATTTCTTATTTGGTTGTGTGGTTGAAAATCAACACCCACCAGACTTATAGTTTATGTGATAAAAAGAAAAAAAGTGATATATATATATATTCTTGTAATTTGTAACTTTATGAACGTAATATAACAGAAATGCCTAAGACCCCCAGTGGAGGTCACTGGGGGTCATGCGTGTCAGGGGGTGATTGGGCAAAAAAAAAAATTGTTTTTTTTTTTTTTTTTTTTGGATTTCGGCGAATCACGGAGTGCCACGTAACTGGGGGTCGACCCCCAGTGGGGTTTTGTAGCACGGCTGGTAATATAATGAGTTGGATGAGACTTGAACCATGATCTTTAATTGGACACATTTTTATCAATTAAACCAGACATAATATATATATATATAATTTTAATTTAAAATGAAAATTATATTTTATAAATTTAACAAGCACACCACTAGCACAAAATATATATTTTTGTAAAGAAAAATGCTTCCTACCCCCACTGGGGGTCGACCCCCAGTGAGGTGT
The DNA here is from genome assembly GCA_036172215.1 of Camellia granthamiana. Classification (NCBI taxonomy): domain Eukaryota; kingdom Viridiplantae; phylum Streptophyta; class Magnoliopsida; order Ericales; family Theaceae; genus Camellia; species Camellia granthamiana. Next base: position 38,772,423 of record CM069910.1, read on the forward strand.
CACTGCCGGATTGGATAAAAAAAAAATAATTTTTTTTTTTTTTTTTTGGGTTTCGGCCAGTGGGGGCTCGCCACCCCACTGGGGGTATAAGGCAAAGCCGTTTTGTAAATCTGTATCAATCTTTATCTCCTTGTGTCCTTTCCTATATCACTATATTAATCCTTATCTCTTCTCCTTTTCTTTTCTTTCCTTTCGTTTCCTTTCCTTATGTCTTTTCCTTATGAAGCGGCAATGTAATGAATAGTGTTTTTTTGAGTCCCTTGTTGAATTATTTATTGGGCAATTTTTAAGTGTGTAATGTGTATTTATGTAAATTTTAACAAATATATATATATATAAGTTATTTCATAAAATCTTATAAGTTTTCACAAATATATATAAATCGTGTAAGTTCTCACACATGTACGTAAATTTATATTTGTGAGAACTAATAAATATAGTATGTACCTTACACACTACACTTTCCTTATTTCTTTGCCTTCTTCAAGTTCAAGTAAATCCCTGTTTGGAAAAAAATTTTGAGTTAAAATAGTCAGTCAAGATAAGATACAGTAAAATAGTCAATCAAGTAAAATGTCACATCTAAATCATAATTATTTTATTTATTTATTTTTTCTCACAATTATCAAAACAACTAAAAAAATTTAATTATCTTTTTAAACATAACTTTTTTAACCAGACTAAAATAAAAAATAAAAAATAAAAATCAAAAATCAAAAATCAAAAACTAACTGGCCAACTTTACAAACGGGCTCTGATGCAAAGAGAGTATAAAAGGATTAATCTGAGGTCTGAGGGTCTGAGCAAAATTAAGGAAAATGACTTTTCAACTCTTATTTCCAATGACTACATGTATTCACATAATACGGGATAATTTGGGACAAAAAATAAAATTACATCATCATCATCAACTATCACAATTCACAAACAGTCCGCAGCACCAACTCCCGACAAAAAAATCCTTCCGACTTAAATTATTCGGTTTCGTATAAATTTTATGTCACCATTATTTGTTGTCTTACAATTAAGTAAAAATTACTGATGCCATATCAAAATTTTATTTACCCTTTAAATTATTATTAAAATATCAATTAGACTCTTCAATATATATAAAAAATTTAAATTCAAATATTTACTAATACATTTCATCTAAAAAGTGAGAAATAACAAAATTTACCAAAAAAATTATTTAAAAAATATACCTCATTTAAAATTGCCATTTTAGGCTTCAAATTACCTTGAGTCCGCTATAGGGAAACTAATTAAGCCCGAAATTCTGATCCTACTCTCTCTTTCTCGATGCAATTGTAGGAAGTTTATGTTGGGATTTATGGTTTTTATGGACTTATTTTGGACCAATTTGGAATCCAAATTTGAGTGGGGTCCACACGTCTTTTGAGGTGAATTCAAAGAGGTGATTTGTTTCTTACCGCGTGGCAAGTCACACGGTGAAAACGATTTGTCAAAACCATTTATGAGTGAATGGAAAGTTGATGTCGTTTTTGAGTTCGTGGAATGGACAAATAAAGAATAAAATGTGGGTTTCTTTGTAAAGTTTGTCTCATATTGAAAACTTAAAAGAACTTATATGTGTATATAAGTTCTAGGTGGCAACACTTAGGTTGGGCCCCAAGGTGCACCCCAAGTTTGTAGAAGAGATGAGCTATGGACAAAGTGAACCTTGGCTCAAACAACCATACACGCGCGCCGCCGGCCGTGCCGAGCGCGGGTCGGGTCGGTTCTAACATTAAATTTCTTGCTTGAAAAGTAATGTAAATTTTGTGCCAATTTTTTCTGTACAAACGATGCTCTTTTTTAGTCCATTTTCCAGCAGGTTCAAACAGTTCAACAGATTGAAAAATTGCCCAACAGTTAGCAGATCTGTCCATTTTCAAACTGTATCTGTTCAGGGTTTTGCACCTGTTCAGTTCAAGATCATACTTGTTCGAACAACCACTTTTATGCCTATAAATACCAGCATATTCTAGTAGTTTGGGGCATTCGAAAATATCCAGAAAAATTCTCTTCTTTCCGGTTTTGCTCTTTGGTTGCATTATTCTTCATATTATTTTTTAGGAAAAAATTCAGAAAGTATAGAACACAGGTTTGGTTTGCCGTACAAATTGTTTGGAGCGCTACTACAATTTGTGAAGATCCTTGTATTTAGATAGACGCATTTTATTCGTAAGCACTGTAGCGAGGCGAATTTGTCTTAAGGATAGAGTGTCATACACTCGACTTGATTTTTTTGTACTAATTCACATCGGTAAATAAATTCTGTAAGTAATTTATTTTATTTGTTTGATTTGGTTTCAAATTATTTATTTTATACAGAAGATTGTTCCGACAATTTATCTCTTAGATTAATTTCAATATTATTGATTGAATAGTAGTAGGTTAAAAATTGTATGGGTAAAAACCTGGATTACACTTATTTAAGAGAAACATCTTATTTCTAGATTTGGTAAATGATATTGAACTATGAAAATTATTATTAGATATTTAAATTTTAATTTTTTATATAATCGGGGGGTCAAATTAATATTTTGATAATAGTTTGGGGCGTAAAATGAAACTTTAAATGAAAATTCGATAACTTCTGTTTGATTATAGAGAGCGGTTAACAACATGGTCAAATTGATACAAAATCGAATAGTTATTATTAAGAGAATATGTATTGAATTGATTTTATTATTTTAATAGTTAGGGCAAATTACAAATAAAACCCCAAGGTTTAGCGTATTTTGCAAATTAAACCCCAGATTTTTAATTTTGACAATTAGAACTCCATAATTCATTATGTGTCACAATGTAAGTCCCCTGTCTATCTCCATTTCATGAAGTAACGGAGAAAGCCATTTTTGGCCCCTAAACCAACCCAAAACGACGCCGTTCCTTATTTGACCCATATAAAAGCCCTCAAATCCTGAATTTCACCAATTAGGGCTACAATTTGTCATAATTTCTTCGATTTCGTCGATTTAGGGCAAAGGGATTGTTGTGATTTGGAAGAAAATCTGGACTAGAGTTTGAAGTACTGCTGGTTACTATTATTTGGAGTGTTGGTTAGTGATTCATACGATTTGTTTTGTTTCTTTCTTCTTGTAATTTGTATATGAATTTTTGTTTTTTTTTTGTTTTTCTGATTCTGTGAATAAAGTAATGGCAAACTCTGTGTTTGTATCTTACTTTATTGCATGGGTATGTGTGTGTGTTGGTTACTTTAATGTCTTGGATGCTTTATGAAATTTTTTATCTCCATTGATGGACCATTGCATTAACTGAGTGGTTGGACCACTGCATTGACTGAGTGATAGACTATTGATTTATCAAATTTTTTATCTCCATTCTTGGTCCCATGCCACTTGTTCAGTCCACTAATTTTTGATGCATTTTTTTTTTGTTTGTGATATATTTGTTTATTTGTGCATGCAACAATGGATGATATAAATATAAAATTAGTTTTACATCATAGTGGGTATTTTATAGATAGTGATGGCGGGCCTAAGAGTTACTTTGGTGGTAAAGCACATGTGGTTGATACTGTTGATGTTGATACATTTTCTGTGCCTGAGCTGATATATATGGTGAAGAAGTTGGGGATATGTGACTACAAATAGTTTTTTATAGGATTCCCACAGAAGATCTGGTTTGAGGGTTAAGAAGATTAGGTACTGACCAAGTTGTTTTAGAAATGTTTCAATATCTAGGCTCTGCAAACACATTAGAATTATTTGTTGAGCATCATGTGCCACACAATGTAGACACCCCTCACCCTGTTTTGTTCTTTACTGATGTCCCCGTAAATGATGATAAAAATGCTCAACATCCTCAGTCTCATGACTATGAAGATGAAACAAACAGTGAAGATGAGGAAAATGATGGCTCATCAGATAGTAATTTCTTAGCTAGTACTGAGGGTGAGGATGACCCTACTGATGATGATATCATGTTTGATGGTAATGTAGAGAAGGAACCAAATGGAGAAGGAGGCAATGCATTTGAGGAATATGTTGTGAATGATGAGGATTCATCTAAGGAGGAATTATTAACCCCTGAAGGATCTGATGAGGAGGGTAATGGGAAGCCAAAGTACCCTGAATTTAGGCCTGAGGTTGATAAGACTAATTTTGAATTTAAAATTGGAATGTTATTTAATAATTCCATTGAATTTAAAGATGTTGTGAGGGAATATGCAGTGAAAGGAGGCTATGATGTCAAATTCACTAAAAGTGAGACATGAAAGGTTCAAGTCAACTGTAGTGATGGGTGTGAGTAGAGGATTTATGCCTCTAAGATGAGTGGAGAGAACACATTACAAATTAAGACATACAAACCTACACACACTTGCAACAGAAGTTACAAGAATAGACAAGTAACTAGTGCATTTTTGGCATCTAAGTATGTGAACAAATTCAGGACCACCCCTACCTGGAAAATAAATGAATTTAAGGACACTGTGAAAGATGACTGTGTTGTAGAAGTATCCAAAATGAAATGTTACAGAGTTAGGAAACAAGCATTGGTGTAACTTGAGGGAACAAATGCTGAACAATATACAAAACTGTGGGATTATGCTGCAGAGTTGATAAGGACCAATGCACGTTCAAGAGTTGACATCAATGTATGGAGGCCTCAACTTTAAATTAAGCCTAGGTTCCAGAGAATGTTTGTGTGCCTTGATGGAATCAGAAGAGGGTTTTTAGCTGGTGTGAGGCCATTGATTGGCTTGGATGCTTGTCATTTGAAAGGTCCTTGTCAAGGACAATTGTTTGCTGTTGTGGGATGGGATGGAAACAACATGATGTATCCAATTGCTTATGCAGTGGCTGAGAGTGAGAATAAGGAAAGTTGGACTTGGTTTGGAGAGAATTTGTTTGAATGTATTGGCACAAGTGCAGAGCATGGATGAACCTTCATCACTGATCAACAAAAGGTATATTTATGTTTAATGGTTTTTTCATTATTCGGTTATGTTCCTTAATGTTTTTCATTATTCATGATTTTGACATTTATGTTTTACAGGGACTGGTTTCAACTCTTGAAGAATTGTACCCTGAAAGGCATTATAGGTTTTGTGTCAGACATCTTTATGCAAATTTTAAAAAGGAGTTCAGAGGGAAGGAGCTAAAAAGTTGTGTATGGAAAGCTGTAAAGGCATATACACGGGTTGATTTGAAGAAGCATATGACTAAATTGCATAGTATAGACAGTAGAGCATATGATTGGATGATGAGACTTAATCCAGCTTAGTGGTGTAGGCATGCATTCAATCTCAGAACAAAGTGTAATAGATTGTTGAACAATATTTCAGAGCCTTTTAACAATTGAGTCTTTCCAGCTAGAGATAGATCCATCCTTACCATGTTAGAGTGGATTAGGAGGGCTTTGATGGTGAGGCTACATGAATGAAGGGACAAAATGATGAAGTACCAAGGGCTAATATGTGCAAATATACAAACTAATATTGAGAGGTCAAAGGTAAAATCTAGAGTATGGATACCTATTTGGTCAGGGGGTGCTCTATTTGAAGTTAGATATGGAGTAAGTGGCTATGTTGTCAACTTAGAGAATAGGACATGCACTTGTTTCAAGTGGGATCTAACTGGAATCCCTTGTCCTCATGCTGTGGTTGCTATTTTTTTTCAAAAGGAGAGAGTTGAGGATTATGTGCATGTGGCTTTAAAAAAAAAGACCTACTTGAGAACTTATGAGGCATTAATAAATCCACTTAATGGCCAAGATCAGTGGCCTAAGACAGGTTGTGAGCCTTTACTTTCTCCTAAGTTGGAAAAGCCAACTGGTAGGTCTCAAAAGCAGAGAATTAGAGACCCAGATGAACCTCAGAACCCATTCAAGTTGCAGAGGAAGTGTACCAGCCTGAAATGCTCCAAGTGTGGTGTACATGGTCATAATCAAAAAACATGCAAGGGGCCTGTCAAGGGTAAAAAGGATGGAGCTGCAAGTTCATCAAAAAATGTAAGTAATGTATTGGTATGCTTTACTTGTAATTGATCTCCATATATGCTCAAACTGTGGTTTAACAATTTTTTGTTAACATGTGAGGACTCGACAAACTTTTATGGGATTCAGATCAGATGCAATATCTAGGGAAGCATTAACTGGTGGACAACAGCAACGGCCACCACAAAGGGCATCAACAAGGAGGACATCAACACCAGCAACAACTATGAGAAGGGATAAAGTTGAACAGGTCTTAGGTAGTCAAGCTAGTGTGAATAGAGACATAGTGAACTGAATGTTGTAATTATGAATTGGCTTTTTTTTTTTTTTTTTTTTTTTCTTGTAATGGTCATGTGACCTGAAGACAAATTATGGATGGTGAACTGTTTCTTTTTGTAATGGTGAAAGATGTATATTGGTTTGGAGCAATATATGGATGGTTATTATATATGCTTATTATACATGGTTGACATCAATGATGTACCCAATTGGATGGTTATTATATATGCTTAGAATGTGCTGTATATTGGTTTGGAGCAGGTTGAACAATGTTTACTAATCTATTTTTGACATGCTTGGTTTTTTACATGCTTGGAACAAGTTGGATAGGTGGAACAGGTTGACCAATTGAATGGTTATTATACAAGCTTGGATTGTGTTGTCTATTGGTTTGAAACAGGTTCAACAATGGCTTTTAATATGTTTTTTACAAGCTTGTAATATGTTTTCCCTTCACTTGGACATTTTGTCAAACACATTCAGAGCATTGGCTTTGTAAATGCATCAAATTCATTACAAAATGTATACAACCAAACAAACATTACCACAATCCAAACACACATTACAAACAAAACAAGGATTTATCATTTCATTCAAAATTATACATTAAGTTCACATTGGCATGTGCATAGTTGCATTACATTTCCTAAACCAGAAATGCTAACTACCTAGCTACCTAACTAACTAACTAACTAACCTACATTCCCTAACTGCTCATTGTTAACATTCCAATTACAATCATTGCAACAATCAATCCACCTACAATCCATTTCTGTCTACGGCGATAAGTTTGAACATCCTCCTTCAATCTTACAATCTCAGTTACCATTTCCTCTAAGCTTGCAACCTTGTCCACCAACTTCGGCAACACTTGTTTACCACGAGGACAAGTGGGTGGATCATACCAATAGAAGAAGCCACAAGCCCCGTTTTTTTGGAAAAAAAAATATAAAAAAAAATAAAAATAAAAAATAAATTAATTAAATAAAGTACATAAGTTACAAATTTCATATTATTCACGAGACTGGGAAACTTACTCCATAATTTGGACAACCAAGAAACCTCCTAGCTGGGTACGCATGGGTCCATGAAGTTCAAATTTTTGCTCTCATTCCACAACTGCAACGAGTCTATTCACCCCAATTGTTTCCACCCCAGCTGTTTCCTTCACTCATATTTCGTAATGGCTGAAATAGAGCTTCATTCAGTAGTGGATTCGTCGTTCGTATTGCCCTAAATTGATGAAATCAAAGAAATTGGGGCAAATTGTAGCCCTAATTGATGAAATTCAAGATCTGGGGGCTTTTATATGGGTCAAATAAGGAACGACGTCGTTTTGGGTTGGTTTAGGCACCAAAAATGGCTTTCTCCGTTACTTCATGAAACGGAGATGGACGGGGAGCTTACATTGTGACACAAAATGAATTACGGGGTTCTAATTGTCAAAATTAAAAACCTGGGATTTAATTTGCAAAACACGCTAGACCTTGGGGTTTTATTTGTAATTTACCCAAATAGTTATTAGTATTATTTTTTTAATTGATTTTATTTTATTGAACAAGGGTTAACTTATTTTGTTTGTATATAAATTTTCTATAATAAAATTTAAAAATTGCATCATTACATAAGGGGTCTCATTTTGAGATAAGAATATATATATAAATATATATGGGTCAAAAATTGTAAACAAAATTTTCAATAGAGATATTTTTAAAATTTGTAAACAAAATTTTCATTATTATTATTATTATCTAATAATAAATTAGAGAGAATTCGGAGAAAAACATTGCTGTAGATAAATTATTTTCATTTTTAATATTTTTTATAGTTATGACTTGAAAGTTATTTATAGTAACTTGACCTATGTATATTGAGAGGGTAATTTGTAAACAAATTGGGCCGAGTTAGGAAGAGTCTTCTTTGGGAGTTGGGCCGCGTAATGGGCCGAGATAAGGGCTGGTGTAGCTTAGTCTTAGGCCGAGAAGACATCTTTGATTTCTGTTGTGGGCCGAACTAAAGGGCCGGAGTGTGGATGTCGAGTAGCTCGGTCCCTTTTTATCCGAGTACCAAACTGGGCAAAGGCGTTGATCGAGCTACCTAATACTAGGCCCAAGGATTGGCCGAGGTATTTGGTAAGATGGAGAGCCGAGCTAGGTGTAGCTCGGTTAATGCTTTTATTCCATTACTTAGTTGAGCACAGAGCCGAAATAACTTGATTGACCGCAATGTTAGCTGAGGTAAAGGTGTCAGTCGAGGTAAAGGGGTCAGCCGAGGTAAATGGGGTGGCCATCTCACTTGGCTTGCAGTGATGGGGGTGTTCTGAGGGTAAGCATTATTCTTGGACATAAGACTCCTAGTAGGACTGTACTAAGGAGAGTTAGAGTCCTACTGGGATTGTGCAAACCATCTCACTTGGTTGGTAGTGAGTAGGAGTGTGACTCCTAGGAAGACTCTGCTAAGGAGAGTAAAGTCCTACTAGGATTGTGCAAACCATCTCACTTGGTTGGTAATGAGTAGGGTGTGTGATTTCTAAAAGGACTCTTATAAGGAGAGTTGGAAATCTTACTAGGATTGTGCCAAGTAAAGTCTATAAAAACTCATGACCAGACCTATGTACAGGTATCCCAATTCTTACTCTAGAATACACAGAGCTTATTGTCTATTGTTTAGTTGCTGACTTAGGCATAGGAGGGGTTTCCGGCACACACCCGCCGGTTAGCTCACGTTTGTATTTTCAGGTGGCAAAGCAACGTTGTTTGGAGGAGTGCAAACTTAATCAACAGGATTATACGAGAAGATTATTTCGCGCTCGTACATAAATATATTATGATCTCAAAATGAGACATCTTATGTTAAGTCAAAGTTCATCTCTCTCTCATCAAATGAAGCAAAAGATGTATTATAATATATTCTTGCATAAGGTTTCTATATGAATCCATTGCTCGTAACTTGTAAGACATAAATTGATAAACTCTTGATTATCATCCAATTTTTGCTTAGTTATGTATTTTAGTCCCAATTGGCCCTAAATGTGGTCGATTGCAGAGCTACAAAGAGGAGAATAGGACACTCAATTTTTTTTTTCACCATTGAACAAGGACATTAGGTATGTTTTAGTTGTTTACCACTAAACTTCTGCCTTCATTATGCTAATAGAACACAAGTGTGATCGACTTTGCATGTTATGGATTTCTCATGTTTTGAAGATGTTAAAGATAGTATCGGTGGATGAGTCATGACAAAAATTTGTTTTAAAAAAATGAGATTTTCTCAAGAAACAATCAGAATGTATCTTGGTTTTAATTTTAAAAAATTATTTGTAAACGAATTTTCGTTTGTCTTTATTTAATTTTTTTCATATTTTAGTCAATTTTTTTTTCTCTTTGTTTTTCTTTACTTTTTAAATGCATCAAGATTATATGCATTTAAAAAGTAAAAAAAATTAACAAAAATATGAAGGAAAAAAAATCACTAAAAACAAACAAAATCCAAATAAAAATGCACAAAGTTTTTTGTTCGAATTTTTATTTGTTTTTAGTAATTTTTTAAATATTTAAGTCATTTTTTTAATTTCTTAAATGCATTTTGATTAGGTACATTTAAAAAATATAAAAAAACTGACTAAAATTTAATAAGAAAATTTATTAAAAATAAATAAAAACTCATCTAAAAATATTTTTTGAAAAATTGAAACAAACATAAATTTAATTGGGAAATGGTCCAGTGTGCAATGTACATCATATGTAACCTTATATAAAATTACATAATTTTCACTAATTTACATAAGTGATTATACAAAAATAGATAAGTTGAACATAAATTTACGTAAGTTTATGAAAACTTGTATAATTATATAAATTTGTATTAAACTTACGTATTTTTTTTTAAAACTACCCATATAAATTTGTAAAAAATTATATAATTTTATGTAAATTTACATATAAATGCAATCCACACCTCACATTTTTTTCTAATTGTCTTTGATTTTTATCTTTTACAAGTATATATTTGAGAGGGTAAATTGTGTAAACTAATTGGGCCGAGCAAGGTAAGATTAACTTTGGAAGTAGGGCCACGCAATGGGTCGAGATAAGAGCTCGTATAGCTCAGTTTTTGGTTGAACCTGTGTTGGGCTAGTTAGAGATGGTTGTTTGGACATGGACCTAACTATTTGTGCACGATTAGTAAACAGACTAAGGTGACTTCAATGGAGAAGGCCGAGCTAGACACAGCTCGGCAAAACGCCACTCATTGGTCAGGTTTAGCACGGCTTGGCTAGAAGTAGAACAAAGCAATATAGCTCGGTTGAGCGCAGCGATAACCGAGTAAAGAGTTCTGGCTATCTCACTTGGCTGGTAGTGAGAAGGGTATCCTAAGGATAAGTATTATCCTTAAGGAATGTGACTCCTAGGAGGACTGTAGCGATCCCAGTTTTGTCACTTCGCTGAGTATGTCGGGGATTGAGTTGGCCGGTCAGCTCGCGGGGGTCCAGGGGGCAGCACCCCTTGGCGGGTCCAAGGGCAGCGTCCTGGCAGGGATTGAGTTGCCCGATCAGCTTGTGGGGGTCCAGGGGGTAGCGCCCTGGCGGGGTTGAGGGGCAACGCCCCTGAAGCAAAAATGCAAAATCTATTAGAAGTTGCTTGTCCGCTCGAGCGGCCGTTTATGCGCTCGAGTGGAGAATGTTTGGTTTCAGAAGTTTGACTTGTCTGCAAAAGTACTGGAAAAGTGTATTTGACGCTCGAGCGGGGCTTTGCATGCTTGAGCGGACCATGTTATATCAGTTCGTGAATCTGATATTTCATATCACTTTTGTATCTCTTTCTCTCTCTCTAAAAACCCTTTCCTCTCCATTCTCTCTACATTTCCCTATGCCAAATTGGATCAAAACCTTGATTTCTCAAGATCCATTAGAGTTCTACCATAAGTTCTTCATCAAAGTTGGTTAACTTCTCGAGGGTTTCGTTGTGTGCGGTGAAGATCGAGTTTCGACACCGTTGATTTTGGGGGTTTCATCTCATTTCTTCTTCAAAACTTGAGGTAGGAATTTTCTTAGAGTTATATATATATTTTTGCAAGATCTATATGATTTTCGAAATCATCTTTTGATAGCTTTGAAAATTGATTGTTGATTCAAGAAGTTGAGCGATTTTGAAAGTGAGTTTGTCTCTTGTTCTTTTAAAATGATCTTATGGGTTTTGATCTTCATTGATTGAACAAAAGATGATTTTGGAAAGTTTTCTTTCAAAGGATTTGAGTTGTATAGTTTTGGTGAGAAAACCTAGAATTTGGGGATTTTTTTTAAAAGATACTGAAAATCCATGAATGATATTATTGTATTTATTTTGTGTGTTAAAATAAATGGATGTTTGAAAATTTTCTTATTTATATTTATATAAATGATGAATTTCAAGGAATATGAGAATTGTTGTTCATTTTGGAAATTGTTGTTCAAAACGTTGAAATAGTCTTGAAATGACTAATTGTTGAGGATACTTGAGAAGAGGGAATTGTGTTATTACTTGGATGATGAATTGAAATAAAAGTATTTATTGGCATAACAATTCATTTAATTACATTAAATTTTGAAAGTTGATTTGAAAACTTGCATTGAGAAAAGAATGTTGAGAAACAAGTTTTCATGAAATGGTTTTGGGGTAAATATATTGGTAAGTCTTGATAGGTGGTGTAGATGATATTGAATAAGTTAGCCTGAGAGTCCGGGGTGAAAGACCGAAAACCCGTGCGGATAGGTGTCGAGCCTTCCGGTTAATATCGGTAAAAATGACAATTTGGTAGTACTTGTATAGTCTATTTGCAGACACTGACCTAGGGATTACCAGAGTCGTATTTACCGTCCTTGAAATAAATTGTTAAGTTTTGAACAATTAAAATTGCATGACATCATTGAGCATGATGGTTTTTAAAAGATGAAAATGTGATTTATCTTCAAAAAGGGGTATAGCATGGCATGTACATTTCATCTCTTGAGACTTGTATAAAATGTATATATTTTGTTAAGGATTTTCTATTGGGCTTTATGCTCACCCTATGGGATTTTTGTGTAGGAAAAGATGTGGTGATGCTGCCTAACTAAAGGCGAGGAAATGTGTGTTGAGAGTACGAGACTCTCATTTTGCTGTGACTTTGTGTGTAAGCCAAGGGCTATATGTGTGTGGGTTTGAATAACCGTTTTGTGTAACCAGGCTTAAACCTTGGAAACTTGTAAACCCTTGGGGGTATTTGTTTGTTTATTTACTTATTGTTGGATTAATGTATTGTTACATGAAGAACTATTGTATCATGTAATGTAAGTTTGGAGATTTATATTCGGTTTTCCTTGAAAGAGCCATGATTGTTGTATTATCATTTGGGTTAGAAATTTGGGACGTTACAAGGACTTTGCTAAAGAGAGTCAGAGTCATGCTAGGATTGTGCTACGAGGAATCTATAAAAGCCCATGACTGCATCTATTTCCAGGTATTGCAATTCATACTCCTGAATTCTTAGCTTTTGTGTCTATTGTCTATTTGCTAACTTAGGCATCGGAGGGGTTTTCGGCACACACCCGCCGGCTAGCTCACATTTGTGTTTCAGGTGATAAGTCGATGACGTTTGGAAGAGTACAAACTTGATCAACAAGATTATACGAGACAGATTATTTCTTGCTCGTACAATTGGCGCCATCTGTGGGAAAGATCACAAAGAACAAACCTTTTGATTGAGTTTTCCTTTAACTGATTTCAATGGTGTACAATGAAGACTTGCCTCAGTCTGTTGTCGATGGACAAACTCCAGAAGGGAACAGGAGGCGCGAGGATTTGCGTTTTGTTCCGCCCATAGTAGACTTAGACCCTCAACGATGAAACCCTCATAGGGGCAGGTGGGAAAAATGGGACTTAAGTCCTCGTCTCTCTTAAAGCCCAGATGGACAAGGGTAGAGGATGGATGCCTAGGTTCTGGAAGATTGCGTAAGGAAGCAAGAAGAATTGATTAATAGAATGGCAGCTGATATAAAGGCCATGAAATGCCAAATGAAGGGCAAGGGTGTGGAAGAGATGGAAATCTGCGAAGGAAGAACGCATTCTCACTACTCAAGAGATCGAGATAGGTAGGCCACACCTACATATTCCAATAACAGGAGCCTTTGGATAGGCTATACACGCTCAAGGACCTCCAGGACTCATTACTTTAGGTCTGAGAGAACGAGGACTGAAAGGTCTTGCACGGAGGGAAGCAATTACCGACCCTCACATACTCACCAAACCACCTCTTGGCACACCGAGCTGCCTAGATCGGCGGATCTGCGAACTGTTCTAGAAGAAAGGGCGCAAAGGAGGGAAGACGCCCAGGCCCATGACCCTCAAAGGATCTCAGCTCTACAACGGCTAGCACCTAGAATACATGGAAGCGTTAAGGTTGGAATGCCAGTACCGCGCCTTGCCTACGAACCAGCTGATAAGGCATTGGCAGGGTTGCAGAGCTCGCCATTCGTTCTGGCAATAGAGAACGCACCACTACCCTTAGGCTTCAACCAGCCTAAGTTAGGGTTGAGCATAGGGTTATTCGAACTGCCCAAGCCACCCAACCTGAACCGAACCGCATGCGAATGAACGGTTTCACATACAATGCGGGCGGATGCAATTTTGAATATAGCATGATTGCGGGTTATAGGTTTTACTCGCACCCGCAAGAACTAGTCCGCACTTAAGTTTTTTTTATTATTATTTATTTTTTTTTAAAACTTGAATCGTGGATTAGGATAGATATTTTTGCCCAACAAAAACCTAATCTCTCAAATGTTTTTAATTTATTTAATGGGTTTGAATTGAATGAAGTTTGACAATAATTTATTATTATTTTATTATTACATTTTAGATGAATGTAAAAGTTAATGAAGAATTACTTGCATTTTGGAATTACTTTTATTAAAGTTTGACAACAGTTGCTATGTGTACCAAAATATATATAGTTGAAAATATAAATAAATTGAAGATTCACAACAAATTGAAAATATATATAGTTATTGTGTGTGGCTCTGATAACTTGGATGAATTTAGTTACTTATTGTTATTTTTTTTATTTTTTATTTTTTGAACCATGCTTATTGTTTAATGGAAAAAGTTCAATCCACAAACTGTTCGCAACCGTCCGCATATCTAAGAACCCTACCCGCATAAACCGCAACCTGCACTGCGGGCGGTTGCGGGTTTAATTTTTCCCAAACTGCAGACATGTAGGCGGGTCCAAACCGATTCGCAAACTGTCCAAAACTAAACCGTGATCACCTCTAGCCTAAGTTCACAATCTACGAAGGGAAGTCAGACCCCTATATGCACTTGAGCAACTTTCGCCAAGTTATGGCCATACATCGGCGGAACGAAGCTCTAATGTGCATCTTGTTTCCATCAAGCTTGGGCAACCTGTGCTTAACTTGGTTTGAAAAGTTGCCAGAAGGTAACATCGCTTCATGGGCATAACTTGCCGAGATGTTTGTCACCAGGTTGAAGACGAACACCAAGACGCTAGTCAAGATAGATCAGTTGCTTGCCATTAACATGGGCGAGAAAGAAACGTTGAAATCTTACAATGACAAGTATTGGGAGACCTTCAACTAGATAGGCGACTATCCTACCAATCTAGCTATTGCACAGTACAAGCGGGGTCTGTTAGTGGGTCATAAGTTAAGAAATTCAATGATAATGACGCCGTCCCTAACAATGGAAGCTCTGATGGAGAGAGTGTACTAATACATCCGGGTAGAGGCAGATGGGGTGCGTGCCAAGGCAGAGACCGGCACAACAACGATGCCGGACAAAAAGCCTTCGGCAAAAGTTAACATGGTCGACAAGAAGGATCGACTGCGCAAAAATCTTTGTCCAACTAGGGGTAAAATTGGTTAACAGGTTTGACCAACTCTTTTTAACAAATTTTTGCAAATTTATTTAGTTTATCCATATTTTATAAATTGTAAATAATAGTTGCAACAAACACTCTAACATAAATTCTTAAAATAAAAGAAATTATAATCAGCCGTATAATAAATTGTATTATAACCATTACGTTTGCCAAATTTAAAGTTCACCGTGAATCAAAAAACTAATCCATATTTTATTAAAATTACATACATAGATATATATATATACACACACACATATGGTTGCCATGGTTCTTGACAAAAATTTTGGGTTAGTAAGAGTGTGAAAATAAAATTCTACTCAAACGCTCCAAATCTAAATCCATAGTGTTTTTATTCCGTCTATCTATGTATAATAAATGAATACAAAATTTTGAGAAAATGCTTTGTTTGTTTTCAGGAATTTGCAAATTTAAATACTCACAAAAAGCACTGTAAAGATGAAGAGGAGAAGGGAGATGAAACTCCATTCAAGTTGACAATCTTTGACAGAACTGTGAAATGTAAGAGAGAGGCTTGGATGGAAACTAGAGAAATAGGTTGCATTATTTATAGGGAAACTCTACCATATGTACCCTTGAGCATCTCCAATAATTTAGTAAAAATGATATCTAATTTATTTATTAAATTCGTATCAAATCAAGCTTTCATTAAAAATGTCATCAAATTTTCAACAATTTATTTCTCACTTAAATTTGATGAAATTGTTAAAAGATTGAAATTTAATAGATTAGAGGAGATTTTTGAGATAGGTTATATATGTTTAAAAATATCTAATTCTCATCATTGGAGTGAACTATTTCAAATCAAGTTTTTGATCTAAATTGTTAAACAAATTTGATAAATAAATAAAAACCAAAAAATGAAAAGTTGAAAATGCTCTTAGAGGCGCTTATTGTATGCACCTTGATAAATATTTTTTGGTGAATGTTATGAATCTATGCAATTTTTCACAATAATTTGTGATTTTTAAAGTGAAGTTATAACAATACAGTTAGTTTTTTTGAGTGGAGTGTTATACTTTTTTTTCATTGAAATCACTACGCCAAAACAGGGCATTAACGGTGGTTTTCGTTACCGCCGTTAAAGGTACTATTAACGGCGGTACCAAAAACCGCCGTTAATACCGCCATTAAAAAAACCGCCACTAAAGTGTCTTTAACGACGGTAATGAAACCCTCTTTTAATGGCGGTAACGAAACCACCACTAAAGCCCACTTTTAATGGCGGTGACAAAACCGCCGCTAATGCCCAATCATTACTGCCGTTAAGGACGGCGGTCTTTGCCGGCGGAGCTCCGGCAAAACTCCGGCAAAACTTCGGTGAGCTCCGGCGAAACCATCTACAATAAAGTAAAAGTAATGTTTAAATATTTATTTAGGGAATATATTTTATGAAGAGTGGCTATGGTAGAGTGGTTGGTGTGGGTGGATGAGAGGTTGAGGGCTCAAGACTTGGGGAGTGCAAGAAGAAAGAATTATTTTTTGAAAAATTTGAACCTATTTACGGCGGTAAAAAACCGCCGTTTTTGGTCCTATATTACCGCCATTTTTGGTCGACTTTTAACGACGGTAATTTATCTTTTTATGACGATTGTACTTTTTTCGACACGCGCATTGTGATACCCCTGTTTTGTATTATGTTAATTGGTCCCTAACATGAGTGTGATTATGTGTTTAGCATGATTTTATGTGTCATTATGTGAATATACGTGATTTTGAAGTTCTATCTGTTCACCGCAGGAATATCTGTTTGAATAATCTGCTTTGGAAATTAAATTGAGGGCCCTATCGGCCACAGAACCCGAAATTGATTATGCCATTGTGATTGGCATAATTTTTAGAGCCTACGGTGAAATTTAATTGAAAATTGATTCGGGTCAGATTAAATTGATTTATTTAATGGCATTGTGCTTAATTGTTTAATATTCTTTTATGTTGGCTAGTGGGGTTTGTTGTGTAAGGCCACTACACTTCCCATTCTCTCCTATGTCTTCATTTTGGCTGATCAAACTTTGCTAAAGGGAGAGAGCCGGCTGTTAGAGAGAGAGAGAGGGAGAGAATTGTGTATTTTGTGACTCAAGCTTGGAGATTTGGAGTCTAGTTCAAGAATTAGCCATAGATTGGGCTTATAGGTAAGCATTGATTCTTGAATTCATAAAATTAATGTGTGATCTTGTGTGTTCAAGGGTTGTTGTGACCAAGAGCATGAGTTAAGTTAGTTTTGTTGGAATTAAAGCTTGATATATGTATGCATGTAAGAGATTGTGTTGAAACAGCATGTATAAGCTTGAAATACATGATTCATGTAGAGTTTTAGTTGAAACTCATGTTTTGATCACTATTTGTGTTATCTAAGTTGAGAATGTGGCTAATTCATCACATGCATGTACAATTTATGTATAATTTATGAAGATATGAGCTTGAAGGCATGAATATACATGATAGAGTTGAATGTGGTGTCAATTTGAGACATGCAAGTATGTAATCCTTGAAATTGAGCTCCTTAACAATGTGTTTTGGTGTTTGTACCTTGTTAGTATGATTGCATGTGAACTTTGAGCCTTAGAATGCATGAGAATTGGCTGGAAAATTGAGTTGGAGCTCAAGAACATAACCTGGAAATTTCCAGAATTTTGACGTCCGCTCGAGCAGGGGAAGTGCCGCTCGAGCGGAGAATTCGAGCTCCCAGCATTTTTGGCAGACATGGCTCCCGCTCGAGTGGGGGATTTGACGCTCGAGCGGGGAGCTATGTAGGCAGGCAGTCCGCTCGAGCGATAGAGTTCACGCTCGAGCGGGAATTCGAGGTAACCAGCACTTTTGCAGGATGAAGGGTCCGCTTGAGCGGGGAAGTCCACGCTTGAGCGGGGACCCTGTTTTTTGAAATCCTGTTTTTGCATTTTGTGTTCTGTTTTCCATTCTCTTTCACTTGGAAGCACTCTTAGGCATATGTTAAACATTGTAAATGAGTTAATGAGATAAGAATAAAGCCTAAAGAGGAATATGTGAATTAAAGAACGGACTGAATTATTAGTGACCCATTTGTGTTTATGAAATGTGTAGGGTCAAGCTCCAGGGCAAATCCACAAGCCGATTACTGTGAGTAATATCGATATTTGAATGCTTGTGAATGTCCAATTGTTTATCCCCTTATGAGCTTTATGAATTGCAAATTGGGATTGTGGACGTAAGTCTGACATGAATACATGAATGGACCTAAGGTCGTTTTGATAAACATGAATGGACCAAAGGTCGTTTTGATAAACATAAATGGACCCAAGGTCGTTTTGACATGAATGAGTAGGCCGAAGGCTGTTTTGAAATGAATGAGTGGGCCAAAGGCCGTTTTGAAATGAATGAGTGGGCCGAAGGCCGTTCTGACATAAATGAATGGGCCAAAGGCCGTTTTGATACGAATGTCTGGGCCGAAGGCCGTTTTGACATAAGTGATTGGGCCGAAGGCCGTTTTGTCATAATCGAATGGGCCGAAGGCCGTTTTGACATACATGATTGGGCCAAAGGCCGTTTTGACATACATGATTGGGCGAAAGGCCGTTTTTGACATAATCGAATGGGCCGAAGGCCGTTTTGACAAGAATGGAAATCTGAATGGGCCAAAGGCCAGAATGTTTGGAATTATAGTCACTTGATTTTGTATTTAGTTATATAGCTGTTAAATAGAAATATGAATTGGGCCCAAGGCCGTTTGGAATATGTTGTTCTACAATGTTACGTAAATTCTGTATTTGATATTATTCACTGGGCTATCGCTTACGCTCATTCATGTGTTTGTAAGTGAGCCAAGAGAAGTCCAAACCTAGCCCCAGTGAAGTCTGGCAGGAATAACATGAGTTTTGGAGAGTCAGCCTTGTGTCTCACGCATGAGACTCAACCTTGCCATTTTGTTATGTATTTACATTTTGTCTTGTTGGCAAGGACCTTGTGTATATCGATATGTAGTTTTGATATAGGTTTGACTCGGTTTAGATGATCCTGTCTGTAAAGGATTTTATGGTACTGTATTTTGTTGTGGGTTATTAACGTATATGCGCATGGTTTGTTTTAAAGTGCATATAAGCACTGCTCTATGGACAAAGTTTTTAATTTGCTTTCGTTTGGCCCCTTTTACTCTGATGAGTTTTGTCTTATTTGGTTCGAGGCCGTAGGTAATCTCATGATTACCGGCCGGTTATGGCCTTAACCCATAGGGGTGGGTTCGGGTCATGACACACATAAACGGCGGTAACGAAACCGCCGTTAATACCGCCGTTAAAGGCTTTAATGGCAGTTTTACAGCCTTTAACGGCGGTAAAAAACCGCCGCTAAAGCCCAATTTTGGTGTAGTGAATGTTACTCCGCAATATTATATTTCAAATTATTATGAAGAAAAAAAATATAATATTATCATAAAATACGTAATTGTATCGTATCACAAATAATTATAATCTTGCTTCAGAAATAACAAGTTGCCATAATTCTACTAGAAGATTGTATAATATTTGCCACAAAGATTTGCAATATTTACTCAAAAAATACGTAATAAGGCATGTATGCCCTAGCATAGGGTTGCAAAGAAGCCGAGTTGAGTCAAATAGTATGTGTCACGACCCAAACCCGCCCCTAAAAGTTTGGCATCGTAACCGGCCAGTAATTCTAGATTACCACAAGCCTTTCTGTACAAAACATAAATAAACGGGGCTCGCAGAAGCGAAGACAAAACACTATAGTCCAAAGAGCTGTGCATATATATGAACAAATATTACATGCCAAAAATGTTAATTTACCCACTAACTTTACATAACATGTACCAAAAGATCATATACAACACATAGGCACAGGCCACAGATACAACAAACAAACTCACTAACGGCCTTCCAGGCCTAGCCCTAGCTCGGAGGCACACAAAACACCAGGTAGGCTTCAAATCGGCGGCTCGGTCAAAACTCCGTCTAGGCTTGACTCCCAGAATGCTCACCTATAAATACATATATACAAACAATGAGCTAAAGCTCAGCAAGTAATATTAAAGTAAAGGGGTAGTGAACGAATTCCGCATATCATATATCCGTAAATCAAATCATTCATAATCATAATCATAATCAGAACATACATAATGGCATACTCCATAGAACATAACATATACCGTCTTCCGACTAGAGTAACTGGTCCCGGACACCGATTAAACACACACCACAATGAAGTGGCTAGCGAGATCTCGTAAACTGGTCATGGACCCGCACTAACGTGCCATCCCCCATGACTTGGGACTATCTATGGATGCCATACTAGATTCGCAAATCAGGACATTCGTTCACGAGTTTAAAATCACATTTCAAAAACATATCGTATCATATAGCATTCGTATAACATTTCAAATACATTGCATATCAACATAACTTTACAGAAATGTTACTCACAGTGGGTTTCCAAAACCGGTTGCACGGTCTTCGAGGTTCGACCTACACATACAAACATTATAGCATGATTCTTAAAACATAGAGTAAACACACACTTGCAATCTCTTAATGGTGTTACCATCTCATAACCTCATTATCATAACTTAATTAAGGCTTAGGAATGCCTAAAATGTAATAAGGATGCCAAAACATGCATTGGAACACTTGGTGCAATTTTCAGAAAAATAGGTCCCCGCTCGAGCGGCAAAACCCCCGCTCGAGCGGACTGCACACTGTGACAAAAATACTGGATGTGCGAAATTCCCGCTCGAGCGGCAAAACCCCCGCTCGAGCGGACCTCGAAAATCTGGGTGAAAATCAGTCCATTTTCTGCTAAACCGTGGCCTCCATTTTTGCAAAAATCAACTTCCAAAATCATAAAATTCAAGGCCAAAAACACTTGAAAACACTTGAAATTAAGCTTCAAAACTTCCAAACAAAACTCAAATGCATCATGTACAAGGTCAAACCTTGATTTAAGTTGAAAAATCATAAAACATGCTCACAAAAGTTTCATTCTTAAAATCCATGGCGTTTCTCCCTCAAAGATGAAAATCATGCAAAGAAAACATGATTTTAAACATAAATTTCATGATCTTATGCCATGTATGCTCAAAAATCATCTCTAGATACAAATACAACATAATATGATCAATTAAACATAATTTCCCCTTCAATCCACTTATTTACCATGGAAACATGGATGAATCACCCTTATTCAAGACATTAGAGAGAAATTCTTACCTTAATCAATTGGAGAAGGTTTAAGCTTGATTCCCCTTTCTCTATCTTCTTTCCCTTTGTTTCCCCTTTTCTCCCGAATTCACTCTTTCTCTCTCCCTTCCTCAGATTTTTTTTCCACTTTAGTTGAGTCAACAAGGGTCAAAGCCTTATCTTTAGTCATATATATCTTTGTGCCAAAATTTGAGCCAAACATGGCTTAACGAATCAGACGAAATTCAGTCCTCAATTTATTATCCCAAATGGCTCTAAAAATTCCCGGCATCACATAGACGTGTTCAATTTCGTTTTCCGAATCCATTATGGTCATCAATTTCAATCCCGAAGTTGTAGTCCCAACAGATATTTCTCTAAGTCAAACAGATATTTCCCAATTAATTCGTATTAGCACATAATTAATTACTGATAATTGTGGCACATGTTTTGGGGTCGTTACAGTATGCTTGTTTAAGATTAACTTAAAAACTTAATGAATTTCAAAATTGATTCAAACAAGTCAATTTCAAACGAGTTTTTAACCGGCTAAACACAAATTGAACTCAAATAATTTAATAAATTATTTAAACTTAACTTAAAAACTTAACGAATTTTAAAATATATTCAGATTTGATTTCCTTACGTAACAAGCTACTTTTGAATGAACTTTTAATAAATGGAATACAAATTAAGATTTTATTTGAAAACATGCTAAATTAATAAAAAAATAAATTCATTCTCTCTAATTTTTCTAATTAAAAAAAAAATCTGAAACCAACCTTAAATTTGATTAGGCGGCTGGAGAGCCTAGAGAGGGAGGGGGACCGGAACGCGCACCGGCCACAAAATTTGAGGCCCCTCGCCGACATCCAACACCCGATGTGAAGAGGCCTGTCTCGGACCCTCCTGGAAATGATTCTTTATCATTTATCATAAAGCTACACAACCCTAATTGGACAAACACTAGCTTTAGTGGAAAAATTATTGGATAATCTTAGAACATGACGGGTTCATAATTTTTCATTAAGCATCATATATCATTTTCTCTCTTATTTCTTAATCACTTAATATAAAATTATAGATCTCATTTTTATTTTTTTTTATCAATCACAATACTTCTAAAACACCACATAGTCGTATTCCAACAACACCCAATAACTACTCCCCTTAGTAAAGCTCAATTAGTATATTAAAGTGAGAAGTGATGGTAATTTTTTAAGTTTTTTCATAGAATGATTATTGGGGGAATAACATATCAATGGCTATTTAAAAAAAAAAAAAAATAAGATTAATGATAAATTTTAATTATTAAGTACATAAACTTTTTTATATGCTACTAATTATTTTTTAAAAGTACAATTGATTTGTATTTTTTCCATACTGTTCCCTTAAAATAGTAAAAGATAATTTTATTTGTAATATATTTGTCATTATTTTTTTAGTCTAATTAAACATGAGAATGAAAATTTTAATAAAAAGATCATTCTATTCCATTTCATTGAAGTGAACCAAATACTACCTAAATTATGTGTCATTTTAAATTTAGCTCAATTCAACATCAAATCCAGTCTTAAACAAGCTTCTAAATTCCAAGTTTGTCTATTTAATCCAATAGATATGAACTATTTATTTTATTTTATTTTTTTTGGTCTTGAAAGACTATAAATTTTTTTAGACTATTTTAATAATTATTTAAATTTAAAATAATGATAAAATTGAATTCTAAAATAAATATGATTTTTTAATAAATGTTCTAATTTAAGCATATATTTACTTTTCTTCTTTTTCATTATTATTTTTAGTTCATTTTGTAACTAAATAATATAAATTTTAAATTTTAAATTTTATAAATATACGGAGCGGTGTGGGCTAAAATTATTTATGTCAAGCTCACTCCGAAAACTAACTAGGCTCAAAATCTCATCGTATTCTGGCTCTGGCAGTGTTTGGGAAGTTGGTTTGGGCTAAAATAGTCACAAAAAACAAAATAGGCTATTTTAGCCCACAACAAGCAAAACATCACATCTAACCCATAATCATTACTCTTCTCTCACAAAAAAAGTCAAAAAAGTCAAAAAATCCTTCCCAAATCAAGCTTTTTAGCCTAGGCTAAAATAGCCAAAAAAAATCAAAAAATTAAAAAGCCAACCCACTTCCCAAACCAAGCCTCTATAGGCTAAATAATTTTTTCCCATGTCTTACAAATATCAAGATCGGTTGGGCGAGTCATGGGCCCATGACTACCCCTATTTAAGTCAATTTATTTAGTTCAAAAATTATTGACTAATGATATTTTTATTGCTTTTTATATCGTGTATCACTTATAAGTTATTTTTTTATGATTATAATTGTTTAGGTTATTGGCTTTAAAAACTTACAATAAATTATAAATCTATTTGGTAAATTTTTTTAATAATTTGTAAAAATATTAAACATGTTTGATTAAATAAGCTATTATATATATATATATATATTATTGTGCAAATATCCAAAATGCCCTCTAAATTTATAATTATGACAAAAAAGATAGAATTTTATGTCCATACATATTTAAGAGTTCCAAAAAATTAAAAAAAAAAGTTACAAATTGTGCCTTAATAAAATCTTACTTTTTTGGTCAAAATAAGATGAAAAAGTTAACTATTTTAATTTAAAATTACAACCAAATGCCATTAATTGGCCTTTCAAAACTAAATTAGTTGACTTATAAATATTATTAAAAGCAATATATATATATATTATAGCTTATATGATATATAAGTTAGACTTAAGTAGGATTTATAGTTTATGTGATAAAAATAAAAAAAGTGATATATATATATTCTTATAATTTGTAACTTTATAAACGTAGTATAATGAGTTGGATGAGACTTGAATCATGACCTTTAATTGGACACATTTTTATCAATTAAACAAGACATGGTATATATAATTTTAATTTAAAATTAAAATTTATATTTTATAATTTTAACAAGCACACCACTATTTTGTAAATCTGTATCAGTCTTTATCTCCTTGTGTCCTTTCCTACATCACTATATTAATCCTTATCTCCTCTCCTCTCCTCTCCTTATGCCTTCTCCTTATAAAGCCCTCAAAAATAAAATATGTTAAAATAATCAATCAAGTAAAATATCACATTTAAATCATAATTATTTTATTTTTTCTTTCATAATTATTAAATTAACTATAAAAAAAATAAAATAAAATAAAATAATTATCTTCCTAAACATAACTTTTTTAGCCAGACTAAAAGAACAAAAAAAAAAAAAAAAAAAAAAATCAATACTCCTTTCCATTGTATGACACATTCATTGACAAAGTAAGTACCACATTTAAAAATTTGTTCAGTACGAGAAATTTTACTTTTGGTGACTAAAAATTTTGTCGCCAAAAGTACGATTTTAGTCGCCAAAAATTTTGCCCGACTAAATATTTTGGTTGCCGGATTGGCTACAGGAAGATTGTCCGGGAAAGTATTGGTGACTAAAAAATATTTAGTCGCCAAAAGTCCTATATATGGCAACTAATATTTTTAGTCGCCAAAAATAATATTTTAATCGCCAAAAATCTCATTTTTCACTACTAAAACTTTGGTCGCTAAAACTTGAAGTATCTATGGCGACCAAAGTTTTAGTCGCCAAAGGATTTTTTCCATCCTATTTATTTTATTTTATTTTTTTTAGCTACTAAATTCTTAGTCGCCTTAAGTCAGCTTTTATTTTAACTATTAAATATTTAGTAGTCAAAAGTTTTTCTCCATTTTATTTTTATTTTTAGCTACTAAATATTTAGTAACCAAAAGTTTTTTTCTTTCTTTTTTTTTTTTTTTTTTACTACTAAATCATTAGTTGCCTAAAGTTTTTTGCTTATGGCTATTACTGTTGGGTATACCTCCTTATTGGAGTGTGGGACCCAATTGGTTTTGGAAAAAGAGTTTAATTTGGTTTAGTATTAATTATAATATATTTTTATATATTATATTTAATTTGTGGAGACCCAATCCAATTTGGAAACAACTAAGGTTTGATAATAAACCCTAGATTCACAATATTTTAGGATTTGTTTTTGTTCATCCCGAGGTGAAGAGAACGACTGCTACACGTACTCCACTTTGGTGAAATCAATTATTTGGGTGTGTGAACAGTGGAATTAATTTGGGTGGTTCTTTACTTCGTTTTCGGTGTTGATTTGTTTCATTATTTTGGATCTTCTACAACTCTGATTCTAAAGATTTTTGTTCATCTATTCGGTGAGGTCTTTCCTCTTGTTTATTTGTGATTATTTGGAATTCACATAAGAGTGGTTTTGTGAGACCATTAGTGTCTCGTTTGTAATCGTTTGGAACTTATTTGGTTGATAGTGAAATCAGATTTCGATCCCGTGGACGTACCTCACATTGAGGGAACCATGTAAAAATTCTTGTGTCGCTTCTGATTTAATTTTTCCACATTAGTTTTTATTCCCATTGATTGATTTACTTGTGGGAATCACATATTTTCCCTAACAATTACATATTTAGTCGCCAAAAGATTTGTTTTCATTTAATTCTTTTTTTAGCTACTAACTATGTAGTTGCTAAAAATATTTACTCCATTTTTAGCTACCAATTGTTTAGTAGCCAAAAACATCATTTTATTTTTTTTAAAATTAATTTGTCCACAACCTGTATATATCCCATGCAATCTATAAGTATACAAACAAAACAATACATATTTATTATCACCCATTCCACAACCTGCATCTATTTCACTTTCAACCATTCAAACAAAAGAATGACTTTTAATGTCAATATTGCATAAAAACCAAGTATATTCCAACTTCAAATAATAATTTCATACAAATCCAATAACGATACGAGCTACCGGTGACACCCATACACCAGCTATATATAAAATCAAAAGACTTGAAAAATCCACTAAAATAAATCAACCTCAACAAGAGCAATCATAGCTGCAGCCATCATCATAAAAGCATCCATAGCATTTATAGTGGGAGTCCCCCATTGCCATGGATATGGAAACCTTATCCTGCATGTTGAGTAGTAACAGAAGCCTTTAGTATCGTTACCATCACTCCTGCTCCAATTGTTCTCCCCCCCCCTCTTTTTTTCAAACAAACAAAACATTTTAATAAACCACACAACAACAAAAACACACAAAAAGAAGGAAATTATTCAGTGTTATTCCTTCAGACATTTGGTTACTGCAGCAAATGACAGATTAGTACAAAATTAATCATACAAGAAATTTTGTTAATACCACTTTACAGGCCTTATTAACATTGAAGAGAGTTTATTAGTTTTTTGAAAAACACAAGTCTTGAAGTTGCTCAATGTTAGATTCCTAGTGCCCACATTGCAAAACAACTTGACATGAAATTCATCAACACATGCCTAGATATCCCTGATTCATAGAACTGAATGAGCATTTTAAGTTTTCAGTAGCCAAGCAAAATCAACTAGAATAACTGAAAATCCTTCATAGCATTTTAAATGTACTGGTTCCAGTTCCCAAGATCCATGATCATCAAAGAACCATCACAACTACAGTAGCTTATCATGTGGCCAAATATATAAGAAAAAATGTACCCAAAGAGTCTGAAGTGAAACATAGAAAACAGATTTAAAATCATCATTCTACGTTCACAACTTCATCCTTTCCTTTGTCTGTTCATGAAAATGAACATCTGAAGGAAAAAAAGTTTCCAACAAAAAAAATCCATGTTATCCATATTTTAATACTTCTGTTTATCAATAAACTACGCAAAGAAATAATTTTGTTGACTTCCATAAGACTAAAAGTTTTCAGTAAATTAATTTATAAAAATTAAAAAAAAAATGTTTTCAGTAAATTATAACATGATTCTGAATAGATATTTGTGTTTCCAATCTCTACCTGGTAAAGGTGCGGCCAGATCAAAGCTTTTTCTTACTTATTTTCCGAATCCTAATAAACTACATGTACACAATAAAAACATGACACTAGGTTTGAACAGGATCAAAAAGCACATTTGGATACTAGAGAATGCCATAATCCTACTGATGTAGTAAAATAGTTGCACCAGGTAAAGCACAAGTGTAAGATGATCTTGTAGACATGAGTAAGAGATCACAGCAAAATTTAATCAAATAAATAGTTACTGACCTGACCAATTAGAAATCGTAGGGCCCAGAGGCCAACAATATCAGCTTTAGCTTCTTCCATAGCTAAGTGCAGTTCTTGCAGCTCCTGTGTCGCAAAATAGATGGAAAATCAGAGCACATCAGAAATCATATTTCATTAGAAAAGATGTTCTTCAAGAGAGCATTTGTATTGGTTCAGTATCTTGACTTTCATTGAGTTTTTCCTTGTAATAATTTCTATTTTCCTTGGTTTCTTTTGGTTTTGGTTTGCTTAGAGTATTTTGGGGGACTCTTGAGTATTTAAAACTTATCACTGTCAATTTCTCTCTCTGGTTTCTCTCTCTGGTACTGAGCATCTAGAGAACAGCAGGCACCCACAGATGTTTCGCCAGACCGCTTTGCCCGCTTTGCTTTTGTTTACGAGCGTCACCTTTTTGGTGCTTTTTGGTTAATGATATATACATATTGATTTATATTTAATAATTATTTAATCATTTTAAACTTGGCCGGACCGACTGTTCACCAGTGTGAAAATCTGCCCCATGCCTTTCTTCTGCCCCCCAATGAAGGATTCCTACCCCCATACATTTCTAACCTGAGGCCACATATATGTACCCATCCATCAAATAATTATTAATTCATCAACACTAAAACAAAGTGACATATGGGAAAAATATGTTTTAATATTGAAGAATAATTCGATATCACAAAGAGAGATGATGCCCTCTAAACTAGTTGCAAAACATAAATAAATGAGAAGCTAACAACCAAACAAGTGAGGAGGAAGTTACAAAGAAAGAGCATGAAAATGATGACAATGCAACTGACGAATCTAACTGTAGATTTTTCACCATTTGGAAGTGTTATGGTATGAGGCCCAATCCCATGGCAACACTCATGGCAAATCGTGTGGGTGAAGAAAGAATCAAAGTCAACATACTTCTGTTGTTCCTTCGTAATACATACATCAGATATGGGCTGAAGAATATGCTTGAACCTGGTAGAGAAAAAAAGACCAAATGAATTCAATTTTAAACAAGGGCATATATGAGATAACAAAAAATTTCCCATCTCAACTAATAAGAAGTTCCAATAATTGCCAATAAGAGACATCTGTTATCAGTTTTATATTTGAACATGAGCATAGTTGCTTCAAAGAAAAGAATTGTACTTTGCCTCTGAAACAATTTTAAGCATGACCATGGATGTTCCCCGATCTTTCACTATACGCTCGTCATTTGGAAGGTTGAATGCAACAGTTTGAGGACCCTTCACATCCTGCCATAAAAATGAAGTTCTCAAGCTTCAGTTTTTCAACCAGATAGTTCCAGTAAACTTTGTACAAAATGGGAAACATCAGGCTCTGAATAAAGTCTCATAAAAACAATAAAGGCAAACTTACATACTTTTTACCTCAAGTATAAAAAGATTACACAAGTATAAAAAGATTATTCAAGTATAAAAAGATTATTCAGTTTAGTATATACTTTTTACCTCAAATCCTGAAACCAACCAACAAAGAATATCTGGGTACATGTGTTTATGCAATTTTCATATGTTCTTCAAGTCCCAATCAATTGATAGGAAAAGAAATAACAGCTAAGGGGTTTTATACAGGGGCATATATCACCCAACAGTAAGAAAGAAAAAACCAACAGTAAGAAAGAAAAAACTCAACACTGTGTGAACTAAACAAAATAAGTAGCACTCAAATGCTCTGAATTTTATATTTGGAAGCATTCAAAGCATTTCCAAGATTTTGACAACTCCCTAGTCCCAATAGTAAATATTTTTTTTTCCACCATAATTTTGTCATGGCCAACTCTTTTAAATGATGCTCTTCCCCCTCCCTATTTCACCAAGCCCACCTCCCATTCCTAATAAGCATAACCAGGAGAGAGAGAGAGAGAGAGAGAGAGAGAGAGAGAGCTGAAATGGCTGCAGACCAAAACCACATATGTGAACTTCAACTTGAGTTTGGCATATAAACAAACATGTTATAGGCAATCTGAAATGATTCTCAGAGAAATTAAAATCAACAATGGATCAGATCGATATGTTTAAGCCACAATAATTGATCTCACAATCAGTGTAGAGATTATTATACATATACATATACATATATATATATATATCAGTCGATTAGAGAGAGGAAGAAAAAAAACCTTGCAATGCGAGGAGCTGCGGGGGAGGAGCCGCCGATCGAGCTTCCTTGGGTGATGGATCTCAGGCGACGGTGACCAACAACGAGGTGAATCGGTGCTCCGGTTGCCGGCGACCGCGAGGGAGGTGAGAGGAGCAGCGGAGAGGGAGAGGCAGAGGGAGAGGGAGAGAGAGAGAGACAGAGACAGAGGTGCTGGTTTGGGTTTGGATTGGAAACCAAATATATATATATATATGTATTACACCATTAGCGACTTAAAAATATTTTCAGTCACCAATTAATTTATAAATCCCTCCAGAATTTGAAATGCCTCCTTCCAAATATTTTAATTTTTTGGCGACTAAAATATTTTTTTGTCACTAAAAATATATTTTTGCGACCAAACTTTTTGTTGCCAAAGATAAAAAATAATTTTTTATTTTACATTCAGCGACTAAATTTTTTAGTAGCCAAAACTCAACATACAACGACTAAAATATTTTTTTTTGTTAAAAATATGTTTTTAGC
Source organism: Camellia granthamiana (assembly GCA_036172215.1). Taxonomy (NCBI): domain Eukaryota; kingdom Viridiplantae; phylum Streptophyta; class Magnoliopsida; order Ericales; family Theaceae; genus Camellia; species Camellia granthamiana. The sequence continues at coordinate 38,802,547 of CM069910.1, forward strand.
TACTAAACTTTTGGCGACTAAAAAAAATTTTGGTCGCCAATTCTACAACTTTTGGCGACTAATTTTTTTTTAGTCGCCAATTTTGGTCGCTAAACGTGCAATTTGTTGTAGTAGTTTTACATGTTTCTTTTTAATGGACTTATCTAGTCTTTCTTGAAATAATTATTTTTTTCTATTTTGTATTGTAGGTGTTATAGTGATGAGTGGCTCCATGATGATCAAAATAGAGTTCCTCCATGTAAGGATGAAGAGGTGGCACGTGAGAGGAACAAGTGTTTTAAGAGGTATTTTGAAGATATCACGGAGCGAACCACGGTGATAACTGAATTTGAAAAAATTTCGGGTTATGTTGAAGCATTTTCAGAGTAAGATTCCATTCATAATACGTGGCACATGGATCCTTATACTTAGTGGTGTGTATATGGTGCATATGCCAAGGGGCAGCTCCAAGGCTTGGTTAGGGGTGTCACCCGAACCCCCTGGCTGAATTTATTTATTTATTTATTATATAAATATTAGATTTTAGGAAAAAAAATTAGTAATTGAACCCACTAAAATATAATTTTGAACCCATAGTTTTAAGTCCTACTCTTTTGAACCCACCAATTTTGAACACATATTAGATATTAGCATGTCTTTTTGCTTAAACAATAGTATCAATATATTGAAATATTTTTGTTTATAATTTTAGAATTTAAATTAATTTGTTAATTTTTTTCTCCATAGGTGATATAATGATTAATGTGAATTTTTTGTAAGATATATGGTATTTAAGTTTTTGATTGACACCACTGACAAAAATTTCTAGAGTCGCCACTGCATATGCACCATCTTTTCAAAAACTAGCTTTGAGATTACTTGTGCAACCCGCCTCTTCATCTTGTTGTTACAGAAATTGGAATACTTATTCCTTTATTCACTCAGTGAGAAGGAACAAAATGGTCCTTCAACGAGTAAAGGACTTGGTGTTCATTCATAGCAATCTTCATCTTTTATCAAGGAGGAGCTTCCAATACTTGCAAGAAGAGACAAAAATGTGGGACATTGCCGGAGATAACTTTGACTCACTTGATGATATTGGAATGCTTGGGATAGCTAACCTCTCACTTGATGAACCGGCTATGGAGGTGGTCCTATTTACAGATGAAGGAGAAGATGGAGGCCGTGGTGAAGATAGTTTCCTCTACTTAAATTTACATTTTCTGATATTTATGGATTTTGTAATAGATGATATTTATTGGTACATTGAATAATTTTATATTTTGTGGTTTGATTTTCATGTATTTTGTAACAAATGATGATTGGTAGCTTCGAATGACATGTCATGTATTGATGGAATGCAATTTTATGTTATTTGTGAATGATATATATGATGTTAAATCAATTAAATGTTTATTTTTTTATAATTTTAATAGTGTTATTTTGTATTTTTATTACCTTTTAATGATTTTTTTATAATTTTATGATATGTAATAAATAAAATTAATTATATATATTGAATGTGTCCCCAGCGTGTCGTGTACCCTATTTTAAAAAAAATTGCATATCCTCATGTCTGTGTCGTGTCCGTGTCACGTGTCTGCGCTTTATAGGCTATAGTTCTTGCCAGTGAACATGAAAATAAAATGCCAAATGTGGTGAGAATTTGTTTTGTTCTTTATTTCCCCACCTTCTTGTTATTTTCTTATGAAGAAGAGAAATTGATTCTTTGTCATCGCTGGTAAAATAGTTTCTGAATTTTATACTTACGCCCTCCTTACTTCCCAAAATCTACCAAGCTTAGGAGAATTATGAACTCATTCATTAGAAGGTCTTGGACAATACCATTAACCTTCATTATGACATTTAAATCTTTTTGGTTGGCCATGGGATCATATATGGGCATTAGTCTCATCTTGTTTTGTCAAAAAGTAAATTACTGTATTACTTTTCTATACTATTATATAAAGTGTACATTCAACTTGGCATGGATACTTTTGTCACAACTTTTCTTATTCCTAAACTATCGTTTTGTAAACTACAACTGTCAATTTCAAGCACACCCATAAATCCTTTTAACTGCCGATTTCAAGAACACCCGTGGGTGTGCACCTTCTAGTCGACGTTAAAAACAAGGTTGCTCATGGTATAGTTGACTATATTCAAACCCTTTTTCTTTTGACCCCCTTTTTGATGTTGTCAGAGCTATTATGGAGTTGTTGCCCACTTCAAAAGTTCCTAACTATTAAAAAAAAAAGAAAAAAAAGAAAAACCTGTATTAGCAAACTTTTATTTATGGAATAAAATCAATTTCTGCCCAAACCTCAGTTCTCAGAGTAGGAATGCGACATCTGTCTGCCATTGTCTATTATTGGAATTTGAAAGTGCAACCTGAGACTGGATTTTTTTTGTATTTTCTCGCATGAGAAGTATTTTTGAAGTTTTCTTTGTGGGCTTCTCTTTCAGACAATGGAGCTTTCAGAAGAGGATCTTAAGTTGATAAACATGGAGCGAGTTCAAGGAGGAGGAGAGAAGGTTCTTGTTTGTTCACTGGAGCATGGACATCAACAATCTCTCAGACTTCTGCATTCGAGATCCTACGTCAAATTCCTCAAAGCTGCTGGATGTTGAGGAGATTTAATACACGTAATTATTATAACAAGTTTGTTTTCTCCCGCCTTTTCCTCCCCATGCGGTTTGCAATTTTTTCATTCTTTATATGTGAAACTCTAGCATTGCTTAGCATCCGTAGTTAAACAATTATCATTTTGTTTAGATGCTTCTACCTCTTATCCAAAATGTGTACAATGAGAGAGAGAGAGAGAGAGAGAGAGAGAGAGAGATTTGCTCATTTGCTCATTTGTGAAGCCATGATAACATGAACTACTTTTGCAATTGGTGATATTTAAATTGTATATGATTGTCACTATTCTTGTTACTTGCCCATTTTGTGTGTATTTCACATGTTGTCATTAACTTTTAATTTCATTTCTCGTCTTTTATCGTTCATTTTCCTCGAGAAACTGTTGTCTAGGAAGACTTTTTTTCCGGCTTTCTGATTTCATGATTTGGTAACATGTAATTGTTGAAGTTTGTAGTAGCGAGCTACATATGCATTAGAACAAACATATCCAGAGTAATATAACTACAATTCTGCAAGATTCATGGGATTTTCCCTTTCAACTTTCAACTGAATTTTGCTGTTATTTCACATTGATTGGGGATTTCATTCCAAGTCACTTTCAGGGCAACTTCTTGTCAGACTTTGTTGTTTTTATTTTTTATTTTTAGCCAGACGTGTTGGGAACAGAACAGATATCTCTCACCGAGAAATATGATTCGATAAACATTTCAACAAGCTGCAGAATACATTCATTCATAAGCATATAAAGTTGGTTGAAGTCATTAATTAATATATAGTAAACATTAAACAATTACACAAACAGACATGTGGAACTATATAATAGGCATCGATTAATACATATAGGTTTTAAATATTGTTGTTATGTATCGAGATTTGGGACTTTCGATACTGTTATTCATTAATATATCGGCCAATACTGTTCGATATGAGTCGATATGTAACCGTATCACTGATATCGATATATATGCCGACACATTATTTAAAACCACAATATATATAGACAGATTTAGTTAGGAAGCCAGACAATATTATCTTCAGGAAGAATATGGCAAATAGGGACAGTTCCTGGTTTGACGTTGAGCATTTGAAAAGCCTCGAAGTTGGGACTCCATGCTGCCGTATCTGTATGACACACCGCCACACCTTTCGCTTTTGTCCCACCATCCTCCGCATCTTCCAATGAAACCATATACACTTTGGTCGAGTGCACGTTGTGGCAGGAAAACACCGCATATGGATACTTGAGCATATGACACACTGCCACTTCACCACCACCAATCTTCTTGAATCCCACAACACTGAACTTCCTCAATTGAGTCTCTTTTTCCAACTCTGTCGACAATGCCTTGACTCTTTTGCCAAGCATGGAAGTGCAGAAATCAATCATCGACTCTAATGAAGTTGCACAATATTTCTGCTCTCCTTTAAAGGCAGGCATCTCTGTGCAAACTTCGATTGTTTTTTTCATAATCTTGGCTTCTACTGAATTGGGTTTCACAGAAAACTGGTTCAGAATTTTAGGAAACTCGTTCGATGAAAAGGGCATCGACTGAGCAACTGTTCGAGGTAAGAATGTTACTCCATTTGCTTCTTTAGAGAGGTCCAAGTTCATCTCTGTGCCTTGTTTGATGTCCTCCTCCAAGAAATATATTGTTTCATTGGGGTTATAATGTAGTTGACGATTAATGTTGGCTTCTGCAAAAGTTTTTTCAATAAAAAAAATTAAAAAAGGAAAAAAATACAAGATAAATTCGTTTCTGTGTTGAATTTAATTAGAAAGGCCTTTTACATTAATTAAGAAAAATGATTTTCTTGTGTTTAAGCCAGCCTGAAGGATTTTATTGAGTTGATTTGTATGATTAGGATCTACTTTGTGAAAGCTCAACAAGGCTTGGAATTTCATGATTAATTGAAAAGGAGGTATAGGTTGTCTACCAGCATCCCCAACCCAATATTCTCAACCAGAGGATGAAAATAATTTTTTTTAAAAAAAATTAGTCTAAGGTCCCTTTCCCATTTTTAGTAATAGAAGAGATCTACAATATTATTTTTTGATGTCGAAGGTCTCTCAACTCATACCCATCTATCATAGAGAAATTTGATATATTTCACGCTCTCTATCTCTCTTTTTCGCTGCTCTTCTCTCTCCCGTTGCTCTTCTCTCTCTCTCTCTCTCTCTCTCTCTCTCATTGATCTCATCTACCAGTTCAAAACCATAGATCTTTCTCTCTCTCCTTCCCTAGATCTATCTCTCTCATTCTCTTCTCTCATCTTCGGCTTCTCACCGCCGTTGTTGTCTCCATCATCGCCTCAGATCACCACCACCATCATCGCCTCAGATCGCGATCGCCGTCGCCATATGCATTATCGTCTCCCCATAGCTCAGCCCTGGCCACCGCCGGTATGCGTCGTCGCCGCCTCGACTTCTCCTTTGTTGGATTCGGCGACGATACCAGAAGCAACGCCCTTAGATTCTACAACGTCTTCAGGTTCAAAAGAAAAATTAGTTAGTTTTATCTCTTCATTGTTGATAAATGTATATATATATGATACGTACATATATATATACACATATAGAGAACCCTTGAATTTCTCTTGACAATGTTGACAGTGTTGAATTTATCAACAATAAAGAGATAGAATTGACAGAGAAATTTTCTTTGAATCCAGAAAAATGTGCTAACAGAGAAATTGTATACAATGCTTTCTCTAGAGATATATATATATACAATGTCAACATTGTCAACATTGTATACAACATTGTCAACACTGTATATATACAATGTCAGCACATATATATATCCAGTATTGAATACAACGTCTTCAGGTTCAAAATTTCTCTGAATCCAGAGAAATATGCTGACAGTGTTGAATATAATGTTTCCTACAAACCAGAGAAATTTTGTGTTGACAGTGTTGAATTTCTCTGGATTCCCAGAATTTTTTTGGATTTGGCCACTTTTCTCTGGATTTGACAATTTTCTCTGGGTTGTCTTTGAATTTTCTCTGAATTTGGCAATTTTCTCTGGATTACCCTTAAATTTTCTCTAGATTACCCTTGAATTTTCTCTGGTTTCAATTTTCTTTGGTAAAGGATTTTAAATTTTCTCTGGTAAATGATTTGAATTTTTTCTAGTTTCACAAAGAAAGGATTCTATAGAAGTAAACAATTTTTTCGACCGGAGAAAATTCTATGGATCCAGAATCCAGAGAATTCAAATCAGAATTTCTTTGTGAAAATTCTTTGTGAAAGGATCCAGAGAAAGTTTGACTAGAGAAATTCTCTGTAAACCAGAATTTCTCTATGAAGTCCAAAGAAAATTCGATTCAGAGTTCTTTGGATCGAATTTTCTCTAGATCGATGTTGAGGGACCTTAGATATTATGAAAATATTGAGTGTCCTTTATGTTATAAAATCTTAATACTAGGGTCCTTAAAAAAAAAAATCCCCACTTTTTTATTCAAAAATTGAATATATATAGTATTTTTTCATATATAGTATTTTATTTTCTTCTCTAAATATTTCCTTCCAAAATTTACTATTCAAAATTATGTAAATTAACAAAGTTAATTAATGTTTGTTCATTAAAATTAACAAGTCTTCAGAATGGTGGTGATGAATTCAGACTCTCCAACCAGTAACTAACAAATTATATAATTTTTTGTTCATTAATAAATGTTTAATTTTTAATTTTTTGTTAAATATATTTAATATTACACTCATTTTAAAGGTATGGTTTCAATATTTTGAATGAAAAATTTAATATTTCGAAAGTTATTTTGAAATAAAATTTTAACTAAATAAAGTCACTACATTTGTCTAATCATTCCCCCCCTCCCCCCCCCCTCCCCCCAGTGAACGACCTACACATAAAAACTTAGAAATTCATGTGATGAATTTCATAAACCCAATTGAACTGTTGAGTCTACAAATATGAATTTGAGACAATAATAGTGTAAAAAAATAAAATAAAAGATATTTGAGTGTTTTATTTATAATGTAGTTGATGATTCTCACCAGCAAAATAAATAATCGCTTTTGCATCCTCATCCCCTCTGCCTACGTTGTAAATAATCGCTCTTGCATCTTTATCCCCTTTGCCCATGTTGTAAATAATTGCTCTTGCATCCTTATCCCCTCTGCCCATGTTGTAAATAATCGCTCTTGCATCCTTATCCTCTCTGCCCACGTTGTAAATAATTGCTCTTGCATCTTTATCTTCTCTGCGCACGTTGGCTTCTGCAAAAGTTTTTTCAATAATAATAAAAAAAACAAATAACAAATAAAACATATAAATTCAAGATCCATATACTCAAAAGTAAAATTGACGAATTCATCATTTGTAGGGTTCTTTTTTCTTTGAATTGCTGGACTCTCAATTTAAAATTTTAATTTTTACACATAAGAAAGTTGAGTTTTATATAATTAAGTTTGTGAAAAATCAAAAATTGACACGTAACTTAACATGTGACAATCTTATTACTTGAGTTAAAATTTTGGTTTTATATAAAGATGTTTGAGTGTCTGTGTTCATAATTTTCACCCTTTTTAACCGTATTAATACTAGAGGGTTTTTTTTTTTTTTTGTTTAAATTGTAAACTTCATATGTTAGAATTTTCTCTTATAGTATATGTGATACTATCTTCATGTTGTACCATACTACCATGAAACTAGTACGTTTTAGTTTTGACTTGCTTCTTTTTATAATGTTATTAGACTAATGACTTTTATCATATTGGCTCTTTCATCTTTTTTTTTTTTTTTTTTTTTTTTTTTTTTTTTTTTTTTTGGGTTATCTTCTCATGTGGTAAATAGTTTTATCACTTTCAATTTGTTATTTCTTGATTTATATCTTGTATTTACATGTTTTAGATGATCTACTTTGTGAAAGCTCAACAAGGCCTGGAATAGATGTACCGAAAAAAAAACAAGGCCTGGAATTTCATGATTAATTGAAGAGGTATAGGTTGTCTACCAGCATCCCCAACCCAATATTCTCAACCAGAGGATGAAAATAAATTTTTTTATTCAAAAATTGAATATATAGTATTTTTTCATATATAATATTTTATTTTCTTCTCTAAATATGTCCTTCCAAAATTAAGTATTCAAAATTATGTAAATTAACAAAATTAGTAAATGTTTGTTCATTAAAATTAACAAATCTTCAAAATGGTGGTGATGAATTCAGACACTCCAACCAGTAACTAATAAATTATATAATTTTTTGTTCATTAATAAATGTTTAATTTTTAATTTTTTGTTAAATGTATTTAATATTACACTCGTTTTCAATGTATGGTTTCAATATTTTGAATGATAAAATTAATATTTCAAAGGTTTTTTTGAAATAAAATTTTAACTAAATAAAGTCACTACATTTGTCTAATATATATATTTTTTTCAATGAACAACCTACACATAAAAACTTAGAAATTAAACAGATCAAATTATCAGAATGAGACAAGTGGTGGATTTCATAAACCCAATTGAACTGTTGAGTCTACAAATATGAATTTTAGACAATAATAGTGTAAAAAAATAAATTAAAAGATATTTGAGTGTTTTATTTATAATGTAGTTGATGATCCTTACCAGCAAAATAAATAATCGCTCTTGTATCCTTATCTCCTCTGCCCACATTGTAAATAATCGCTCTTGCATCCTTATCCCCTTTGCCCACGTTGTAAATAATCGCTCTTGCATCCTTATCCCCTCCGTGCACGTTGGCTTCTGCAAAAGTTATTTCAATAAAAACAAAAAAACAAAAAACAAATAAAACATATAAATTCAAGATCCATATACTCAAAAGTCAAATTGATGAATTCATCATTTGTATTTTTCTTTGAATTGCTAGAGACTCTCAATTTAAAATTTTAATTTTCACACATAAGAAAGTTGGGTTTTATATAATTAAGTTTGTGAGAATTCAAAGATTGGCACGTAACTTGACATGTGACAATCTTATTATTTATTTGAGTTAAAATTTTGGTTTTATATAAAGATGTTTGAGTGTTTGTGTTCATCATTTTCATCCTTTTTAACCGTATTAGTAGGAGAGATTTTCTTTCTTTTTTTTTTTATTTTATAAAAATAAAATAAAATAAAATAAAAACTGTAAACTTATATGTTAGAATTTTCTCTTATAGTATGTGATACTATCTTCATGTTGTAGCATACTACCATGAAACTAGTACGTTTTTAGCTAGTTTTGAGTTGCTTCTTTTTATAATGTTATTAGGCAACTGACTTTTATCATATTGGCTCTTTCATCTTATTTTTCTTTAATTTTTTTTTGCTTTTTTTTAGTTGTTGTTGTCTTCTCATGTAGTAAATAGTTTGACCACTTTCGATTAGTTATTTCTTGATTTATATCTTGTATTTACATGTTTTACATCTATTTTTAGTTTAATTATCAAATAAGAATTATGTTAAATAAAAACTATCCATATGGTTAGACTAACAAATTTCCATCTAGACTAAATAAAAATTATCTTCGAATAATAGTGTTTATCATTGAGATCTATAACCGAGTGAGGACTTCTAAAAGTAATAAAACCCTTCTTGGATCTTTAGTTTCTTTGAAACATTGTTAATCCACTTGGGGAGAATGGCAAACTTAAAAACGCAATGTCCACGAAGGCTCAACAAGGCTTGAAATTTCATGATTAGTTAAAAAGCAAGGAAATTGTCCCTAGTTCACATTTGTGAATAGTCTAATTAGGTCAGATGATCCAATCATTTTATTTGTAGGTCATTCTATATAGATCATTAAAAAATAAGATTAATTACTTACAGGTCATGTTACAAGGACTTGTGCACTATTAAGTTCCATAAGTAGTTGTATAGATCAAAAATCCTAAAAACTAATAGTTAGTGATGTTTTTCTAAATCTGTTGCTAAAAACTGTTAACTAGTGAGGTTTCGCAATAAATTTTTTAAACTGTTATTAAAAATTAACAATTAGTGACACTTTTTATACAAAATGTTGCTAAAAAAATAAAAAAAAATAGGAGTTTGTTTCAGTAATTAAAAGTGAATAGAACTTTTTAGTGCATCAAAAAGTCAAGAGAGCTTATTGGTGAACCCTTGTTCCTACTAAAACTTTTCAATTATTCCCCCTTAAAAAATAAATATATATGTTGCTTTGGTAGTCATAGTCATATTATTTCATCATATTTGCCTTACAAAAATTGACAATCTATTTGTAAAATTATACTTATTATCTATTGCTTTGAAGGCAAATATGATGAAAAAAAAGTCACTACAAATATGAACCCATGAATGATGCATAAAAATCTCTAAATTAAACAGATCAAATTATTAGAGTGAGGCACGTGATGGATTTCATGAACCCAATTGAATTGCCAAGCCTACAAATATGAATTGAAGACAATAATAAAAGGAAAATGGTTCTTTTTTTTTTTCTTAAATAAGTAAATACTTGAGTGGTTGATAGTGTAGTTGAGGATCCTCACTAGCAAAATAAGGCGCACGTTGGCTTCTGCAAAAGTTTTTTCAAAATATATATGTACTCAAAAGTCAAATTGATGAATTCATCATATGTTGTTGTTGTTGTTTTTTTTTTTTTTTTTTTCACAATGATATAACAAGAAAATTAAGTTTTATATAATTAAGTTTGTGGAAATAAAAAAATGACATGTGACAATCTTTTTACTTGAGTTAAAATTTTGAAATCGTTTGAAAAATGACTTTTTAAGTTATTTTTTAACATTTCAACTAAAATATGAGGTGAACAAATTAATATATTAGGAAATGACTTTTTTTTTTTTTTTAAATTACTTTTTAAGAAAAAAATGTGTAAAAAGTAAGGTGAGTTTTTTATTTTTATTTTTTATATGAATTGAATTTTTTAAAATTTTAAAATTTTTTAACTAAAATTTTTAATTGTCAAACGAATCCTTATTATTAGTTGAATTCTGAAATTCATGAAGATATATGGAAGATAGGATTTATATCTCAAAATCATGTCTCAATAAGCATGATTAGTATTAACTCAAAATTAAACAGATCAAATTATCAGAGTAATACACATGATGGATTTCACGAACCCAATTGAACTGCTAAGCCTACAAATATGAATTGGAGACAATAATAAAGGAAAAATGATTATAAAAAAAGAATCTAAATACTAAAAGATATTTGAGTGTTTGAGTTATAATATATGATGATCCTCACCAGCAAAATCAATATGCCCTACAACAGCCTTATCACTTCTGCGCAAGTTGGCTTCTGCAAAAGTTTTTTCAAAAAATATATATAAATTCAAGATCCATATACTCAAAAGTCAAATTGATGAATTCATCATTTGTTGTTGTTTTTTTTTAACTGCTACAACAGACTTTCAATTTAAAATTTTTAATTTTTCCACAATAATATAGTAAAACAGTTGAGTTTTTATATAATTAAATTTATAAGAAATAAAAAATTGACATGTAACTTAACATGTGACAATCTTTTCACTTGAGTTAAAATTTTGGGATCGTTTGAAAATTGACTTTTTAAGTAATTTTTTGACTTTTTAACTAAAATAATATGAAATGAAAGGTGAAAGGTAAGGTGAATGGGAAGGATTTTAACTAAAATTTTGAGATTGTTTGAGAAATGGCTTTTTTTTTTTTACTTTTTACGAAAAAAATGTATAAAAGGTAAGGTGAAGCATTTCTTTAAATTTTTTTTGTATGAATTGAATTTATTTTTTTTTAATTTTTTGACTTTTTAACTAAAATTTTTAATTGTCAAACCGTCCCTTATTATCAGTTGAATTCTGAAATTCATGAAGATAAATAGACGATAAGATTTATATCTCAAAATCATGATTAGTATTAACTCAAAAATGTAGGGAAAAGGAGAGGAACCCTGTGGTAGAAGATTCTTGACAGCCTTGGGCATGGGAGAGTTTGGCAACACCGAGCGCCAGTAAGCTTGGGGAGACAGAGCTGCATGGCTTGCCACATGCGTCAGCTGAGGCAAAATAAAAACTTTATCATTAATGCTATAAATTTAAAAATTTATTCAGAAATATCATCGTGTGGTTGAGATTCATCTAAACCATGAATCTCACAGGACAATATCAAATCTCAACCATACACTAGTGTTCTAGACAGTTTTCGTTGCAATTTTTTTTGGGTCCTTAGCTTTACTGAACTTTTATTAGCCTGTCATATAATCTGTTTGATGAGAATCAAATAAGTGGTGGAAAATGAAAATGGTGAAAAGTGAAGTGAAAGAAGAAAAAAAATTGTATGAATCTGATTAAGATAAAAAATTTGCAAGGAAAAAATGAGAAAATAAAAATTCTAATTATAAGAAAGTACTTTCATTATAATTTTTTTTTTTCTTGTGTTTTTTTTCGTAACAAACTATAAGTTTCGTAGTTACTATGTTATTATGAATTGTGAAAGAAAATTGCAAAAATATCATTCTCTCAACTTTTAAATAGTCCATTTTTTTCAATTTATTTAACTTATCCATATTTTATAAATTGTAAATAATAGTTGCAATAAACACTCTAACATAAATTTTTTAAATAAAAAAAATTATAATCAGCTGTATAATAAATTGTATTATAACCATTACGTTTGCCAAATTTAAAGTTCACTGTGAATCAAAAAACTAATCCATATTTTATTAGAATTTCATACATACACATAGATATACATATGGTTGCCACTGTTCTTGACAAAAATTTTGGGTTAGTAAGAGTGTGAAAATAAAAATTCTACTCAAACACTCCAAACCTAGCTACTACTCATGTAAAAGAATTTTCTGTATATAGAATATTGCATATTTAGAAAATTATTAAAAATTATCTAGAAAAACAAATTAATAGTCTACATTTATTATGAGTGCGACTTTCATCGCACTAACTATATATTTATAATAAACATTCATTTTTAGAGTAAGATTCAGAATAAATTTTCATAATCCATAGTATTTTTATTCCGTCCATCTATGTATAAGAAATGAATACAAAATTTTGAGAAAATGCTTTGTTTGATTTCAGGAATTTGCAAATTTAAATACTCACAGAAAGCACTGTGAAGATGGAGAGGAGAAGTAGATGAAACTCCATTAAAGTTGACAATCTTTGACAGAACTATGAAATGTAAGAGAGTGGCTTGGATGGAAACTAGATAAATAGGTTGCATTATTTAGAGGGAAACTCTACCATAGGTACTTTAGATGTCACGACCCAAACCCGCCCCTAGAAGGTTGGCATCGTAACCGGCCAGTAATTCTAGATTACCACAGGCCTTACTGTACATAACATAAATAAACGGGGCTCGCGGAAGCGAAAACAAACTACAATAGTCCAAAGAGCTGTGCATTTATATGAACATACATTACATGCCAAAAATGAGTTAATTACCCACATTCATTACATAACATGATCGTAAACATCACATACGACTCTGTCACAACTGTACAACAAAACTAAACCAAAGCTCACAAAACGGCCTTCCAGGCCTAGCCCCAGCTCGGAGGCACCAAAACTCTGGTAGGCTTCAAAACGGCGGCTCGAACAAGACCCCGCCTAGGCTTGACTCCCTGAGGGCTCACCTATAAATACATAAATACAAACAATGAGCTAAAGCTCAGCAAGTAACATTAACGTAAAGGGTTAGTGAACGAACTCCAACTTTTCATATAAATCCATGACATTCATACACATAATCATACTCATCATAGAACATACATAATGGCATACTCCATAGAACATAACATGTGTCGACTAACGACTAGAGTAACCGGTCCCGGACACCGATTAAACACATACCGAGATCTCGTAAACTGATCATGGGCTTGTCCTTCCATGCCGTCCCCCATGACTCAAGCGCATGGGCCTGCATGTTCTCGCCCCCATGACTGAACTATCTATGGATGCCATACTAGATTCGCAAATCAGGTCATTCGTTCACAGTTTAAAATCACCTTTCAAACATATCATATCATAACGTATCACTTTGAAACATAATTCATTATAACATATCTTTACAGAAACGTTACTTACAGTGGGTTTCCAAAACCGATGGCACGGTCTTCACTTCTTGACCTGCAAACATGAACATTATAACACATTTCTTAACATTCATTATCATCAAATCATATAATTCATGTCATTCCATTCCTTCATTACATTCTTTCATGTTCATTTCATGCTCATGAGGTGTCAAAATATGCAATTAACATACTAAAATCATGTAAAGCAACTTCTTAAAATTTCCTAAAAATAGGTCCCCGCTCGAGCGCCCCATTTTCCGCTCGAGCGGACGGTACAATCTGCCAAAACTGCTGGGAGGCCGATTTCTCCGCTCGAGCGGGCTTCCCTCCGCTCGAGCGTACCATGCAAAAGTCCGAAACTCTGGTTCTTCTTCTACATTTCATCCTTTCCTTTGAAACATAAACTTCCAATCTTATGAAATCAAAACTCAAAACATTTGAAACCACATAATTTCAACATCAAAGCTTCAAATCAAAACCCACATGAACCATAAACAAGATCAAACCCATGAATCAAGGTGGAAATCCATGATCATATACATACAAGCTTCATATCTCTATATCCATGGAGGTTCTACCTCAAATTGGCCAAACATGTAAAGAAACCATGAGTTAAAGCATAATTATGCCATAATCTTGAGCTCAACATGCTAAATGTCAAGGATCAACAACTAATTTCATGAAAATCTTACCTTAAACACTTGGATGGAGAAGTGTAAACTTGGTTTCCCCTTTTTCTTCTTCTTTCCCTCTTGGTCTCTCCCTTTCTCACGATTCTCTCTTCTCTCCTTCTTTCCTAGATTTTTCCTTCTCCCTTTGTTGAGTCAAACGAGGTCAAAGCCTCATCTTTACCCATATATATCATATAAACTCAATTAAGCCAATTACATAAGCCAAACGGGACTTAATGATTCAGACGAAATTCAGTCCTCAATTTATTTTCTCAAATAGATCTAAAAATTCCCGGTATCGCATATACGTGTTCAATTTCATTTTCTGAACCCATTACGATCATCGATTTCAGTCCCGAAGTCGTAAGTCCAACAGATATTTTGCTAATTCAAACAGATAATCTTCAATTAAATCATATAAATGCATAATTAATTACTGATAATTGTGACACACGGTTCCGGGTCATTACATTAGAGCATCTCCAATAATTTAGTAAAAATGATATCTAATTTATTTATTAAATTTGTATCAAATCAAGCTTTCATTAAATATGTCATCAAATTTTTAACAATTTATTTTTGACTTAAATTTGATAAAATTGTTAAAAGATTGAAGGATTGAAGATCAATCTTTTCTAGCATAATTGATTAAAGGAGATTTTTGAAATTTATATATGTTTAAAAATATCTAATTCTCGTCATTAGAGTGAATTATATCAAATCAAGTTTTTGATCTAAATTGTTAAATAAATTTGATAAAAAAAAAAAAAACCAAAAAATGAAAAGTTGAAGGTGCTCTTAGAGGTGCTTATTGTATGCACCTTGATAAATATTTTTTGGTGAATGTTATGAATCTATGCAATTTTTCACAATAATTTCTGATTTTTAAAGGAAGTTATAACAATGTGTGATACAGTTAGTTTTTTTTGGGTGGAGTGTTATACTTTCTTCATTGAAATGTTACTCTGTAATATTATATTTCAAATTATTTTGAAGAAAAAAAAATATATTACCACAAAAATATGTAATTGTATCACAAATAATTATAATCTTGCTTCAGAAATCACAAGTTGTCATAATTTTACTAGAAGATTTTATAATATTTGCCACAAAGATTTGTAATATTTATTGAAAAAATACGTAGGGTTCGTTTGGGATGTAGATTGATTTTTTGGCTTTTTAGTTATTTTAGTCTGGGGTTAAAATAGCTTCATTTGGGATGAACTTTTTGATTTTTTTTTAAACTTTTGTCAGAGAAAAAATAAAATGATTATGAGTTGATGTGTCAACTTTTAGTCTGGGAGTAAAAAGTCTATTTTGTCTTTTTTTATTTTAATGAAAAAAAATATTATTATTTTTTATTTAGTAGAAGTAGGGATAAAAAATAAAATTTTTTTTTTGTCATAAATGAAATTTAAATAATAAAATAATGTCGTTTAACTTTTTCTTCTTTTTTTTTGCGACGGGAGTTGCCGTCGTCAAAAAAATTTATTTTTTTGTTAAAATATATATATTTTTTGTAGTTAATGAATTTTAAAAAAAAAATTCTTTTTTTTTTAGTTACTAAGATTGAAAATTTATTTGTTTCATTTTTATTTTAATGAAAAAAATATTATTATTTTTTATTTGGTAGAAGTAGGGGTAATATTTTAATGAAAAATATTTTCCACTAAAATAAAAGTTAATTTTCTGTGACCAATGAAAAATATTTTTCTACGGCCCATTTTTTTTTGTTATTAAAAATCATGAACTAATTTTTTATGGTAGAGGAGAGGGAGTGGCAGTAGTGGTGAAGGTGGTGGATAAGAGATGATGGTGGTGGTGGTGGTGGTGGTAACGGCGGCGAAGGAGATTAGTGGTGAAGTTGTGGTAATGGTAGAGTAGATGAAGTGGCAAGGGTGAAGGAGAGGTAATGGTAGTAGTAGCGGCAGTAGTAGTGAAGGTGGTGGATAAGAGATTATAGTGGTGGTTGTGGTGGTGGTAGCGAAGGAGATTAGTGGTGAAGTTGTGGTAGTGGTAGAGTAGATGAAGTGGCAAGGGTGAAGGAGAGGTAATGGTAGTAGTAATGACAGTAGTAGTAGTGGTGGCAATGGTAGTAGTAATGGTAGTCGTAGAGGTGAAGTGGCGACAGTGGTAGTAATGGTGGTAGTGCAATGGCGTTTGCAGTAGTGGTGAATGTGGTAAAGGAGATGGGTAGTGAGAGAGAGAGAGATGAGTGAGAGAGAGATAGAGGAGAGAGAGAGAGAGAGAGAGAGAGAGAGAGAGAGAGAGAGAGAGAGAGACAGAGTGATGAGCGAGAGAGAGACAAGTGGTCGCTAAAAGTGTATTTTCTTGTAGTGGATAGATAAATCGAGAGGGAGCTTAGTACATAGAGAAGACAGAAGGAAGAGAGTGAGCAACGGGAACACAGTGGGAGAGAGAGAGAGAGAGAGAGAGAGAGAGAGAGGGACAAAAAGATAAAGAGATAGAGAGTGAGAAACAGAAAAAGAGACCGAGAGAGAAGAGAGATGAACGAGAGAGACAGAGAGAGAGATAGAGAGAAGAGAGATAGAGAGAGAGACAGAGAGAGATGAGAGATAGAGAGATGATCGAAGAGACAGAGAGAGAAAAGAGATAAGAGAAGAGATAGATGAGTGAGAAACACAGAGAGAGAGAGAGAAATAGATAGACAGAAAGAAAAGAGTGATAAGTGAGAGAGAGAAAGAGAAGAGAGAGAGGAAGATGAAAAAATGAGTGAAAAGATATAGACAAAGAGAGAGAGAAAAAAAAGAGCGAAAAGAGATAAACGAGAGAGAGATGAGCGAGAGAGATAAAGAGAAGAGAGACAAAGAGAGAAGAGAGATGAGAGAGATAGACAGAAGAGAGATGGACGAGAGACACAGAGAGAAAGAGAGAGAGAGAGACAGACAGACAGAGAAAAGTGATGAGTGAGAGAGAGAAAAATAAGAGAGACAGAGACACAGAGAGAAATAGAGAGACAGACAGACAGAGAAGAGTGATAAGTGAGAGAGAGAGAGAGAGAAGAGAGACAGAGACAGAGAGATAGGAAGATGAAAAAATGGGTGAAAAAGTTCCGTGTCTAAAGCCTCCTTTTCTACTAATGAGTCGTCTTTATCATTCATGGGTAGAATAGAGGCGCGGATTTGAGAATTGTATATTTTATATAAAAATCAAATTGAAATATTTTATATAATCACACCTATTTAGGGAGTGTGATTAAATATATATATATACATATTACACTTATTTAAAAGTGTGATTAAAAAGTAGTAATGTATATATAATCACACTTTAATTAAAATGTGTGATTAAAAAAAATATATATAATCACACTTATTTAAAAAGTGTGATTAAAAAGTAGTAGTGTATATATAATCACACTTTAATTAGAAGGTGTGATTAAAATATATATAAATAATCACACTTTAATTAGAATGTGTGGTTAAAAAATATATATATAATCACACCTATTTAAAAAGTGTGATTAAAAAGTAGTAGTGTATATATAATCACACTTTAATTAGAAGGTGTGATTAAAAAATATATAAATAATCACACTTTAATTAGAATGTGTGATTAAAAAAAATATATATAATCACACTTGTTTAAAAAGTATGATTAAAAAGTAGTAGTGTATATATAATCACACTTTAATTAGAAGGTGTGATTAAAAAAATATATATATAATCACACTTAATTGAAAAGTGACATAAAAAATAAATATTATCACACTCAATCAAATTAAGTGTGATTAAAATATCAATCTAATTTTTTTTATCACACTTCCAATAAAAGTGAGATCTTTTTTTTTGTCAAAGTGTGATCTTTAACTATTTTTGTAGTAGTGCACCCAAACCTTCATGCCAAATGGCTACGTAATAAGGCATATACGCTAGCATAGGGCTGCAAAGAAGCTGAGTTGAGTCAAATAGTATTTTGTTTAAAATTAACTTCAAACTTAACGAATTTCAAAATTTATTCAAACAAGTCAATCCTAAATGAGTTTTTAATTGAGTAAACATGAATCGAACTCAAATTATGTTTGGAATGTTGGTTTGAGGTTATTTTAGCTACAAAAAAATAAAATAGGTTAAAAAGTCAATAAGACAAAATGTCACATTCAAATCATAATCGTTTCATTTTTTCTCTCAAAAAGGCCAAAAAATCATCATAAATGAGACTTTTAAGCCTTAGGGTAAAATAACTAAAAAACTAAAAAGTCAAAAAGCCAATCCACATCCTAAACAAAGGTTCAATATATTATTTAAACTCAATTTAAAAACTTAACGAATTTTAAAATATATTCAAATTTGACTTATGTACATAACAAGCTACTTTTGAATAAACTTTTAATAAATGGAATACAAATTAAAGCTCAATTTGGGAACTTGACTAAAAGTCAAGAGCTAGTTTTTATTTATTTTAAATCACGTTACCTCTTTATTTTTTCTACACATTTTTTCAAAAAAAACTTAAAAAAATTAAAAAATTAATTTTTAACTAACTTTCCAATTTTATTTAAAAATTACAAATAAACTCATTCTCGCTACATCCAACATCCCATGTGAAGAGGCCTGTCTTGGACCCCATTGGAAATGACTCTTTGTCATTTATCATAAAGCTAAACCAACCCTAATTGGATAGACACTGAGCCTTGTAAAAAAATTATTAGGTAATCTTGGAACACTATATGTATTTATAATTTTTTATTAATCATTATATATAATGTTTTTTTTTCAGTTTCTCAATCATCAGTATAAAATTATAAATTTCAATTTTTCCATCAATCATAATATCTCTAGAAAGCCACATAATCATACTGTGCCTTAATAATGCTCAATTTGATTTATTAGAGTGAGATGTGATGGTAATTTTTTAAGTTTTTTTATAGAATGATTATTGGGGGAATGATATATCAATGGGTATTAAAAAATTTCAGATTAATGATGAATTTTACAAATTTTAATTATTATGTATATAAACTTTTTCATGTGTTAGTAATTATTTTTTTTAAAGTACAATTGATTTGTATTTTCCCCATGATTATTCCCTTAAAATATTAAAAGATAATTGTATTTGTAATGTATTTGTCATTATTTTTTTAGTCTAATTAAACATGGAAATGAAATTTTTGATGAGAAGATCATTCTATTCCACTTCATTCTAGTGAACCAAATACTACCTAAATATATGTCTCATTTTAAATTTAACTCAATTCAAACATCAAATCCAGTCTTAAACAAGTTTCTAAATTCCAAGTTTGTCTATTTAATCCAATAGATATGAACTATTAATTTTATTTTATTTATTTTTGTCTTCCAAGACTATAAATTTTTTTAGACTATTTTAATAATTATTTAAATTTAAAATAATGATAAAATTGAATTCTAAAATAAATATGATTCTATAACATATATAAAAAGAGGAAACCAGCATGAATCTACCACAAGATGCCCAAACAAGCCTTAGGGAATCTCCGCTCCAAGGTCAAGATGTTTGGCTAGGGGGTTGTAGGCAAAATATGTGAAGAACACTCACCTTCAAGCAATATATATATATATATATAGAGACAGTTCTAGAGAGAGAGTCAAAATTTTAGCTCCAAAAAAAATCTGACCCCTAACAAGGGGGAGGGACCTCCCCTTATATAAGCAAAGCAAGGAGAAGCTTGCTTGATAAGCTTAGAGCTTGTTCCAATCCCTTCATACACGTGTATGGAGGATAGCCTTAATGCTCAACAGCTGGCTCAAAATATCTGGAAATATCTAAAAAGGAGAAAGATTGGCCGCAGGCCAGTTAAGGTGGCCAGCCGGCCACCTCCTCTAGCCGACTGACCACTCCTAGTAGCTTATAAGGGAGAAAAGTGGCCGGCTGTAGACACCCCATTTTTGATCAACCTTAAGACTCAGACGTCATCGATTGAGCACTTAGTGATGGTGCATGTTTTGCTCGTTCTGAGGTTTCAGAGTTTTGGCTGAGAGCCTTGCCTTCGGGCCTCTGAACTCTTTGTGCTTTGGCTCGGTTTGCGGACCGAACCTTGTTTCTCTTTCCTAGAGGGAGGGAGGGAGTGGTCTTGTAGACCATCTTTTTGTGGTCGTAGGCCACTTTTCCCGTTTGGAGACTAGTTTCTGGTTTTTGGAGCCTTCGGCTGTGCGCCTTGTCTCGAGACTGCTTAACGTTCTTCGTTTGGCGTGGTTTGTGAACCACACGTTGTTGCCTCTGCCTAGAGGAACACTGTGGTCCGGGAGACCACTTTTGTGGTTGCATACCACTTTTGATGCTCATCAGCTAGTTTTCGGGGGTTTCGGCCATGTGCTTTGCCTCCGGATCTCTCGTCTTGCATCCGTTTTGGTTTGTTTTTGGTACAAACCTTGTTTTCCTTGTTTGGAAGGTGGTACAAGGGTGGGAGACCACTTTTCCTTCTGCCAGCTAGTTTTCTGGTTAGATAACTGGCTTTTTTGGTCTTTGGACCATCTTTTCTGGTTGGCCACCATGCCACCACTTTGCTTTTAGTGTGTAGACCTCTCCCACCTGTGGACGACCAGTTTTTGCTCTGGTTGACCACTTAAAGTGGTCGGCCGACCACTTTTAGTAGCAAGCCGACCACTAAGTGGTCGGCCTCTTTTTGACACCTTTTTGGAGATATTTTCCTCTACCTGGCACAGCTGGAGGACACCAGAGCCATCCTCTGTGTATGGAGGGATTTGTTTGAGGCTTAGCTTCTCCAAGAAGCTTTGCCTTTTGTTCTCTATAAGAGGGAGGCTCCTCATCCCTCCTCTAGGTTTAGAAAAACTGGGCTAAAGTGATAGATATAATTTTTTATCTATCTTGCATTGTTTTCTTCATTTTTGTGCCTTAAGGTGTAGATTTGTCTTACTTTAACACACAAACACACACTCAAACACCATCCTTTTGCTATTGAGGTGCTTAGGAGCTGGTTTTGGTGTTCTTGGATTGCTTTGAGCTTGAAAAACCTGCTGGAGTTGCAGTTATAAAGAATGTCTTCAAGGGTGAGTTTCTAACCCTTAAATTCCCCTTTCTTGCTTAAACTTTTGGACACTTTTTCATGCTGTTTTAAGCTTAACTCTTAACTGGAAAAAGTTCTATTTTTGCATGCTTAAAAAGTTTGTTTAAGGTCACTTTTGTGTTTGGGGTTGTTTACCCTCTCTAGGCCTTGTTTGGCCTTATTTTTGTGCCTTTTTTTATGAGCTTCGGGACCACCTTGTTTTGACCTTCTCACCACTGAAATCCAGAGGGATTTCAGTGGTGGGGATGGTGTTTTGAGGTCCCAAATAGGAGAGGGTCATCCCCTCTCCTTGTGTCTTCAATACTTGCCTTTATATGTCTCATGTTTGAGCATGTTTGTTAAGCTTGTGTTAGCTTGTTCTTAGCATGTATTTATGGTTATTTTGCTAAGGCATGCCACTGTTTTTACCTGGTTTGATCACTGCATGCATGGTTTATACACTTGTAGTGTAAATCACACACACTAGCTTTGTATGCTTCATGAAGTAGCATGTATTTCTAGCTTGCTTGAGTCCATTTTAGCATGTATTTGGTGTTGTTTTACCATGTCATACCTCTGTTTAGATTTGGTTTAGTTAGCCTTTGCATGCTCTTTGCACTTGTAGTGCATTTCCATGATTTAGCCTAACATGCATCATGTTTTGACATGTCATTTTAGCATGCTTTTGGCTTAGCTTAAAGAAGATTTTGTTCATGTTTTAGCATGTTTAAGGTCTGATTTGTGTTGTCTTAGTCATGCATGACTTGCTTTGTATAGCCTTGGTTCAATCTAACTTGTTAGCTTTGTGTATTGAGTCCTCTAGCATGCATTACTTGGACTATTTTAATGATTTGGCATCATTAGTAATGTGATTTTAGTTCATGTTTCATGTCAATGTATTCACATTTGTCACTTATTCAATGTGTTGGAGGGTTGGCCCCTTTATGCCTTAACATGAAACATTGTGTATGCCTTCATGCCTTAGCTTGCGAGCTATCATTTCAGTGTTTATTTGGGGTTATTATGCCATGATATAACTCTGATTTTTATCGCTTAAGTCATCACATGCTTGGTTTTAATGGGTGTAGTGTAATCCACCTTATTTGCCTTGTATGCATCATGTCCTATGCCCTTCATGTTAGCATGTTTTGGCTTACTTCCATGCATGTTTTAGACTCATTTTAACATGTTCTAGGACTATTTTGGGTTGCCTTTGCCATATGCTTCATGTTTTGTATACTTGTGGTATAAGTGCTCTTGCTAACTTCAAGCGTTGAGCACCATTGTATGCTTCATTTGTGTTGTGTACATGATTTGGCATCATCTAACATGACATTTTAGAGCTTATAACAATGCCATG
Source organism: Camellia granthamiana (assembly GCA_036172215.1). Taxonomy (NCBI): domain Eukaryota; kingdom Viridiplantae; phylum Streptophyta; class Magnoliopsida; order Ericales; family Theaceae; genus Camellia; species Camellia granthamiana. The sequence goes on from CM069910.1 coordinate 38,825,234, forward strand.
TTCCACTTCATTCATGCTTTAAGTGCTTTTGAGTGTTGTGCATTGTTGCCTAGCTTATGGCCTAGCTTGTATGCTTGCATGCCTAGGTATTTGGGTCCTTAGCTCAGCATGTTTAGGTCTTTGTTTTGACCTACTTAAGCTCTGTCCATGCTTAGTTCATGCATATTTGAGCCATGTATTGCATGCCTCCTTTGTAGTTTTTCTTTGCTAGCCTTATGCCTTAAGGACCATTGCATGCTTTGCTTGCTTTGTTTGAATGATTTGGCATCATTTCTTACCTCATTTCAGTGCACTTGGTGTTGTTACACTTTCACTTTCATCACTCTTTGAGCACTCTTGAGAGTTGTGCTCTTTAGCCTAGTTGAATGGCCAATGCATTGTGCATGCATGCTTTGCCTTATGTGACTTCATTTCATCACCAATGGCCACTGATTTGGGCATGACTAAGGTTTACCCCTTTTGGTTTAAGTCCATTGAATATGCTTGCCATATTGTTTATTGCATTGAGCATGCTTTTATTACATCGCATTGTGCATGCCATGTTTATCGCATTGTGTATGCTAGTTATTGCATGCTTTAACATTGTGTATGCCATTAGCCTTGTTAGGTTGTTTATATTGCATTGCATGTTTGCATGCTTAAGTCATGTTGCATACTTGCATGCTTGAGTCGCATTGTGTATGCCATGCTTGCTTGCATTGTGTTTGGAATAGGTGTTAGTCCAAACACGGGAAACGAGGGACGTTTCATACTTAAAGTGATGAAATGTGCCTTAATTCTCGGTCGCTGACGCTCTTGATCACACATGATAGAGTATTAGGCATTATGTGTTTACTTGTGAATTCATTTTTATATTAAATTGTGCAACTTCACCTCTCGACCATCATGCATTGAAATGTGTGATTGGTGGTCCGAGGGTCGAGAACTACACTCCCTTGAGTTCATGACATGATAGTGAGGGTGGTTGTGCACGCATATCTTGCAAATACATTGCCATGCCCTTTCTTGCTCTTTGTTGCAGCAAATTGCAGTTCAGCAGCAACAACTGGTCGGCCAGCTAGAAAAACTAGTTGGCTGACCACTTTTTTGGTTTTTCAACAAAGAAAGTGGTCAACAGGTGGCTAGAGAGACCAAAAGTGGTCGGCCACCCTCCCACAGGATTCCCAAGGTGGAGTTTCATCTTTCTGGAGCTTGGTGCAAGTTTCTGAGAACAAATGAAAACAGAGGCAAATCGGGGCATCGCATTGGATTTCTAAACGAGGTGACCAGGCATGCATCCAGTCTTCTCCCTCTGAGAGCTCCTATTTTATTGCTTTCCTTAGCTGCCATGCTTAGGTAGCTTGCTTATGCTTTGGTTTGTAATTCAAGTAGTTAATGCGTTTAGCTATTTCAATTTGTTTTGTAATAATTAGTTAACTAGGATTAGGTAATTAATTTGTGTTGTAATAATTAGTTTAATTAGCTTAGATTAGCTAGTTAGCTTCTTATTCGGTCTCTCCCTCGAGAGAGCCAATTGTTGTAATAAGCGTGTGTGTGTGTGATGCATGTCTTCGAACCTCTATTTCTTTATCCCTTTTACTTAACCACTTACGATGGTTAGTTTTAGGGCATATTTCAGTTAGCATACCTTATGCTTGCATGCGTGCATCCATTCATTTGTATTGCATGCACCGGGCTCGGCGCATCATACTAACTGCATTGTATTTCAATTCCTATTTGAATACATGTACCAAGTTGCATTTCGTATGACATCTTTAGGATAGCTGAGCCTATCTTAGTTACATTTTCGCATGTGTTGCATTAGCCATTTTAACATGAACTAGGATTATGCATGATTTCTAACTAGTTTTTTGTTTTGGCTCGGAGTACACTGTGAGTGTTTACGCTTTAGCATACTGCATGTGTGCTAATGTTGCCATGAAAGCATGCTTGCCATGAGGTTATTTGCTTATGTGATATAACTGCCTGAATTCCTGTAGGTGAAGGTTGGATTACTTGAATTGGAACAATTCATCAAAATCCCGATTTTAGCCTACTTGCGAGTAGCAAACTTCAAATCATTTTCATAAACGGATATGCAATGCTTTGTTCCAAATTAGGTGATCTAGTCTATGCTTGTTTGTTGTGCGCATCACGTAGTAAGATTAGCTAATTAACCAGAATAAGAGCACATGTGTTTTCAAAAACAAAATATCATGCTTAGTACAGGCCGATCTTTGATCGGGCGAGCAAGGGTGCTCATTGCATGACCTTCCCCTCTCGTACCCAAGTTCCCGAGTCGAGGCAACTTTGGTGATGACGGACACGTGGCCTTAGGCACGAGTTAGGGTTTCCTAAATTCCTCCAAAATAAAATATTTAGGTGGTGACTTTGTATCTGGCAAAGCAGTCCATGTTTGGCACTTCTTTATAAAAATCAGTTTTCCAAAACGATTTGCCAGATTTGGACTCTTTGGTGATTTATCGATCTCATATCGCACATTGTGAGATTAGATTCAGAACCGTGACATTGAGTCCGAACTGTAGTACCTCAGAGAGCGAACGAGATTTCGTGCCCTTCGCAGCACGGAGCTTCGGGAGCCCTCGGGAGCGCGTCTACACCGGCAAGTGCCACAAGTGGCCAGCAACCCTTCCCCTCCCTCAGGCAAGAGGCAACAAGGTTTGGCCCAAAAACCAAGGCCAAAACACAAAGTGTTAAGAGGCTCAAAGACAAGGCACTCAGCCGAGAACTTCGGGCGCTCGAAACAAGCACAAACATGTGCAATCATCGCGTGCACAAATGATGACGTCAGAGTCTTAAGGTTGGTCAAAAATAGGGTGTCTACAATGATCCCGATTGGTTCTTCTTTTATCTCAGGACGCATAAAACACAACCTTGGGTGTTTTTGCTCTTGGGATACATGAAACGCTATCCCAAACGGTTTTGTTTCTCTCTTCGGATGCGCGAAGTGTGGCCCTAAGCTATTTGGCTTTCACCTTGGGACATGTGAAACACAACCCCTAGTGATTTTCGCCTTCTTTTTTCTCAGGATGCTGGAAATGCAGTCCTGAGCGATGTTTTCTTTCCTCATCCTAAGTTTTGGTGTAGGTAGAGTGTTGTTAGTTCATGTGTTGTTCGCTATCTTGCATATTGTATTCATTATTGCTTATTGCATTATCTTGTATGATGATTTTCAAAATAGCTGGCTTCACGAAGTGTGTCAGTCTGTCTTTCAAAGTTGCATCGTGCATATCATTTGCATCTTGCCCCTGAACTACGCAGGTTTAAGTCTTCAAATGGATACGTGGGCAACCCTCGGGTTCAACCAATTGTTTGCATATTTGTTTGTTTGCCCAAAGTCTTACGACCTTGTCAAATGGGTCGTCTTCGAATTTTGACATTCACTCACGTCATTTTTTGACTCCGAGTTCTGTCAAAGAGGGGGAACTGTAGACACCCCATTTTGACCGGCCCTAAGACTAGGGTGCTTTCTTTTGATTACCCGATGATGACAATTAGAATGTGTTTCTCACAGAATCCTTAGTAAGAGAGATGTAATTTGAACTTTAATCCCAACCTTCACCATTATGCAAATTGTTTTAAAATACTAAATATTTCATTAGTATAGTATTTTTGTAATTTTGCATAATTTTAGGTGTTTGTTCATATTTTTGGTGTTTTTATATAAATTGGTATAAATGATATATATTATATATATATATAAGAAAATAATAAAAAAATTTATATTATTATTTGTTTAATATTATTATATTATATGTTTAGTATTTTACATAAAGTTATATTATTATATTATATGTGTAGTATTTTGGTATAAATTATATATTTTATATATTATATTATAATAAAAAAAATAATGAAAAATTATATTGATGTCGGTCTGCCCTCGGCTGCCGACATTAATCTCAACAAACATATATAAATATATATGTATATATATAACCTTTATATACTTTATATTATATTATTATATATAGATATATATTATATAGATTTATATTATTATATTATCTATTTGTTGCTTATATAAAGCAACCAAATGGAGAGATTTCAGGAGCCAAAAAAAAAAAAAATGATTCAAGAAGCAAAAAAATTAACAAATTGATTTAAGAGAGAGTGGGAGAAAAAAGAGAGTAAAAGAGGAAAATTTGTCTATATTTCAATCTTGAGCCAAAACACTTCCAAGCTTCTGTAGCTACTGAGAATTTGAGAACACACTTCCTACACTTGAGGGTGATCAAAGAGGGAGTTTGTAAACTAAGGAGTCCATCCTTTCCTTCGAAGGTGAATTTCACAAACCTCTCATTTTCTTGCATTTCTTACTTATTTTACTCTTTTGCTTTGATTTATTGTTATATTGTATATTGTTGTAATCTAATTGAAAATGGTGAATTAAAGTCCCATATATGTTGTTTTTAGCATGAGAAAGAGACTTTCCATGCTAAATGGTTTAATCTCTTCAGAGGTTTATTACTAGGGCTCTCATGCCAAGAACAACTTCTCGTTTGACACTTTCTCCTTTTGGAGGACTGAATAATCACTTCGGACAAATGGACTAAAAAATGGAAATGACTAAGAAAATTGATTTAAAAACAATCAACATACATAAAAAAATGAGTCATATTGCTTGGCCTTGGCTGGATGTGATGCCAAGTTTATTGTGTCAAGGCTTGTCTAAACACCAATTCATGATGTTTTAGACGAATCTTGAAACGTCACGCGTCTTCCATTTCTTTAAATTGAGAGTGATTTCACATGGTTGATGGTTATTCAAAATATGAGCTAGAGATCTATACTTAATGGCTTAATCTCTACGGAGGTTCATCGCCAACGGTATAAGCTCTCTTTCATATTAAGAATTACTTCCTATTTGGCGCACTTCTCATTTAGTGGACATAATCGTCACCTTGGACTTAATGAATTAAAGAATGGAAAGGACTAACAAAAATTGCTAAAATGAATCAACTCACATAAAGAAAATAAAGTATATTGCTTAGATTCGGCCGGACGTTATGCCGAGTCTATTGTGTCAAGGCTTGTCTAAATATTAATTCATGATGATGTTTTAGATGAACTCTCTACCTCCCTCTTTGACTTCAATCTATGATAGGAGGGAGGGGTGGTTCCATTCATTTATTAATTTTTGTCCAAATTGTACTTGAAATCATCAAGTAATCAATTTGCTCATTAATGATTTTAGAAACAATTCCACCATTCTCTTGAGGCTTTCCAATGATAGAGAAGTGTGAAGGGGACAAACAGAATTCGGAACACCCTGTATGCACCGTTTTCACCTCAGGCATGAATAAACAGTCTTCTGTAAAGAAATAAGGCATGGTTGAATTTATTTGAGCTCAAATCGATTGCGGGTCAGCCATACCCTAATATATGGAAAATCCTACACTTTTGGTTAGCAATAGTGACTGCAATAGTGACTGAGGGTGAAACAGAATAGTTCCCAACAAGGCAAGGCAGACAGAGTGGCTTCTAAGGAGCATCACGTGAGCATTGCATCTGTATTGTTGTTATAATAAATTAGATAGCCCTTCTAATTGTTTATTCATTTGGATTTGTAATAAATAGTTAATTTGGACACTCAGACATTCGGACTCTCCTTTGTGAGAGCATAATGTTGTAATACTGTGTATGTCTTTCAACCCCGCGTCTTTCTCCCTTTTGTTTAACTGCTTATGATGGTTAGTATAGGGACATCATGTTTAAATTAGCATTCTTCATGTTTGCATCCACTTGTATTGCATGCACCGAGGCTCAGTTCATCATTCCAACTGCATTGTTAGTTTAATACTTATTTGAATACGTGCTTAAACCACATGCTATCAATTGATTCATATGCCATGTTAAGTAGTCGAGCCTATTTTAGATTTCATATCGCATGTATTGCATTAGTCATATTGCATAGTTAGGAATCATGTATTTTTTCTAACTCTCTTATTCCTTTTTGGCTTGGAGTACGAGGTGACCCTTTACTTGCTTTAGCATATTGCATGAGTGTAATTGTTGCCATGTCTAGCATGCTTACCATGAGGCTAAGTGCTTAATTGATATACCTGCTTGTATGCCTCTGGATGAAGGCTAATTGCTTGAATTGGAATAATTTGAGCCATGCACATTTAAGCCCACTTTTCAAGTGGCAAATTCAAACTCTTTTCAGAAAACAAACATGACTCAAGTGTTTCAATTTTTGCAAGTTAGTCTATACTTGTACGTGCGCATTACATAGTAATGCTAGATTAATAACCGGAACAAGAACATATAATGCAAAGTACGTTTCATATCATGATTAGTAGAAGCCGATCTTTGATCGGGCGAGCGGGGGTGCTCAATTCATGACCTTCCCCTCTCGTACCTAAGTTCCCGAGCTGTGACAATTTTGGTGATGACGGACACATGGCCTTTGGCACGAGTCATGGGTTTCCTAAATTTCCCCAAAATAAAACAATTAGGTGGCGACTCAGTATCTGGCAAAGCAGTCCATTTTTGGCAATTTGATTCAAAATTGATTTTCCAAAAGATTCGTTGAATTTGGACTCTTTGGTGTTTATCTATTCAACAATGATTCATCCCCCCTTTTCCCCCCACCCCCTTTGACCCCCTCTTTCTCTCATTGGTTACTTTTTCTTTTTCTTTTTCTTTTTTTTCCTGCTCCTCCAATCACCCCCCGCCACGTGGCAAAGGGGGTGAGGGGCTGACCCCCAAAAGGGGGTCCCAAGCATTATTCTTATCTATTTCACATTGCACTTGTGGAATCAGATTTAGAACCGCGGGAGTTCGATACTGTAGGGCTTATTTCGACTTCTGAAAGGGGGCGCGAAAAAGTTGAGCTAAAGTTTGCGAATTTGCCACCAGACATAGTGGGCTTAAAACATGATTTGCCACTAAACAAAGTGAGCTTGAAATGCATATTCGTTGAATCGTTGCAATTCAAACAACAAGCCTTCATCCACAGGCATTTAAGTAGTTTGGCATTTAAGTACATACCCTCATGGCAAGCATGCTAAACATTGCAACATTCACACTTATACAAGTATGCTAAAGCATAAAAACTCACCTAGTACTCCAAGCTAAGAAGATATGAGTTAGTGAAATATGCATGGTTCCAAACTATACAATATGCCTAATGCAATACATGCAACATGCAATTAATGGGCTCGGCTACTAATATGGCATATGGATCGATTTGAACAACACGCGATTAAATACATATTCAAAGAAGGTATTTGAAATGATAATGCAGTTTGAATGATGAGTCGAGCCTCAGTGCATGCAATACGAATGAATGGATGCAAGCATAAGGTATGCTAATTTGAAACATGATGCTCCTAATCTAACTATCAAAAGTAGGTAAATAAAAGGGAGAAAGACGTGGGGTTGGAAAAACATACACACATGCACGCACACTTATGACAACATTACGCCCTCGCGAAGGAGGGTCCGAACGAATAAAAGCTAACTAGCTAGCTAAGCTAAACTAATTAAGCTAATTATTACAAAACTCGAATTAATTAACTATTCTAGTTAAATAATTACAAAACGAAATTGAATAACTAGTTAAACTAGCTAATTAATTACAATTCTTAATTAGCTACAACTAATTAATTACAACATGTATTTAAGCTAGATATTTAAACGTTAAATAAGCTTGGAATGTAAGGGAGGCTCATGCACGTGCTCGATTTCCACCAGAAAAGCCACCGTTTTGTTGCTGTAAGCCTCTGTTTGCACATTTGAACACTGACAATGCTGCCCACTTCCAGAATACCTCTGCTCCACCTTACCAACACACTATTCAAATTTCATTGATGGCCGACAGGGGGCCGGTCGGCTACCAATGGTGGTCGGTCGGCCACTGGTGGTGGCTGTCAGCCACTACTATCCTAAACTTCCTTGCTGCAACAGAGAGCAAAACAGAGCAAAGTAGTGTCCTTTTTGAAGGCTTGTTTGTACTGTTATCCTCCTTATCATCAAACAAGTTCAAATGAGTGTCACTCTTGGCTCTCAAACCATCAACCAAGCAATATCATTGTATGATAGCCAAAGAACCAAGCTTGTACAAGTTTAATGAATGCAAAACAAGACTCAAATGATCATCACCCTATCATGCATGATCAAGGGCAATGGAGACCTAGGAAAATGGCGCATTTCATCACTTTTGAGTATGAAATGTCCCATTTTCCTTGTGTTCAAATTAACGTCCGATTTGAACACATGCAATGCAACATAGAGAATGCTTATCTTGCCTTTTTTACTTGCCAATTTTGTTTACACATTTTAGTTACCAAATCATTCCTTAATCCATTAAGTCCATTGGTGAGTGTCCTCTAATGGAAAGAGGGCTCAAACTACAAGTTTTTTTGGGCATGAAAGAGGCATTACACTATTGGTAATGAACCCCCTAAGGGATTAAACCATTAGGTGTGGCACCTCCATTTCACACTTAGGCAAACAAGTGGTTTGAAACCACTTTCAAAGAAAAACAAAAAAAGTGAAGAATTAAGGGAGATTGCAGAGATTGTAGTGCTGAAATTAGGTGAGGAAAATCACTAAAACAAGCAATCAACTCAAACCAATTATGGTTAAAGCCTAAAAACACCAAGCTAATGATGGAACTTACACTATAACTATGCAAAACAAAACTCAAAAGGGACCAAACAGCCAAAATAGTGGCAAAACAGTTCAAAACAGAGCTTAAGACATGCTGGACTTGAGCCACAAAAAGCTAAAACATTAAGCTAATACATGGGGCTAACTAGGCATACAAACAAGACACAAGGAGAGTGTGCTAACCCCTCTAATTTCGGACTTCAAAATAAGTTTTTTACCACTAAAAAACCTTTGAAATTCAGTGGTTAAAAGGCCCAAAAAGGTTGGTTTGAAAGTGATGAATAAAGACACAAAAGCTTTAAGAACTAAGATGCAAGAAGGGTGGACTGCCCCTTAACTAAAAATAGCCTCAAATCAACACTTTTAAGCCATAAAAATAGAACTTTTTTTAGTTCAAAACCAGCCTCAAAACAATTGAAAAGGATAGCAAAACAAGTACAAATAAGACAAGTGTTATACCTTTGAAGTAAAGCACAAGTTGGCCAACAATCCAAGCCAAAAACCACCTTCTAGAGCTCAAAGAAGGTCCCAAGTTACCTTAGCCCAAAGACTAGCAACTTTGGTTAAGGTAGTGTATGTAATAAAGTAGAGAAAACAAGCCACAAAGCACAAAATTGTAAGAGAGAGAGATAGAGAGAAATCTAGAGAGAGAGAGAGAGAGAGAGAGAGAGAGAGAGAGAGAGAGAGAGAGATAATTTTGGTCTAATTTTCCTAACCCTCCAAAATAGGGGAGGAACCCCCCTATATATAGAAAAACAAGTCTTGAGCCTAGAAACATCTTACCGTACACATGTAGAGAGATGCAGCTCAATGTGCCAACAGCTGTCACACCTGTCAACAAATATCTGGAAAAGCACACTGGTGGCCGTCGGCCACCACTGGTAGCCGATTGGCCACCACTAGTGGCTGGCCACACCAATGGCCGACAAGAACAAACCATGGCCGACAGCCTATGGTGGTGGCCGACAGGTCACCAAGAGGTTCCAGACACAAAAACAACAAGATTTGGTCCAAAACTAGGCAAAGAAAAGGCTAGGTTTAGAGGCTCAAAGATAGGGTGTTAAGCCGAGGACTTCGGGCGCTCAAAATGAACACAAACAAACACAATCATCAAGTGTACAAACGATAACGCCCGAGTATTAAGGACAGTCAAAAATAGGGTGTCTATAGTTGCCCCTCTTTGACAGAACTCGGAAGTCATGAAGTGACGGGAGTGAATGTCAAAGCCCAGAGATGACCCATTTTGACAAGGCCGAAGACTTGGACAAACAAACAAGCAAGACAAAAATGGTTGCACCCGCAGGCTGTCTACATATCCCTTTGCAAGGAATCAAACCAGCGTAGTTCTAGGGTAAGATGCAAGTGATATGCACAATGCAGGAACATAACTTATGATTATGCAATGAGGTTGAGCAATGAAACATTTAGATGCAAATGCTATGCCATGAAAATGCCACACTCAAACAAATCGAAACAAGGTATAGCAACCTCAAACACAAAAGTAAGTAAGTAAACATGCCACATGAGGGAATTACGAACCAAACCACATTTCATGTAGAATGGATGTAAGAAAAATTATGCAAACTTAACTACGCGACGCGTAGGAAAGGCGAAGAGCGACTGTCAGGCGCGCCTGAGGTCTCAACCGAGATCCTAATGTGTTGCACACATGAGAAGGAAAAGGGTGGTGTGAACACCGGGACGCACCCTGTGTTTAACCAAAACAGACAATCCCAACACGTCTCACGCGCGAGGAGAAAAGGTGGTATGAACACCGGGACGCACCCGAATGTTTTTTAATCGAAGGGAGGTGTAAACACCGGGACGCACCCGAATGTTCTTTAACCAAAAGAGTGGTAAACACCGGGATGCACCCCAATGTTTTTAACCAAAAGAAGTGGTGTAAACACCAGGACGCGCCAAAATGTTTTTAACCAAAAGGAGTGATCCTAACGCGTCTCACGCGCGAGGAGAGGGAGTAAAAGGATGTGATTCGAAGGGTACGGATGATTTACCTGGAATTCCTCTAAATGAATTGTACATACAATATCGTTTAACTGCATTGGCTCCGCTGAATGAACTGTACATACAATATCATGCCTGCGTAAGAAAGAAACTCAACAAGTACAATAAAGTAAGGGTGCATGTTCTATGCGCTATTACGATAATGTTAAGGCATGTTCTACACAAATGTATCAAATGCATATTCTATGCAAGATTAACAACATGTTCTATGCAAGATTAATTGGAAGCATGTTCTATGCTACAAAGAAGTGGTGCATATTCTATGCAAGACCCTATGTGTTTATAAAAACAAATTGAATAACGACTTTTGATTTACCTCTCAGAAGAGTTGCAACATGTTTTTGAAGGATACACCGCGTTCATGTTGATTAGCAATGAACATCATGCACTGAAGGCACGGTTTAGAACTTCCACAGAGACAATTTGAACTCAAAAGTGAACTTTCTTTGCACTTCTTGAGAAATAAAGACACAAAACATCCTCAAGACTCAATGTAGGAGCACTGGAAGCTTGACGGCCATAAGGGAGGGTGTCGGCCACTTGTCGGCCACCAGTGGAGATTGTTGGCCACCGATGGCTGATGGGGCCAAATTGGTCTTTTCACCACGAGTCTTTAAATATGCTCACCCATACTTCATTTCTTCACTCCACCAAAGCCAAAAATCCTCCCTTTCTCTCTCTCTAGACACTTTCCCTCTCTACATCTGAGCTTTATATGCATTTTCCAACTCCCCACGCACATTTTCTTTGCTAAACCCTCTTAGTTTACTCCGTTTTGAATCGATTAAAATTTGATTTTAGTGCTTTTTCGTGGAGTTTCACCACTTGAGCCTTGTTTCCCTCGACTTCTTCTTGGGTTTGGTGCCTTTTTTCGGGCTTTGACTTTTTCTTCCCTTTTCTCTCTCTTAGGGTTGACTTTTGGCATTTTCCACCTATTTTTCCCATTTTTCTTCGTTTTTTGCAGACTTCCCGTCTTCTTTCCACATGGCGGATGATCTATTCCACGACGGAGCTTCTCCGGAGATCCCACTCCAGTTGTCTCCAAAGATGGAGGTAGAGCCTGAGCCGGTGCTACTACCACCTAGGATTTGTCCTTTTGATCCGACGACATATCATCCTCGAATTCATGTGCTACCACTCGAGAGTATCCGGGGTTTCAGAGGATTTACGCGAGGTGCACCAGAGAACCTCTTGCTATGAGAGCCGGACTCCTATTTATCATATGGTGCCACCGAAGTATACACTGTATTCTCATGTTTTCTTCACTATACATTGCATTTCTTACTTTAACTATGTTCCTTGCTTCAACTGTATTGTTCACAGTGCATTTCTTGCCCTAATCACACTCTTGCACTGTATTTCTTACACTGCCTTTTCATCTGCTTGTTCATATACCACTGTATATCACTATTCTGATTACAGGAGGATTGCCGCTCTATCAAAGGCTATGGAGCCACGTCCGCGAGGGACTAGTACATGGAGCTTCCTGCCTGTGTCCTCTACATCATCGATGAGGCCGGCTTTGGCTTATTTTGTATCGGGTTGTTGCGCCTCATCGCGAGTCGGCCCTTACTTGGAGCATTAGTAGAGAGATGGTGGGATACCACCAACTCTTTCCACTTCTCTATTGCGGGGGAGATGATGATGACTCCCTATGACTTCTCCATGCTCACCGACATATGAGTAGGGGATCGTTCGATTCCTTATGATACAGACATGGGCGAGTGGGAGGCCGCCTAGATCTATCTGTTAGGGACATGCCCACCTCACTTCTGACCAAGGATGGTGCGATACAGTTGGTTCACGGAGCAGTTCTGGGGACCGAGCCATAGACCCTAGAGGAGATCAAGCATCACGCTCAAGGTTTTCTGATGTTCCTCTTCGGCACCACCCTGTTCGCAAACAGAGGGAACACTGTAGAATTGTACCTTCTGAGCGCCTTGGTAGATTTATCTCAAGTCGGACTCTATGATTGGGGTGGTGCTAGCCTAGCCACATTGTATGGCTATATGAGCTTGACATCCCGTAGGAGTGGAGACAAAGTCGGGGGTTACTGGCGAGCCTGGGAGGTACACTTTACATTTCTGTTTTACATTTTCTACTTTCTGTATCTATGCTTTCTGCTTGGCACTTTATGTACACTGCACACTGCATTGTTTACACTGATACACTGCGCTTTCTGCATCGTACACTTTGCATCCTCTGTATTTGTACTTTATGTACACTATATACACCTTTTGCACACATTCTGCTTTCTGCATCTGAGCTTGTACTTTCCGTACACTATACATTATATACTCACTATTGCCCCTTCCCTTACAGCTTTGGGTGTATGCATATTTCCTGACTCTCGCTCCGGAACCGGAGGTGGAGATGCCTCCCGTTGTGCCGTACTCTCATCAGTACGACAGCAGGTGCTTGCAGAGGACTGGGGAGACCTTCCGTTCTTCCGTCAGTACTTCGATACCGTGACTGCGGTAGATGTAACTCAAAACTCATAGTTATTTTCATTCTACATGAGCTCTGATTCATGCTTCGATATCTGATGGCCGCTAACAATCTGTGCATTCTCTATTTACAGATCACTTGACAGCCATAGGCGACGATGTCGGCCGAGGTTAGGGACCAGTTCGCTGGATCTTGGGGAGCCTCCCGTTATCGGCTTTTGTTTGAGGGCCCAGTTTGTCGAGCCTGGTTTCTAGGCGAGCGGTTCTTGCGCCAAACCATGGGCATGCCTGAGCCGATAGTTCCCATGGCACTTCCGCCATCCATGAGTGCCATAGAAAGACTCACCTTCCAAGAGATGATTCAATTCATAGAGGGCTTGGACGCCGACTACTTTCGCAAGGAGGGGGACTATTCGACATTCATCCAGACACACCTCATGCCTCTGTTAACCGGTATTTGTGGAGGTGAGGGAACGGGGGCTCCAGCTACGAGGGAGAGAGCTAGAGTGCCCAGGGCGGCTAGGGCGACCAAGGCGCATGGCGGAGGGACTACCTAGGCAGGACAGAGTACCGGCTGGCCGAAGCTGCCTACTGCACTCACATGTTAGAGGTACACTGGAGAAGCATACCAGATTTCGATTGAGCCTGCCGCAGTGGGGCATAGATATGTTAGAGCTCATGATGCACCCCCACTATGTGCCACATTTTTTTAGTTTTCCCATTTCTTTATGATATTTGTTCCTTCCAGACACTGATCATCCCCAATGCATTTGTAGGCACCCCCAGGATACACCGAGGATCTGCTGGAGCTACTAGCCTCATTGAGGATATGATATTGAGGAGGGAGGCACTGCTCGGCTTCCATGGCATTCAGGTCATTTCTTCAATTTTCTTATATTCCAGTCATCAAATTTCTACTAACACACTGAAATTGACATTTCAACTGAAAACTTCCCTACACTGCACTGATACATTGCATCTGAAATACTACACTTCCATACTGTATCCATACATTGTACCTGACTTTTGTATAGACTCATTCTGCACACCATACTTGCATCTGATATGCATACTGTGGCTGAAATATGACAACTATCATTTCAGGTCCCACCTATACCGACAGCGTCGATGGCAACTGTAGCACCTGCACCAGCGATGCCTCCTTCAATAGCAGGAAGGAGAGAGAGATAGGCTCTGACACATAGCCGAGGCAGAGCCAGAGGTACCTGAGATGAGAGTGGTCCTTTAGACCCCATTCTGAGCAATGATGACGCCGAGATGAGTGGCTCCGATGGGGCAATGAGTCCACAGTCTAAATCCTCTAAGAGTGGAGACGATGACGATTCTGGTTCTGAGAGTGGGGGTGCTGATACCGAGGCAGGTTCAGAGACAGAGAGTAAAGATGGCGCCAGATCAGACTTTGGTTCAGATTCAGACAATGGTGCCGATGAAGACAGTGCCCCAGAGTCCCTTCCTCTGGAGAAAATGACAAAGAGGACATCACGAGCTTGAGGTAACTGGTGCTGATTTTCTTGTAGTTTTTGCTTAGCTTCTTTTTGTTAGTAGCATTAGCACATTGTACAATTTCAGACAGGTTTTATTTGCTTTAAAAACTTGTATTGTTCTTTTGTAAAAACAACCATGATCGGAATAAAAACCAGTTTTCATTTGAAAAAGTGTTGTATTTTGCATCATGAGCACAACATCCGCATCGCATGAAAACGAGATTGAATTTGATAATGAAATTTGGACATGGTATTGTAGACACCCCATTTTTGACCGACCTTAAGACTCAGACGTCATCGATTGAGCGCTCGGTGATGGTGCATGTTGTGCTTGTCCAGAGGTTTCGGAGTTCTCGGCTGAGGGCCTTGCCTCCGGGCCTCGAAACTTTTTGTGCTTTGACTCGATTTGCGGACCAGGTCTTGTTTTCTCTTCCCGAAGGGAGGGAGAGGTCTTGTAGACCATCTCTCAGTGGTCGTAGACTACTTTTCATGGTCTTAGGCCACTGTTCTCATTTGGAGACTAGTTTCTGATTTTTGAAGCCGTCAGCCGCGCGCCTCGGCTCGGGACCGCTTAACATTCTCCGTTTGGTACGGTTTTTAGAGCACACCTTGTTTCCTCTATCTAGAGGGACACTCTGGTCCTGGAGACCACTTTTGTGGTTGTACGCCACTTTTGGTGCTCAACAGCCAGTTTTCGAGGCTCCCGGCCGCGCGCTTTGCTTCCCGAACTCTTGTTTTGCATCCGTTTTGGTTCATTCTTGGCATGAACCTTGTTTTCCTTGTTTGGAAGGTGGTACAAGGGTGGGAGACCAGTATTTCCCTTGGAGACCACTTCTCTCTCTGCCAGTCGGTTTTCTTATCAGGAAATTGGTTTTCTTGATCTTTAGGCCACATTTACTGGTCTCCCACACCACCATTGGTTTGGTTTCAATGTGGAGACCACCAAATGAACTTGCCGACCACTGTTTCACCTGGGAGACCACCTTGGGTGGTCGGCCGACCACTAAAGGTAGCAGGCCGACCACTTTTTCTGGTCAGCAGCATTCCTCATGTTTTGCCAGACTGTGTGGATGCCAGCTGTGCCAGCTGGAAGGCACAGACTCTATCCTCTATACACGTGTATGGAGGATTTGCAACCAAGTTTTTAGCTTCTTGGAGAAGCTTTGGCTTTAAAACTCTATAAGAGAGGCCCTCTCTCTTCTTTGCATAGGTTCAGAAATTGCTCTAAGGCAAAGCTTATATCTCTCTCTTTGTCTCTATATTTTAGGCTTAGAAAGTGCATTGTTCTTGACCTATTGCACCACACCTTATAGCCATACACCTCCACCATTGTTACTGAGTTGCTGGAGGGTCTTGAGAGGTCTCAAAAGTTGGTTTTTGGTTCAGAAAATCTGCTGGTTTTGGTTGAGCTTCAAGGGTAACTTCTTTCCCCTCTTTTAAGCTTTGTTTTGATCTTTCTCTTAGCCTCATTTGCATGCTTATTTGAGCTTTGTTGTCAACTGAAAAAAGCTTCATATTTAAGTGCTTTCCATGTTTGTTTAAGACTCTTTTGGTGTTGAGGGCCATCTACCCTCTTGTATGCTCTATTTAGCCTTGTTTTATGCCATGCCATATAGCCTTTGAGCTAGTCTTACTTTGGCCTTTTAGCCATTGAAATCCAGCAGATTTTCAGTGGTTGGTATGTGGTTTTGAGGGCCTAAATCAGAGAGGGGTGACCCTCTCTCTTGTTGTCTTGTTTACTAGCATTTTTGGCCTATCAAAGGAGCATACATTTGCATACTTTCAAAGCTGGGTTCAGACCCTTTTTGGTGACCTATAGGACCTTCCTATACTCTTTCTAGGGCTGGTTTGGTCACCTTGGGTTTGCCTCTTGCATGTGTAGAGTAATCCCTTTTATGGCTTATCAAAGGAGCATGTCATTCTTGCATATATTGGTCATGTTTTAGTGGGTTTTTGGTCATATTTTGGCATGCCATGAATCTTTTTTTGGCTGGTTTGGGAGTGCCTCACATGCTTCATATGCTTGTAGTGTAACTCATGTTCACTAGCTCACAATGCATGATGTTTTGTCCCTTTATTCTAGCACATTTTGGTCATGCTCTAACTAGTTTTGTTCATATTTTGGGCTGCCTTAGCTCTGTTTTGAGGCCTCTTGGTCGGAAAATGCTTGCCATGCATACTTGTTGTGTAATAACATTGACTAGCTTCGAGTTTTGGGGTCCCCTGCATGCGTGGCTTAAGGTGTTTGCATGTTTTGGCATCATGGGGAATGTTATTTCAGAGCTTATATGTGTGCCATGTTCTCATGTTTATCATTCCTTCAATGTGTTTGAGAGTTGCATCATTATGCCTTGTTTGTGAGCCATTGCATGAGCTTCATTTTTGTGCCTTCCAAGCCATCATCCCAACTCATTTTGCTAGTGTTTTGGGCCTGCATAGGGTCTGTTTGGAGTTAGTTTGGCCATTTGAGCATTGCTTTGCATGCCTATAGTGCAATACGTTTCACTAGTTTCAATGCTTGAGCCATCCAACATGCATCGTGTAAGTTGTTTGCATGATTCGGAGTCATTTTTGAGTCATTTCATATGCCACCTCAGAGCTGGAATATATGCCATTGCATTCCATGTTTCATCCTTCCAATTTATTTGCAAAGTTGTGTTTTTGTGCCTTAGGCTCGGGGCCATTACATTGTGCATGTTTGCATGAGTTTCGGTGCCTTAATTTCATCATTTTTGGCCATTGATATGGGTGTGGCTGAGGCGCATCCATTTTGGTTTAAGTCCATTTTGCATTGAGTATGCCATTGTAGTTCATAGCGTTGAGTATGCCATGTTGTCGCATGATTGATCATTGCATTGCGCATGCCTTGTTCCTCTCATTGTGTATGTTAGTTTCTGTGTGCATTGTGTATGCTAGTGTCGTGAGCATTGTGCATGCCATGTAGCTTATAGCATTGTGTATGCTAGGTGCATGTTTGCATGTTCATCCCTTGCATGCTTTAGTTGCATTGCATTAGGATTGCATTGCATGAGTTGCATTTGTGCATGCATTGGTTACCGCATTGTGTTTGGAGTAGGAGTTAGTCCAAACACGGGAAACGAGGGACGTTTCATACTCGAAGTGATGAAACGTGCCTCAATTCCCGATCACCGACATTCTTGACTACCCATAATGGAGTTGTTGGCTTTAGGTGTTTATTTGTGCATTCATGTCACATTGAGTCGTGCAATTCGACTCCTCGGCCATCATGCATCAAGATGCGTGATTGGTGGCCCAAGGGTTGAGGACTACACTCCCTTGAGCTTGTGCAATGATGGGGAGAGTGGTCGTGCACACATTTGTTGAAAATACTTTGCCATGCCTCTCTCTTTCTCTTTGTTGCAGAAAACCAGAAACTAGGAGAGGAAACTAGTCGGCCGACCAGGTTTTCTGGCAGGCCGACCACCATTTTTGGTTTCCACCACAAAAGGTGGTCAGTAGGTGGTCTCCCTAGCCAATGGCTGGTCGGCAGCCTTCCCACAGTTTCCCAGGGTGGAGTTTCATCTCTCTGGAGCTTTGTGCAAATTTCTGAGATCAATTGCAAACAAAGGCGAGTCAGGGCATCGCGATGGATTTCCCGGCAAGGCGTTTCGAGCATGCATGCATCCTTTGTCATTCAAAGTAGAGCTGAGGCAACCCACATTCATTTAGTTTGCATGCTTATTTAGATTGCTTACTTAGTTAATGTTGTGTAATAAGTAGTTGTAATTTGTTATTCATTTCGCTGTGTAATAACTAGTTTAATTAGCTTAGCTTAGATTAGCTAGATGGTTCTGTATTATTTATTCGGACCCTCCGTCGAGAGGGCGAGTGTTGTAATAAGTGTGTGTGTGTGTGTGATGTATGTCTTCCAACCCCACATCTTTCTCCATTTTATTTACTAGCTTATGATGGTTAGTTTTAGGGCATGTTTTAATTAGCATCCTTATGCTTCGCATGTTTGCATTCATTCATCTATACTGTGTGCACCAGGCTCGGCGCATCATACTAACTGCATTGTATTTCAATACCAAGTTGAATACATGTATCAATTGTTGCATTTCACATGTCATTCTTAGATTAGCCGAGCCTATTCTTAGTTGCATCTTGCATGTGTTGCATTAGGCATTCTTAACATAGCTAGGATCACGCATTGGTTACTAACTAGCTTCTTTCTTTGGCTCGGAGTACTCGGTAAGTGTTTATGCTTTAGCATCCTTGCATGTGTGTGAGCGACTGCCATGATAGCATGCTTACCATGAGGCTAACTGCTTACGTGATATAACTGCCTGAATGTCTGTGGGTGAAGGTTGGATTACTTGAATTGGAACAATTCATTGATTGCAAGTTTTAAGCCCACTTGAGAGTGGCAAAATCATGTTTTCTTAAGCCCACTCGAGGGTGGAAAAAATCCGCATTTTAGCCTACTTGTGAGTAGCAAACCGCTTTAAAAAACAAACATGAAATGTTTTGTTCCAATTTAGGCGATCCAGTCTATACTTGTATGTTGTGCGCATCACATAGTAATTCTAGGCTAATAAACCGGAATAAGAACGCATGTGTTTTCAAAAACAAGATGTCATGTTTAGTAGTGGCCGATCTTTGATCGGGCGAGCGGGGGTGCTCATTGCATGACCTTCCCCAATCGTACCCAAGTTCCCGAGCCGAGGCAATTTTGGTGATGACAGACACGTGGCCTTAGGCACGAGTCAGGGTTTCCTAAATTCCTCCAAAATAAAATATTTAGGTGGCGACTCTGTATCTGGCAAAGCAGTCCATGTTTGGCACTTCTTTCTAAAATCAGTTTTTCAAAATGATTTGCCGGATTTGGACTCTTTGGTGATTTATCAATCTCGCATTACATTTTGTGAGATTCGATTCAAAACCGTGACATTTGAGTCTGAACTGTAGTGAGCCCAAATGAACAAAACGGGATTTTCCCGGGACGTTCGGGCGATGTCTACAGGTATTGGCACAACTCTCTTAATCAGGTAATGAACCAACTAACACTTACAAACAAAGTTATACAACTCGATAATCAAAATAGCGACAATTCGATAAACAAAACAAGACAACACGATAAACAACAAAACAACTCGATAAACAGAACAAAATAAATCAAATACAACTCAACAAACTTGCTAAAACTAAAAGGACTCAAAACAAGACCATAAAATGCACAAACAACAGGACAAAACACATGCTTTTTGCATTCTTAGCACACAGGTGGACAGCAGGTCAGCAAAGAAGGCTGTCGGCCATGAATAAATGTTGTCGGCCACCAGTGGTGGCCGGTCAGCTACCAAAGTGGCCTGTCGGCCATCACTAGTGGCCGGTTGGCCATCAATGTGAGGAACCTCCAGATTGTTGCCATTTGGCTTCCACTCATTGCCTTATCTTCTACAAAAGGCTGAGCTTTGTAGCTTCTTCATTTCAGTTGCCAATTCTTCACAAAATGGAGCCATTCTTTGCCCAAAAACTCTCGAATTAGATTACAACTTTAGATGGCTCGAGAAAGATGAATTTTCAGGGTTTTGGCACAAATGCACTATTCCCGCTAAGTCATTCTCTGCTTTGTTTTCCGTTCCTACATGCCACAGCTAGGTGTTGGAACCCAATTACACATGTTTTTAGCTTCAGGGGAGAAGAGCTATGCCCAACAATTGAAGAATTTCAAGTGCTAATGGAGTCCCGACGCAATGAGGAAATCTTGCCTCAGCCCCATTTTGGTCACATCCAAGCTTTGGGATGGATGTGCGGGCTTACTCTACGTGAGGCCCGTTCTTTGGTTCACAATGGAGAGCTGGACATTCCCAGTTTGATCCATCAATTTTCTGATGCCGACGACTGCATCGACCTTCTTTGGCGGGGTTTTCGATAACACGCCCTTTGTTTGTGCATGTTGGCACATTTCCTCATTGTCCCTAGTTTCGGAGGGTCTAGCATTCGGCTAATTGAAGTGGCACAAGGCTTGAAAGAGGGCAAGAGTTGCATTGGCTTGACATTAGCCGAGGGTTTGATGGGCTTAGACGCCTTCCATCGGCGAGAGACCACCAAATTTGCGGGGAGTCCACTACTTCTTCAGGGAATGTTTCCCACCCTTTCTAATATGTGTTTCTCACATCTCTTGGCAATTATGCTCTGTTTTTCTCTCAAAGCCCTTTTCTCACTTTTTCTCCCAACGTACACCTCTCTATTTTTTAATCTCTTTTTTCTTTCATCCCTCCCCAAATTTGGCTTATAGACAAGCTGAAGGTAGTGGACTCTTGTCCCGCATACTCAGCCCAAGCATACTTTTTCCGCCAATAGTTAGTTGATTTTCTGAATGAAAGATTGTGGTGCCACTGGATGTGCAACAGGTCGGCTACTGACATTGCTTGGTGTTGCCTCTAGCATAATCTGACTGAAATGAGCTATAGCATGACTTTGCAACTTGGCATTGAGTTGATTGGCCTGACTCATTGTGTATTCTATTTTCTGTTCCGGTTCAGGCGCCAATTTGGACATGATCAGACTTGCCTAGATGAGGGAGTAGAATTCCCAGTTTCATTCCCAATCCGAGGTTCACATTTGGCTTGGTACCTTACTGCTTGGAGGATGAGAGAGCTTTTGGCCCCTGCCCCTAGTTTCAGCTGCGCCCTTTCTGGCGAGTTCCTGACTTGGCTTGAAGATGAGGCGCAATCTGGGCCTACTTTAGCATCAAGAGCTTTCACAACCATAAGCGGGGGACACAAGAACACCTGACTCATCTATGCCCCAAGTTTATTGCTTTGATCTTACTTTTCAGGTTTTATGAATGTAATAAAAGCAGCTTTTGATTTGTATCGAGAGTTGGAGAACTTTGTACTGAAATCAATGAAACTGAAGTTGTGAGCACTAAATTTTTTTCTTTTGGTCCAAAATGGTCTAAGTTGTAAAAGGATTAATTTGAACAAAAATCAACCTTTATCAAAACTTTTCAAAACCATTTTCGATAAAGATCACAACTTGACACACACAAAATCTATCCTTGAGATGCACAACCCCGAATACGAAGACAACAAATAGCCCTTTGACTGAATAACACTGCTCAACACCATAACCAGCTCTCAGAAAGAATCACAACCAAACATCCAGATAAAAAATGGACAAGGATAGCCTGATCATCATATGGGTAGGACAGTTGAGTTGGAGATGTTTACGACCGAACTTCAGAATGAAGTTGCCTACGTATCCCAAAGATGGGAATTGGACCTTACGTAGTTCGGTTCGAGTTCAGTCGAGTATTAACGCTCTCCTTTTGTGCTCTAACTTTTGCCAATGCTGCCCTTTAGGGTTTTCAATCTTGCGAGCTAAGTTTTTCTTTTTTCTAATTTTTCTGTGCTCTAACTTTTGCCTAGGTCACCCTTGCGGATTTTCAGCCTAGCGAGCCTCTCAGGGGTAATATTTCTTTAACTTGTTTATATTGATCGATTGGGAAAATGCTAGGCCATCCAGGTCCATAAAAATAACTGATCCCATCGACCAGATAGTTTTGATGATGTAAGGATCAGTCCAATTGGGTTTGAACTTTCCCCTAGGGTCATGGATGGGAGCTCGGTTGTCTTTTAGGACCAAATCCCCTTCTTTAAGATTTTGGGACTTAACCTTCTTGTTAAAAGCCCTGGCAATCCTATGTTGATAACCCTGAACATGGAACAGTGCTTTCAGCCTTCTCTCATCGAACAACATCAGTTCTTCGAACCTGATCTGTTGCCAATCTACATCTGCTATTTGACACTCTGCCATAACCCGCAGTAACGAAACTTCTATTTTGATCGGCAGAACAACTTCCATCCTATAAATAAGAGAGTACGGGGTTGCCCCAGTAGACGTCTGAATTGAAGTCCTATAACCCCAGAGTGCAAATGGCAATTTGTCTGGCCAGTCCCTGTTGGTCTCAACCATCTTTGGTAGAATATGCTTGATGTTTTTGTTGGCGGCCTCAACAGCTCCGTTGGTTTGTGGCCGATATGTAGAAGACTTATGAAAAGCTACGCTGTATTTCTCCAACAAGTCAATCACTTCTTTCTTGAAATGGGAGCCGTTATCTGAAATGATCTCGTTTGGGACTCCATAACGGCAAATAATGTTATTTCGAATGAACTTAGCCACATGCGCTGCCTTCAACACTGCATAAGATTGAGCTTCCACCCACATCGATTTCCCAGACTAAGAAAGGCCATGGTGAAGTCATGTTATAAAGCTTCGACGGCGGAATATTCATGTGATAAGCATGAATTTGGCATTTGTGGCATCGCCGAGCAAAACCGATATAATCCTCCTTCATAGTAGACCAGTAGTAACCTTGCCTAAGAACCTTATGGGCTAACATTACCCCGCTCATGTGCACTCGCCACTCTCCTCCATGGATGGCGCCTCCATTAGGCGCTTTGATTCCTCTACGTCGACACATAACTTGTGCATTCCCAGATGACCCCTCTTATACAGTTTACCTCCGCAGATGATAAATTGAATGGCCATCCGCCGTATTGCCCTCTTATCTTTGGCATTCACCCATGGTGGATAAACCTCATTTTTCAAGAAGTTTCAGATATCATAAAACCAAGGGTTTTGATCTTGCACTTCATCTATTGCGGCGATAGACTCGTAGGCTGACGTATATCTCTATTCAATAATGATCGGACACATCTGGACTCCAAAAGGGATGTCTATCATGGAAGATAGAGTTGATAAGGTATCAGCAAACCTGTTGTTCTTTCTTAGTAGATGTGTGAAGGTCAGTTTCTCAAACCTAGGAATCAGAACGTCCAGGGTCTGGTGATAGATCCTCATCTTTTCTTCTTTGACCTTCCAGTCTCCTTTTGCTTGAGACACAACCAGGTTCTTATCCCTAATGACGTCCAACCTTTTTGCCCCTAGTTCCAAGGCGGCTTCCAAACCAGTGATACACCCCCTGTATTCTACTTCATTGTTGGATACTTTGAACCGGAGTTTGAAGGCTAAAGGTATATAGGAATTGTCCGGTGCTATCAGTAACACCTTTATCCCATAATCGTACTGATTAGACGCTCCGTCAAAGTACATTGTCCAAATCTCTTCCTCGACTTGCAAAATAGATTCATCTGGGAACAGGTATTCTACTGCTTCATCCCCTTCCACTGGGTGATCTTCCAGGAACTCAACTACCGCTCTCTCCTTAACAGACTTGTGAGTAACATACTTCAAATCAAATTTAGAGATAAGAAGCAACCAATGGGCTAGCCTACCCGTAAACCAGAATTATATAGTGAGCTAACAGGTAGTGCTTTAACTTCTTGGTAGCCCATACCAAGGCTAGACAAGCTTTCTCTAGTGGAGTGTAGCGGATCTCATAATCCAGCATTTTTTTGCTCAGGTAATAGATGGCTTTCTCCACTTTATCCTCAGATTCCTGAGCGAGCATGCATCCCATTATTGTGTCCGTTACTGACAGATACAAAATTAAGGGCTTCCCCGGCTCTGGCGGCGACAACACAAGTGGATTCTAGAGGTACTGTTTGATCTGCTCAAAAGCAAATTGACATCGGTCATCCCATCAAAATTTCTTTCCTTTCTTCAGGAGACCAAATAGGTGTTCACAAGTTAAGGTTAATTTAGAAATAAACCGTCTTATGAATTGCATTTTACTTAGAAAGCCTAGCACCTCCTTTTCAGTCCTTGGTAGTGGCATTTCTAGGATGGCCTTAATTTTGGAAGGATCTACCTCGATGCCCCTCTGTGTGATCAAGAAACCCAACATTTTCCCTACTATTACACTGAAAGTACATTTCTACGGATTCAACCTCAACTGGTATTCTCTAATCCGTTGAAAGAATTTCTTCAAGGCGGTGCAGTGGCCCTCTTTTTCCTTGGACTTGACAATCATGTCATCCACATACACCTCGACCTCTTTATGGATCATATCATGCAAAATCGTGGTTGTAGCCTGTTAATAAGTAGCCCCGGCATTTTTCAACCCAAACGGCATCACCCGATAGTAGTAGGTTCCCTACGGCATAGTGAAAGCAGTTTTTTCTCTGTCCTCGGGTGTCATCAAAATCTGGTTATACCCAAAAAATTTATCCATAAAGGAGAGCAACACATAGCCTGCGGTGAAGTACACCAGTTCATCGATGTGCGGCAAAAGAAAGTCGTCCTTCGAACTAGCCTTATTCAAATCTCTGAAATCCATGCATACCCGAATTCTGCCATCTTTCTTTGGCACTGGAACAATGTGGCCAACCAAGTTGGATACTCAGATACTAGCAAAAACCCTGCGTCTATCTGCTTGGTGACCTCTTCCTTAATCTTCAAAGCCCAATCTGGGCGTATCCTTCACTGTTTCTGTTTGATAGGTCGGGCCTCCGGGGTTAAGAGGGATCCGATGCTATACAATCTCAAGATCGATTCCAGGTATGTCTTCATAGGACCACGCAAAAACATCTTTAAAATCTTTTATAAAAGCGACTAAGCGCTCGCGCTTCTCTGAAGACAACGTGGACCCGATCTAGACCAGACGCGGATCCTTCTCAGTACCCACATTAATTGGAATGATTTCATCAACAAGGGATTTTACAAACCTCTCCTCCTCTCAATTAATCAAATGTTTCAAAACCAAAGGAATTCCTTTCTTACTGTTTTCATCAAATTTTGAAATCATGATCAATGCAATAAACAAGAGGCACAGAGAAGTACTCAAAATCTGCAGTGGTATTCACATTCAAAAGGTCCAGCCCATCCAATTCCTCTGTTATAACCTACTCAACAGAAATGAAAAAAGATGACCTGGACAAAGCCTCGGCATTCGGGTTATCAACCTCAGGAATGTCGGACCCAGACTCAAAAGAATTGGAATATGATTTTGACTCCACAAACTCTGTGGAATCAGATTCTGGTTCACTACCTGACTAAGAACTGCTAGATAGGTAGCCCTCCTCTAACTGCCAAGTGAGGGATGGTGCGTCAGATGCATCCAAGATTTCGCTAGAAGGGTTCGCACTCGGTTGGTCTCCAATCATGGAAACGGCCAGGTTATCCCTTAAGCTCTCTGAGTTGATCTGAGGATCTGAAAGGAGACATGCCAGTTTTGCTCCTACTTTAAGTTCACTGTTGTCAGAATCATTTTCTGTGCTCTTTGTAGCTTCAGCGGTTAGTTCAGTCTGTTCTGTGTATCACTCTCCTGTTTTTGTAGTTGCAAGTCAAAGAAAATCTCAAAGCCAAGAACCAGGGCTCGAGGAAACCACAAAATGAGAAGTCTTTACCCCTCCGAACAAAATGGCCATTCAGGGTTCCCCGAATTGGTTGGTGCACAAGTTCGTAGCGCTTTCCAGTCTGCCTTAGCTCTGGCTCTTTCAGCCATTTCTTTCCCTTTCTCACCCAGTCCTCTTTGGTGGGCGTATAGCCCAGACCAAAGGCATGTGGATTATGTGGCATATCAGCAATGTAGTGACGCCTTTTTGGCCGCTTCTCCTTAGCCCCATTCCTAGCATGTGTTGGAGTTTGTTCATGAAGTACACAGATTGGGCGCTAACATACAAGCCCTCATCAATAGCCAGGATATTCTGCACTACTCGGGCCTCAGCCAAGGTAAACCCGAAAAGAAGACATCCTCTTCGCCATGCACAATCTCCAGCACAGGTGTAGTGACCTCTGGCAGAGGATGTATAGATGAATTCTTGAAGACTATAGCTACCACTTTCCCATGGGGGTACTTCAACATTTGGTGGAGGGTGGAAGAGACAGCTCTTACTTGGTGCAACCAAGATCGCCTAAGTAGTAAGTTGAAAGTGGCCAGGACATCCAGGACATGGAACTCGTTGTCATGTTGAGCTAGGCCAACCTTGTACTCTAATCTACACTGTCCTTGTTACCTCTCTGCTTGTATTGTCATACGCCCAGATCACCTAGGCTGCAAGTACAAAATTGGCCAATTTCAGGCCAATAGCATAAGCCATACGACAAGGACAAACGTTGATTGCTGACCTGGTATCAACAATACCATTGGTATCCACTTTTCTTAGCACTCTATGGATATGAATAGAGGCTTGTTATGTGCAGAGTCTTCCGGCAGTAGTTCCTTATCCGAAAGGTCAAAGTTGGTACAGCGTCTACCGGGAAGACTAATCTCACCAGCTGTTCTGGGGTGGTGTCGATGGACAACTTGGCTTTATCCATTATCATCAGTACTGCCTGCCTGTGCACTCGTGAAGCCATAAGTAGCCCCCAGATAGATATATCAGCTTGAATCTTCTTCAACTATTTCAACACAGCCTTTTCCTCTAACTACTTCTCCTTCTGTTTCTCAGCTTTTTTATGCTTCCCAGATGCCTCAGGTTGGTCTAGAGGCGGTGGTTTGAAATACCGGCCACTTCTTGTCATGTGGTCAACTTCTTCTACATACCAAGTATTGTCAAGAAGGCCTTCTCCCCAATCCTCATCAGTGTGGGCAAGATGTTGATCATCATCTTCCCACCACATACCTCCGGCAACCGATAAGCAATTGTCCAGTTCCGATCTAAGTATTCTCTCAGCAGAAACATTCCTCGCGGAGCGTTAAGCTATTCTAGCTTTCCAATCACTTTCACTCATTTCTTACCCAAACCATTCTAGCGTGGCTTCTTATTCTGTAAGTACAGTACTAGCAATGCCCCAGTTTCCTAAGCCAATTGTTCTTCATCGGTGCTTTCCGGTAGTTTACCCTTCCTATCAGCCGTTCGGGCCATTGTTGCGTTTCCCGCTTTCTGTCTTCAAGCTTTAATTCAGTTCCCTCATCTATATCGAGTTCATCACTTAGCCACCCAACATTGTCTGTTGACCTGTTCAGATCAAACCATCAATATGCGCGTCCCCTTGATCTTGCTCATCAAAGAACTGCAAATTGTCTATATCCTCCTCCAGGTCGACTAGATCATCTAATCCCTGACTTGGTCTATCTTCTCAGACTACACTGACCTCTATCCCAGTTGGCAACAACACTTCCGGTTTATCTTGGTTGATTGGCACAATATAGCAACTCGGGTTGTAGGTCCTTTTAGATAAGTCCTCAGAGACCTCGGGCAGTGAACTGATATTCTCCACCAAGGCTGAGCTCCCTTCATCTTCCACTGTCACCACCACTAGTTCGGGTTGGAGTGAAGACGTGCTCACCATGCACAAGTTTGTGCTCTCAGGGATGAACAATGCCGTTTTAGTAGGTGGGAAGGGTGTGATGTATATATTGGGGTCATAAGGGACGGCCAGTGTATGGATGAAGTTTATACGTCGAGGTGGAGGGACTTGGTTATGTGGTGGGAGAGGATTTGTAGTGACGTTGGGTTTTTCGGGAGGTGCTATCACCTTATTGTCAATGAGATCTTGAATCTCATGACGTAGTCTGAAGTACTGATCAGTATCATGACCATGCTGTTGGTGAAAAGCACAGATTTGGCCTGGTTGTGTTTCGGATGGAGAGGATTGGGTAGTGGACGTTGTTCTAATGGTTTAAGATGTCCCTTTTTTATTAGGACCCCTAAGGCCTTGGACAAAGTCATGTAGAGTAGAGTGAAGATCCTTTGGTTTTCAGCTTGATGGCTCGAGGTTTGTGAGGTTGTATTGGAGGTGTTGGTGAACGGGTTGGCAGTTTTGGGTGTGGTGGTGACCATGCTTACATCCGAAGGCCATGCAGAGGTGCCACCTGTGATAACCCTGTTTCGTATTATGCAAATTGATCCTTATTATGAACATAATTATGTGTTTGATATGATTTTGAGTACCATTTATATAAGTATATGCGGTTTTGAATTTCTATCTATTTGCCGTAGGAAAATCTGTTTGATTTCTGCTTTAGAATTTAAATTGGGGGCCTTATCGGCCACAGAAACTAAATTGATTACGCCATTGTGATTAGCATAAATTTTTGAGCCTACGATGAAACTTGATTGAAAATTGATTCGGATCAGGTTAATTAGATAAATTGATGAAATAGTGCTCAATTAATTAGTACTAATGAAATGTGATTAAGGGAGCTTATATAAAGGGGGCATTATACACTCACATTCATTTGTTTGAGCTCAAAATCAGATTTTACACTTTAGAGAGAGAGAGAGAGGGTTGGCTAGAGAGAGAGAGGGTGAAGGCAATGGAAGATTTGAGCAAGAAACTTGAATAATTTGAAGACCAACTCAAGAATTAACCATAATTTGGAGGAGTTGAAGCTCTTAGGTGAGTAATCAACTCTTAATTTATGAGTTGAGTATGTAATTTTGTGAATTTAAGTGGTATGGTAGCTCATGGTAAAGATTGAGTTGAATATGAAGTTAGAATGTACATGCATACATGAAATTACTATGAATCACCATGAATTGCCATGAAATTGCATAAGCTAGCATGAATAATGTTGAACATGGAGAATTGGGCACCAATCTTCACATGCATGCATAACTTTCATGGGTTTCATAATAATAAGTGTCATTTGTAAGATTTGAAATAGAAATGAAGTCAAAAATTGACATGCATGTATGATTATTGAAGAGATGGAGCTTATATGAAGTTTGAAAGCATGGGTTGATCATACAAAAGAAATGAGGATTTATTTGAGAATTAGATTGTGATTTTGAACAATTCGGTCCCATACACTTATATTCTCATGTGGTATAATGTGTTTGCATGTTTTGAACCAAAATCATGAGTTTTGGACCTTTGGAGGTTGAGTTTGAGCTTCAAGAACAGTTCTGGAATTTCCAGAATCCGGCATGTCCGCTCGAGCGGGGAAAGCGCCGCTCAAGCGTGAAATTCGAGCTCCCAGAACTTTTTGCAGACATTGATGTCCGCTCGAGCGGGGATATTCACGCTCGAGCAAGGAGCCATGTAGTGTGACTTTTAGCTCGAGCACCCAAATTCACGCTAGAGAGTAAAAATGAGGCAACCAGTATTTTTGCAGATCTAAGGGGTCTGCTCGAGCGGCCAAAGCCACGCTCGAGCGGAGAAACCCTGTTTCTGAAATTTTGTAAAAGCATTCTGTGTTTCATTTTCCGTTCTCTTTCACTTCTAACCACTCTTAGGCATGCATTGAACATTATAAATGAATTAAAAGGATAAGAAAGAAGCCTAAGAGGGATGTATGAATTAAGAACGGATTGAATCGTTTGCGACCCATATGTGTTATGTAACGTGTAGGGTCGAGCTCAAGGGTGAATCCACCGACAGAACACTATGAGTAATATCTTAGTAAAGATATTTTGAAGAATGTTATTTGTCCAATTGCTTATTTCCCTATAAGTCTTATAAGTTTGTTATTTAAATTCTGGACAAATGTTTGCTATGCCATATGGTTGGGCCAAAGGCCGTTGGATATAATTGATTGGGCCGAAGGCCATTTGACATACGTGAATGATTGGGCCAAAGGTCGTATGACATGAATGAATGGGCCAAAGGCCGTCGGACACGAATGAATGGGCCAAAGGCCGTATGACATGAATGAATGGGCCAAAGGCCGTCTGACACAAATGAATGGGCCGAATGCCGTTTGACATGAATGAATGGGCCAAAGGCCGTTTGACATGAATGAATGGGCCAAAGGACATTTGACGCGAATGATTGGGCCAAAGGCCGTCGGACAGGAACGATTGGGCCAAAGGCCGTCGGATATGAATGAATTGGGCCCAAGGCCGTTTGATGTGTTTGGAACCGCAGTCACTTGACCTATATGTATATGTATATACTAGATAGAAATATGAATTGGGCCCAAGGCTGTCTGATGAATGTTGTTCTAAATACCGTTCATGTATCTTCTTTATTTGATATTATTCACTGGGCTTTCGCTCACGCTCATTCATGTGTCTGTAGGTGAGCCAAGGGAGGTCCAAACCCAGCCTCAGTGAAGTTTGTGTGAAACAATCAAGGTTTTGAGGAGTCAGCCCATACGTCTCACGCACAAGACTTGTTTTTGCCTTTTGCTATTTTGTTATATTTTGTCAAGTTGGCAAGACCTTTGGATTACGATTGTATATAGTTTTGATTGATTGACCATGACTTGAATGATCCTGTTGTGTAAAGCTTATATGTTAACCTTCCTTGATGTGAGTTATTAATGTATGTTTGCGAAATGTTATGATGTGCCATGTAAGCACAGCTCTATGGACAAAAGTTTGAAATTGCTTCCGTTTGGCCCCCCCTTTACTCTGTTAAAACATATTTGATTTGGTTTAAGGTCGCAGGTAATCTCGTGATTATTGGCCAGTTATGTCCTTAACCCATGGGGGCGGGTTCGGGTCATGACACCACCAGTCGTGGCTGCATTGAAGCTGCATGTAAAGGGCCTTTTGGGCTATTCCTTCTCATGGTCTATTAGCCCCTGCTTTATCGCATTCTCAATTTGAACTCCTATTTCATGGAGCTCAACAAATGTAAACAAAGGCAAGACTATCATCTTCTGTAATAATCTCTCTTGCAAGTTACGGACCACCATTCTAATTTGATTCTTTTAAGACTACCGGATAGTCATCATAGAGGCCTTAGCCCTCCATCGCATCATAAAATCTAAGAAATCCTCCTTCAGCTCCTGGCGGGTCGCTTCGAGGTCACGGGTTGTAACCTCAATCTGGGTATTGTAGGAGTACTGCGCGATGAAGGCCTCGGCCATTTCCTCCCAGTTTCTCTTCACAAAGTCTTCAAGCTTGGCATACCAAATGGCCGCTATACCCGACAGGGTCCAGCCGAAAAGCAACAACTTCTGTAACCTAGTGACACCCATCGGTCGTAGGATATCAGAGAATAGCCGTAGATGGACCATAGGATCCCCGGAGTTGTCAAACCGGTCTATGTGCGGCATCTTGAATCTGTTTAGCAGAGTCACTGCCGAGTTAGTGTATCCATCCTCAATATCAAGGATTGAATTCACGCCCTGAGCCCGTTTGAAGAGTTTTTCTAACCTGTTGACCTTCGATGCAGTGGGGTCAACCTCGAATTCAAACGGTGCCTCCATTTGATAAACTGGTGTCTTGGAGGTCTAAGGTGGGTTCGGATCTGTCGGGATGCCCATATTCTCTTGGACATTGATTGTGACCCCGGGTGCTGGAATTCCCATTGAGGGTGCATGGGATGAAGAGGCTACTGCCAGTTGTGGTTGCTGTTGTGGAAGCCTTTCCATCACTTCTACTTGGCGGGATACGACCTCGGCTTGGCAGGCTGTGATCTCAGCTTGGCGGGCAACATCTAGCTACATAGTCTCAATAGTTTGCTGGAGCTGACGAAGCATATCTTCCATGCTGACTAGAGGATGCTGAGATATCAAAACTAGAGAATACTCTTTTTCCGAAGTAGAAGTAGAAGATTGGGCCCGATTGAGTGCAGGTGAAGTAAAAGCTAATTGATAGATTGGAGAATTCTGCCTGATTCTCTTCCGTCTGGTAACCGGCAGGAGTGAAGCAAACACTGGCTATCCCCTGACAAGATCCCCAGATCTATAAAGTCTTCTCACTTGGGTCCAGAGTGCTTGGGGGGTAACAGAATTGTCTGAAGCAATGGTGAAAAACTACCTTGCAAGAAAAAATAAAGCAAAAACAAAAAACAAAAATCAGAAAGCGCACAGATTCTGATCAATACACTGATGTAATCAAAGCTGTAGAACCATGCTCAAAATTGAATTCTGTCTCCTAAAAACTGATACCCAGACTTGTAACTGATACATACATTCTTGTAGAATTTCACTCTAAAAGCACATATCAAGCAAGTGAGAGCCAAAACACCCCTATGATGGGGTAGGGTTATCCTGTCCTAGTTTCGTCAGGAGCTAGGGTTTTCACTATGCATAACAAGCGATTTCACACAATTTCTGCATTCGGGTAAGTATCCTGTCCTAGTTTGGAACAATCTCTATGGCTTTCTGATATGCAACTAGGTCGATTGGTCAAAAAGGTTACCTTAGCAAGACTACCTAATATACCTCTCACACCAAACACCGAGAAGTGAAAGGAGGATTAAACGGTATAGCGGTAGGCCAAATCTAAGGGTTGTGTTCCCATCATGGCAGAGTCGGCAACCGGTCAACCTTTTGGTAGGCTTTTCTAAGCAAGCCTTCAGCAAACCATTCAAGAATAGAAGATGGCAAACACTATAACTTAGGGCACCGATGTAGATGCAAATGCAAAGACACATAAGTGTAGATAAAATGTCATATCATGAGTTCGAGTCAAGTTCTCTAAATCCCCAGCAAAGTCGCTAGAAACTGTGGCTCCTGGCTTTTTCGCGCCCCCTTTCGGAAGGTTTTAAAAAAGGCCTCACAGTTCAAACTCCTATGGTTCTGAATCTAATCTCACAAGTACAATGTGAAATTGATAAACGCCAAAGAGTCCAAATCCGGAAAATCATTTTGGAAAATTGATTTTAAATTAAATAATGCCAAAATTAGGCTGCTTTGCTAGATATAGAGTCGCCACCTAAATATTTTTTATTTTGGGAAAATTTAGGAAACCCTGACTTGCGCTGAAGGCCACGTGTCCATCATCGCCAAAGTTGCCTCGGCTCGAGAACTTAGGTACGAAGGGGAAGGTCAAGAATTGAGCACCCCCGCTTGCCCGATGAAAAATCGGCCTCTACTAATCATGATATAATTTTTTATAAACATTATGTGCTCTTGTTGATTATTAAGCTAGCTTTACTATGTGATGCGCACAAGCAAGTATAGACTAGTTTGCTTAATTTAGAACAATTCAACTCATGTTTGTTTGCGAAAATGGTTTGAATTTGGCACCTCAAGTGGGCTTAAAGTTTGCAGATTTGCCACCGAACATAGTGGGATTAAAACATGATTTGCCACTCAACAAAGTGGGCTTAAAACGCACATTCGTTGAATCGTTCCAATTCAAACAACAAGCCTTCATCCACAAGCATTCAAACAGTTAAGCATTTAAGCATATAGCCACATGGCAAGCATGCCAAACATGGCAACATTCACACTTATGCAAGTATGCTAAAGCATAAAAACTCACCTAGTACTCCAAGCTAAGAAGATACGAGTTAGTGAAATATGCATGGTTCCTAACTATACAATATGCCTAATGCAATACATGCAATATGAAATTAATAGGCTCGGCTACTAATATGGCATATGGATCAATTTGAACAACACGCGATTAAACATGTATTCAAAGAAGGTACTTGAAATGATAATGCAGTTTGAATGACGCGCCGAGCCTCGGTGCATGCAATACGAATGAATGGATGCAAGCATAAGATATGCTAATTTGAAACATGATGCTTCTAATCTAACCATCAAAAGTGGGTAAATAAAAGGGAGAAAGACGTGGGGTTGGAAAAATATGAACATACGCACGCACACTTATTACAACATTACGCCTTCGCGAAGGAGGGTTCGGATGAATAAAAGCTAACTAGCTAGCTAAGCTAAACCAATTAAGCTAATTATTACAAAACTTGAATTAATTAACTATTCTAGTTAAATAATTACAAAACGAAATCGAATAACTAGTTGAACTAACTAATTAATTACAACTCTTAATTAGCTACAACTAATTAATTACAACATGTATTTAAGCTAGATATTTAAACGTTAAATAATCTTGGAATGTAAGGGAGGCTCATGCACGTGCTCGATTTCCACCCGAAAAGCCACCGTTTTGCTGTTGCAAGCCTCTGTTTGCACATTTGAACACTAACAATGCTGCTCACTTCCAGAATACCTCTGCTCCACCTTACCAACACACTATGCAAATTTCATTGATGGCCGACAGGGGGCCGGTCGGCTACCAATGGTGGTCGGTTGGCTACTGGTGGTGGTTGTTGGCCACTACTGTCCCGAACTTCCTTATTGCAACAGAGAGCAAAACATAGCAAAGTAGTGTACTTTTTGAAAGTGATGAATAAAGGCACAAAAGCTTTAAGAACTAAGATGCAAGAAGGGTGGACTACCCCTTAACTAAAAATAGCCTCAAACCAACACTTTTAAGCCATAAAAACAGTTTTTTTTCTTTCAAAACCAGCCTCAAAACAATTGAAAAGATTAGCAAAACAAGTATACAAAACAAGTATAAACAAGACAAGTGTTATACCTTTGAAGCAAAACACAAGTTGGCCCACAATCCAAGCCAAAAACCACATTCTAGAACTCAAAGTGGGTCCCAAGTTACCTCAGCCCAAAGACTAGCAACTTTGGTTAAGGTAGTGTATGTAATAGTGTAGAGAAAAGAAACTACAAAGCACAAAATTGTAAGAGGGAGAGGGAAATCTAGAGAGAGAGAGAGATAATTTTGGTCCAATTTTTCTAACCCTCCAAAATGGGGGAGGAACCCTCCTATATATAGAAAACAAGTCTTGAGCCTAGAAACATCTCACCGTACACGTGTAGGGAGATGCAGCTCAATGTGCCAACAGCTGTCACAACTATCAATAAATATTTGGAAAAGCACACTGGTGGCCGTCGGCCACCACTGGTGGGTGACCGGCCACACCAGTGGCTGACCGGCTACACCAATGGCCGACAAGAACGAACCATTGCCAACAGCCTATGGTGGTGGCTGACAAGTCACCAAGAGGTTCCAGACACAAAACCAACAAGATTTGGTCCAAAACCAGGCAAAGAAAAGGCCGGGTTTAGAGGCTTAAAGACAGGGCGTTCCGCTGAGGATTTCGGGCGCTCAAAATAAACACAAAAAAACATAATCATCGAGTGTACAAGTGATGATGTCCAAGTCTTGAGGACAGTCAAAAATGGGGTGTTTACAAGGCCCCAAAAAAAGGTAGTTTTAAAATGGGAAACAAAAGTGCAAAGGCCTTAACAACAAGGAATAAAGAGGGATGAACCATCCCCTAACCTTTAATGGCCCAAAACACTAATTTCAGCCCATGAAAACAAAGTTTTTTATAGCTCAAAAACAGCCCATAACAGTAGGAAAAAGATGGAAAAACAAACAACCAAAGCAAGCTTAAAAGGCTAGTATTATACCTCTTGAAGAGAAAAGTGATTCCAAGCAACAATTCAAGCCAAAAACAACTTGTAGAGCTCCAAGAGGGCCTCAAACAACCTCAGCTCAAAGATGATCACTTTTGGTTAAGGGTTGATATGCAAAAGTGTAATGTAAGTAGGCAAAGGTGTAGAGAAATACAAGAGAGAGAGAGAGAGAGAGAGAGAGAGAGAGAGACAATTTTGAGTCTTAAATCTTCCAACCTTGAAACATGAGAGAGGGCCTCCCTATATATAGAAAACATGGATTCTATACAAGGAGATCTAGCCCTCCAAGTGTGGATAGATGCAAGCCTCTGTGCAACCAGCTGGCACAGCTGGCATAAAATATCTGCAGAAAACACTAGTGGTCGGCCGGCTATCAGTGATGGCCGGCAAGGCACATCAATGGCTGGTAGGCCACGTAGGCCACCAAAGACTACAAGGGGGAAAGACCAAGACATGGTCCAAAAAGGAGACAAAAAGGATGCAGGGTTTGGAAGGCTCAGACCTATGGCGTTCCACTGAGGACTTTGAGCGCTCGGCGAGCAACCAGACTCGTCATCGGATGTACCTACAAGAGCATCCAAGTCTTGAAGGGCCATAAAAAATGGGGTGTCTACAATTGCCCCTCTTTGACAGAGCTCGGAATCATGAAATGACGTGAGTGAATGTCAAAGCCCAGAGACGACCCATTTTGACAAGGCCGTAAGACTTGGACAAATAATCAAAACAAAAATAAAATGGTTGCGCCCATAGGCTGCCTACGTATCCTTTTTCAAGGAATCAAACCAGCGTAGTTCTAGGGAAAAATGTAAATGATATGCACGATGTGATGAACATAGCTTAGGATCATACAATGAAGCTGTGCGATGAAACATTTAAATGCAAATGTTATGCAAAGAAATGCCACAGTTAAACAACTGAAACAAAGCACAACAATTCTGAATACGAAAAGAAAACCACGCACCATGCGCGAAAAACACGAGCCCAAACTACATTTCATGCAGAAAGGATGTAAGAAAACTATGCAAGCTTAACTACGCAATGCACAGGAAAGGCGAGAGGTGACATGACCATTGAGCGCACCCGAGGTCTCAACCGAAATCCTAACGTGTCTCACACGAAAGGAGAAAAAGGATGGTGTGAACACTAGGTGCACCAAAATATTTTTAACCGATTTGAAACGAGTTGCACGCGAGAGGAGGAAGAGTGGTATGAACATTGGGTGCACTCGAGTGTTTTTAACCGAAGCAATCCTAATGCATTGCACGCGTGAGGAGGAGGGATGGTGTGAACACCAGGCACACTAGAATGTTTTTAACTGAAGCAATCCTAACGCGTCTCACGCGAGAGGAGAAAGGGGGTGGTGTGAACATCGGGCGTACCCGAATGTTTTTAACCGAAGCAATCCTAACCCGTCTCACGAGAGAGGAGAAAGAGTGGTGTGAACACCGGGCGTTCCTGAGTGTTTTTAACCAAAAGGTGGTGTGAACACCGGGCATACCCGTATGTTTTTAACTGAAGGGTGGTGTGAACACCGGGCGTACCTGAATGTTTTTAACCGAAGGGTGGTGTGAACACCGGGCATACTCGAATGTTTTTAACCAAAGGGTTTCTAACGCATTTCACACGAGAGGAGAAAAGGAAAAGGATGCGATTCAAAAGGCACGAATGATTTCGAATGGAACTCCTCTGAATGGATCGTACATACAATATCGTGCATGTGAAGGAAAAAGACTTAACAAGTGCGATACAGTATGAATGCATGTTCTATGCAAGACAAACAATCGAGATACAATGTTAATGGCATGTTCTATGCGAGAAACAAAAGCATAAGCATATTTTATTCATGATTGGTAACAGAAGCGCATTCTACGCAGTAAGTGAATGCGCGTTCCATGGATGTTTCAAGAGCGCGTGCAAGATGCGCATGCAATGCTTATGAGATGCACATTCTATTCCACAAGGTGAAATGCATGTTCTTGTAACAATGAATAAGAAATGCATGTTCTATGCAAGATATCCAAGCATGATTTGACAAAACTTGAAGTCAACTTCCGAGTCACCTCTCAGAAGAATTACAATGTACTTAAAGGATATACCTCGTTCAAGTTGACAAGTGATGAACATTCCGCACTGAAAACACAGTTTTAAGCTTCTGCAGAGGCATTCTGAACCAAACAATGAACAATCCCTTTACTTCTTGGAAACCAAAGACACAGAACAGCATCAAGAACCCTAACAAAGCCGCTGGCCAGGTGCTGGCCAACAATGGACACTGCCGGCCATCGATGGCAGATTGAGGGCAAAAAGGGGTTTTCGGCTCGAGCCTTTAAGTATAGATCACCACACTTCATTTCCTCACTTTCCCTTGCTCGAAAATCATCTCCCTCTCTCTCTCTAGACCTTCTTTCTCTCTAGATTTTCACTTTTTACGCGTTTTCCAACGCCCTACGCGAAGTTGATTCTCTAAATCCCCTTTGTTTACTTCACTTTGAACCTATTGAAATTCGATTTCGGTGCTTCTTTCCTCACTTTCACCATTCTAGGCTCATTCCCCTCGAGTTTCTCTCGAGTTTTGTGCGCTTTTCCCGGTTTTGACTTTTTCCTCCATTTTCTCTCTCCTAGGGTTTGACTTTTTCCAAGTTTACCCTTTTTCTTTATTTTTTCTTCACTTTTCACCCATCTCGCACCTATTTTTAGATGGCGGACGAGGTTCCACATAACAGGGCTCCTCCAGAGGTTCCCCCAGTAGTTCCGCTTGTGCCGGAGGTAGTAGAGCTGATAGCTGATCTTAAGGTTGACTTAGAGGCTAAGTTTGAGCCCGAGGCCAAGCCAAAGCCGCTACCACCGAGGGTACGACCTTTCGATGTGGCGAGGTATCACCCACAGACACATATACTGCTTACTTCTGGAGGCATCAGACGCTTCACTGAGTTCACCCAGGGTGTGCCAGAGGACCTTTTGTTGAGAGAGCCAGAGTCTCACTTATCGGCCATTGCCATCGAGGTAAAAACACTGTTTTCAATCATTTTGCCTTTTTTATTTGCATTTCTTGCACTACCTTTTATTCGGATATGATATCATCACTACTTTATCCAACTATACCCTCTTTACTGCATTTCTTGCACTACTTTGTATTTGGATCCACTTGACTGCATCTCATACACTGCCTTTATCTGACCATGCACTGTTTTCATCTGATGCATTTATTTCATCTGGTTGCATTTCATCCATTTGGCTGCATTTCATGCATTGCTATTATCTGATACATTTCATGCACTGTCTTATTTTACCACAGGGCGAGTCTCGCGCCTTCAGAGACTATGGCACTACGATTGCTAGAGATTGGTATGACGAGCTCCCAGCTGGAGTTTGAGACATCATCGACGGGGCAGGCTTCGGCCTCTTTTGCTCTGGCTCGACTCGGGTCGTCGCAAGTCATCCCCTCTTAGGAGTGTTAGTGGAGAGGTGGTGGGATACCACCAACTTCTTCCATTTCTCCACCGCAGGGGAGATGACGATGACTCCTTACAACTTTGCCATGATCACCGGCTTAGATGTAGGGGGCGATTCAATCCCTATTGACACTGATATGGAGGAGTGGGAGGCAGTCTGGTTCGAGCTGCTAGGAGCATACCCACCCATATACCAAGCAGGGATGGTGAGATACACTTAGTTTGCAAAACGCTTCAGAGGGACTGAGCCCGAGACAGTAGAAGAGACTGAGCAGTACGCCAAGGCCTTCCTGATATTCTTCTTCAGTACCACCTTGTTTTCGAACAGGTGGAATACCGTTGGGTTATATTTGCTAAGTGCCCTGGTGACCCTCTCTCGAGTTCGTTTCTATGACTGGGACGGAACTGGCCTCTCCACATTATATGGATACATGAGCTCTACCTCCCATCTACGGGGAGACTTGATTGGAGGCTACTGGCGAGCTTGGGAGGTACACATCTCAATTTCCTCTTTGCACTTAGATTTACTTTACAGTTCTTGCTTTATATCTATTTTAATACATACTTTCTGCTTGTATTTCTATATCTGTTCAAACGCTATTTATACACCGTGCTTTCTGTTTTGCACTTTCTGTATTTGCTCGATACTATACTGATCACATACCACTCTATTTTCCCTGCAACTATGGGTGTACGCATACTTACTGATTCTCACCCCAGAGCCCGTTGTGGAGCTTCCATTGACGGTGCCCTACTCGTGGACATATGATGGTCAGCTTTGCCACAGGACTCGCGAGCCTTTCACTTTCTTTCGCTGGTACTTCGACACAGTAGGCGCCCATGAGGTATTCCGAAAGCATAGTCATTTTATTTCTGCTTTGATAATGTTCACTAGCAACTAACAGCAACTAATACTCTATACAACTTCTGTTTGCAGATCAGGTGGCAACCATGAGCCTTGATGCCAGGAGGTGCGGGGTCAGTTTGCCGGTGCATGGACCATCTCCGGCTACCATATTCTACTTGAGGGTTCGGTTTGTCGGGCCTAGTTATTAGGTGAACCAGATTATGGGCGTGCAAGACCCAGTCGCCTTGATGGCTTCACCAGAGTCCATGCAGTCTACAGAGAGCCTATTAGTTGAGGAGGTGATCCAGTTCATGATGGGTCTCTCCGTCGACTTCTTTCGAGCATAAGGCGACTACGCAAACTTTATCCTGACGCACTTGATGCCACCCCTGACGGGTGTTCGTGGAGGTGAGGAAGTGGGGGCTCCTGCCGTGAGAGCGAGGCACAGAGTGACCCGTGCAAGCAGGGCCCGAGGCAGAGGGGCTTCCCAAGCGGGGCAGAGGGCTGATTGGCCAGAGCTCCCCACCACACTGACTTGCTAGTGACACACAGGGGAGGCCTATCAGGTCCCGATTGAGCCCGCAGCGGCTAGTCATGAGATTGTTGGAGTACGAGGCCCGACTTCGGTATGAACCACACCTTAGCACTTGCACTCTATATTTCATTTCAGATATATCTATGGCAAATACTAATCATTCGAATGCATTTGCAGCACCGATCGAGTATACAGGAGGCGCCCTTGAGCTGAGAGCCTCGATGATGGGGATGATACAGAGGAGGGAGACGCGCTGCGCAACCTCTACGGTATCCTAGTAAGTTTCTTCAGTCTGACATTCCAGGCATCAACTTTCCACTGACACACTGACATTACTGAAAACATCCCACACTATATTGATACATTGCATCGATAGACCACATTTGACATACTGCACTTGCATACTGCATTCACACTATATCTGACTTCTGCATATACTCATTCTGCATACTTTACTTGCATCTGATATACATAATATAACTGATACACAACAACTGTCTTTTTAGATCCCACCCATGCCGATGGTGCCAGCGAAAGCTACAACATCTGCACCAACAGTACCTCCTCCAACAGTAAGGAGGAGAGAGAGACAGAGTCCGGCACACGGCAGAGGCAGAGGCAGAGGCACCTAAGATGGGAGCGGCCCTTCAGAGCCTATTCTGAGTGATGATGATACGGAGATGAGCGACTCTGAGGAGGCAACGAGTCAGCATTCAGAGTTATCTGAAAGTGGGGATGATGACGCCGACTCGAGTTCCGAGAGTGAGGGCGATGCCGAGACGAGCTCTGAGGCAGAGGGTGGAGATGGCTTTGGTTCAAACTCTAGTCCAGATTCGGACAGCGGCGCCGACGGAGACAGTGCCTCAAAGTCCTCTCCTCCGAGGAAGAGGACGAAGAGGGCTTCTCGACTCTGAGGCGACCAATGCTATTTATTGTATTTTTGCTTAGTTTCTTTTTGTTTATAGTTTTAGCACATTGTACAACTTCAAACAGTTTTTATTTTCTTTAAAAACTTGTACCGCACTTTTGTAAAAAAAAAAAAAAACAACCATGATCGGAATGAAAACCAGTTTTTATTTGAAAAAGTGTTGTATTTTGCATCATGAGCACCACTTAGCATGGAAATGAGATTGAACTCGATATTGAAAATTGAACACTTGTGTTGGCACAATAGTCTTAATCAGGGTAATGAACCGACCAACAACTAAAATAACAACTATATATAACTTAATAAACAACACAACAACAACTCGATAAACAAAAACACAAATATAACTCGATAAGCAAAACAAAACAAATAGACTTCAACAAACATGCTAAAGCCCGAAAAGACTCAAAACAAGACTCTAACACACAAAGAACGAAGCAAAACACATGCTTTCAACACCTTCCAGCACAAAAAAGGACAACAGGCTAGAGAGGGAGATTGTCGACTATAAATGGTGATTGCCGGTTGTAGACACCCCATTTTTGACGGACCTTAAGACTCAGATGTCATCGTTTGTGCGCGCGATGATTGTGCATGTTTGCGTTTGTTTTGAGCACCCGAGGTTCTCGACTGAATGCCTTGTCTTTGAGCCTCTTAACACTGTGTTTTAGCCTTATTTTTGGGCCAAGTTTTGGTGCCTCTTGCCTGGAGGGGAGAAGGGCCTTGCCGGCCACTTTTGGCTATTGCCAGCCACTTTTCCTTCTTGCCAGCCACTTGAAGTGGCCGGTCGGCTAGGGGAGGTGGCTGGCCGGTCACCTGAAGTGGCCGACGGCCAATTTTCTCATTTTTTAGATATTTTCAGATCATTTGAGCCAACTGTTGGTCACTAAATACATCCTCCATACTGTATGGAGGGATGAAGCAAGCTTTTTGCTTGCTTGTTCTATATAAGGGGAGCTCCCTCCCCCTATTTGAGGGTTCTGAAATTTTAGAGACAAAATTTCACTCTCTCTCTAGAACTCTCTCTCTCTCTCTCTCTCTCAATATATATATATATATTTCCTGAAAGTGAGTTTTCTTTGCATTTTTGCACATAACCCCCTTTGCTAAACACCACTACCTTGGAGCTGAGGTTCTTGAAGGCTTTGTTTGGGCTCAAAAAGCTAGTTTTGGGATCAAAAGTTGCTTGTTTAGCTGTTGTGCTTCAAGGGTAAGCATTTACCCCTTTTAAGTTTGTTTTTGTACACTTGTTTGGGCCACCTTTGCATGCTGTTTTGGCCTAGTTGTCAACTATAAAAAGCTCTATTTTTAAGTGTTAAAAATGGTTGTTTGAGGCCTTTTTGGAGTTAGGGTGGTCCACCCTCATTTGTAGCTTTATTTGCTAAGCTTGGTGCCATCCTTTAAAGCTTTTAAAACACCCTTTGTTTGGCCTTTCTACCACTGAAACTCAGAGGTTTTTCAGTGGTAGAAAGTTGGTTTTGAGGACCAAAATAGGGGAGGGGGGGTGGTCCCCCCTCCTCACATCTTGTTTGCATGTGTTAATGGCCTAGTAGTTGAGCATGTTTTTCTACCATCTCTTGGCTTGTTCTCAGCATGTTTTTGGCCCTATTTTAACATGTTATAACTCTGTTTTAGGCTGGTTAGAGCACCTTTTGCTTGCTTCTTACACTTGTAGTGTAATCATGCTTGCTAGCCTAGCATACTTGATGTTGTAACCTATCATTTTAGCATGTGTTGGCTCCACTCCAGCACATTTTTGCTCATGTTTTAACATGTTTAAACTCTATTTTGAGTGGTCTTGATCCCTTGAGCCTTGCTTTATATAGCTATAGTGTAAATGGCCTTGACTAGCTTTGTGTTTTAGGCCCTTTAGCATGCTTTATTTGAGTGATTTGCATGATATGACATCATTTAGCATATGATTTCAGAGCATATTCCTCTATCATACTCTCACTTAATTCACTCTTTAAATGCTTTTGAGAGTTGTGTATTGTGCCTTGCTTATGAGCGAACATGTGTGCATGTTCTCCTAGTCTTTTGAGCTTCTATTCCACCATGTTTAGGCCACTGTTTTGGCATGTTTAGGTCTGTCCATGGCTGGTTTGGTTATTTGAGCATGGTATTGTTTGCTTCTAGTGTAATGCACTTCACTAGCCTTGTTGTTTTTGGCTTCGAACATGTTGTGCATATGTTGATTGCATGATTTAGTGTCTTTAGCATGCCATATCAGCACTGAATTTCTGCAATCTTCCCTCATGCTTCACTTTTGAATTTGATTTTGAAAGTGGTCTTAAGTCCCCCTTGTTGGCTTAAGCATGGAATCGAGGCTCTCATGCCTAATGGTTTTAGCCTTCTCTTAAGGGATTCTACTAACCAAAAGCATGAGGCTTCTTTCATGCTTAATGTGCTTGTGGCTTAGACTATCTTTCCCATTAGTGGACTTTTCACATTGGACTTAACCAGTTAATGAATGGCTCGGTAATGTAAAATGTGTAAACAAGAAATGGACCAAGTAAAACTTGTGAAATATAAGCATGTTGTTTGCATTGCATATGTTTGGATCAGATGTTAATCTAAACATAAGAAATGTGGGACATTTCATACTCATAATGATGAAACGTGTCCCGTTTCTTGGTCGCCAACACCCTTGATCATGCATGATAGGGTGAAGGCACTTTGTATGTTGTTTGTGTATTCACTAAGCTTGTGCAAGCTTGGCTTTTGGACCATCATGCATTAAGATGCTTGGTTGGTAGATTGAAAATCGAGCGCCACACACCTTTGAGCTTAAGACATGATGAAGAGTGTGGCAGTGCATACATTTTCTTGCAAATACATTGATGTGTCTCCGTTGTTCTCTGTTGCAGCAAAACCAGAAGCCTGGGAAAGCAGGTGGCCGACCGGCCAGTTCAAGTAGCCGACCGGCTACTTTCACTAGTCGACCGGCCAGTTGAGGTGGCCGGCAGCCACTTTTTGTGGCCGACCGGCCACCAGTTCAATTTTGTGCAGAAATCATCTTGTTTTGGATCAAAAACAGTGTAGAGGTTGGTTCAATGTTCATAAAAGAAGGCACGTGCAAACAAAGGCAATTGACGGCAAAGCGATGGATTTTCGAGCGGACGCCAACTGAGCATGCATGTCTCCCTCGCTCGCGAGGCCATTTTAC
This sequence comes from Camellia granthamiana, assembly GCA_036172215.1. Taxonomy (NCBI): domain Eukaryota; kingdom Viridiplantae; phylum Streptophyta; class Magnoliopsida; order Ericales; family Theaceae; genus Camellia; species Camellia granthamiana. The sequence continues at coordinate 38,869,720 of CM069910.1, forward strand.
CTGCTTTAATAGTTAGTTGTAGCTAATTATTTGATTCAAGTGTTGTACTTAATTAGCTTAGCATAGCTATTTTTCAATGCATTGTAATTAATTAGCTAAGTTAGTTAATTAGTTGGCTTGTAATAATTAGCTTAATTAGCGTAGCTAGTTAGCTGATTCATTCGGACTCTCCTTCGAGAGGGCACAATGTTGTAGTAAGCGTGCGTATGTGTGTGCATGTCTTCCAACCCCACTTCTTTCTCCCTTTTATGTATCCGCTTTCGATGGTTGGATTAGGGCATATTTTGATTAGCATACCTTATGCTTGCATATTTGCATCATTCATTTGTCTTGCATGCACCGGGCTCGGCGCATCATTCAAACTGCATCGTATTTCAATACTTCTTTGAATATGTGTATCAAATTGTTGCATTCATATGCCATCTTAGATAGCCGAGCCTATTTAATTGCATTATTGCATGTGTTGCATTAGGCACTTAACATAGTTAGGATCATGCATGATTTCTAACTAGTTTTCTGTTTTGGCTCGGAGTACACTGTAAGTTTTATGCTTTAGCATATTGCATGAGATGCGTATGTTGCCATGATAGCATGCTTTCCATGAGGTATTTGCTTATATGATAAACTACACGAATGCCTGTGGATGAACGCTTTATTACTTGAATTGGGACAATTCATTGAATGTGAGTTTTAAGCCCACTTTGCGAAGTGGCAAAATCATGTTTTAAAGCCCACTTGAGGGTGGCAAATCCGCGCTTTAGCCTACTTACGAGTAACACTTTCAAACCATTTTAAAAAACAAACATGAGTTGTTTTGTTTCAATTCTCGTGATTTAGTCTATACTTGTATGCGCGCGCATCACGTAGTAAAGTTAGATTAATAATCGGAATAAGAACACATGTGTTTATGAAATAACATGTCATGCTTAGTAGAGGTTGATCCTTTGATCGGGCGAGCGGGGGTGCTCATTTCAGGACGTTCCCCTCTTGTACCCAAGTTTTCGAGTCGAGGCAACTTTGGTGATGACGGACACGTGGCCTTTGGCACGAGTCAGGGTTTCCTAAATTTCCCAAAATAAAATATTTAGGTGGCGATTCTGTAATCTGGCAAAGCAGTCCATGTTTGGCGCTTCTTGATTCAAAATTGATTTTCCAAAACGATTTGCTAGATTTGGACTCTTTGGTGTTTATCAGTCTCACATTGCACTTTGTGAGATTAGATTCAGAACCGTGACAAAATTCCGAACCGTAGTAGTAAGACCAATTCGCGCCCTCTCCGAAAAGGGGGCACGCAAAGAAAGTTGAGTCTACACCGGCCATGTAAGGTGGCCTGCCAGCCACCAATGAGTCTTTGCCGGCCATCAATGAGCCTTGCCGGCCATCAATGTGCAGGTCCTCCAAAATGTTGAAACTTGGCTTCCACCCACTTCCTTATCTCTTACAAAAGGCTGGACCTCATAGTTTCTTCATTTCAGCTGCAAATTTTTCACAAATGGAGCCATTCTTTGTTGAAAAACTCTCAAATTGGATTGCAACTTTGGATGGCTCGGACAAGGTGAACTTCTGGGGTTCACCATAAATGCATTATTCCTGCTGAGCTGTTCTCCGTTTTGTTTTCCGTTCCTACATGCCACGGCTAAATGTTGGAACCTGATTACACATGTCTTTAGCTTCGGGGGACAAGAGATATGCCTAACAATCGAAGAATTTCAAGTGCTAATGGAGTCCCGGTGCGATGAGGAAATCTTACCTCAGCCCTGTTTTGGTCACACCCAAGCTTTGGGACGGATGTGTGGGCTTACTTTACACAAGGCCCGATCCTTGGTTCACAACGGAGAGTTGGATATCCCCAGTCTAATTCATCAATTTTCTAAAGTTGGTGACCAAGGTAATCTTCTTTGGCAGGGTTTTCGGTAACACGCCCTTTGCTTGTGCATATTGGCTCATTTCCTTCTTGCCCCTAGCTTCGGAGGATCTAACATTCGACTCATCGAAGTGGCCCAAGGTTTGAAAGAGGGCAAGAGTTACATTGGCTTGGTGTTGGTCGAGACTTTGACGGGCTTAGACGCCTTCCATCAGCAAGAGACAAACAAATTTATGGGAAGTCCACTACTTCTTCAGATAATGTTTCTCACCCTTTCTAATATGTGCTTCTCACATCACTTGGCATTCATGCTTTGTTTTTCTCTCAAAGCCGTTTTCTCACTTTTCTCTCAACATAAATCTCTTTATTCTTTAATCTCTCTTTTTTTTCATCCCTTCCTAGATATGGCTTATGGACAAGCTGAAAGTAGTGGACTCTTGCCTTGCATACTTTTTTCGCCAACAACTAGTGAATTTCCCAAATGAGGGATGGTGGTGCCACTAGATGTGCAACAGGTCTGCTGCTGACATTGTTTAGCATTGCCCCTGGCTTAATCTAACCGAAATGAGCTACAGCATGGCTCAGCAACCTGGCATTCAGCTGATTGACCTAACACACTGTGTATTCTACTTTCCGTTCTGGTTCAAGCGTCAGTTTGGACATAATCAGACTTGCCCTAAGGATAGGGTAGAATACCCAGTTTCATTCCCAATCCGAGGTTCACATTTGGCTAGATACCTCACTACTTGGAGGACGAGAGAGCTTCTGGCCCCTGTCCCGAGTTTTAGTTGTGGCTCTTTCTCATGAGTGCCTGACTTGGCTCGAAGATGAGGCACAATCTGGACCCACTTTAGCATCAGAAGCTTCAACAAGCACAAGCGGGAGACGCAGGAGCACCTGACTCATCTATGCCCCTAGTTTATTTGCTTTGATTTTATTTTTCAAGTTTTATGCACGTAAAAAAAGTAGCTTTGATTCATATTGAGAGTTGGAGAACTTTGTATTGAAATCAATGAAATTGAAGTTGTGAGCACTGAAAATTTTCCTTTTGGTCCAAAAATGGTCTAAGTTGTAAAAAGTAAAAAATTGAGCAAAATCAACTTTTATCAAAACTTTTCGAAACCATTTTCGATAAGGATGCCTACTTGACTCGCATGGAATCTATCCCTAAGGTATACAACCCTAAATCCAAAGATCACAAATTGCCCCTTGATTGAATAATACTGCTCAGCACTATAACCAGTTCTCAAAATAAAGATCACAACCAAACATTCAGAAAAGGGATAGACAGAGATGACCTGATCAATACATGGACAGGACAATTGAGTTGGAGGTGTTTACGGTCGAACTTCAAGATGAAGTTGCCTACGTATCCCGAAGATGGGAATCAGGCCTTATGTAGTTCGGTTCGGGTTCACTCGAGTATTAACACTCTCTTTTTGCACTCCAACTTTTGCCAAGGCCGCCCTTTAGGGTTTTCAACCTTGTGAGCTCAGTTTTTCTTTATTTCCAATTTTTTGGGCTCTAACTTTTGCCTAGGTCGCCCTTTCGAGTTTTCGGCCTAGCGAGCCTCTCAGGGGTAATATTTCTTCAACTTGTCCATGTTGATTGGTTGGGAAAATTCTAGGCCATCCAGGTCCATGAGAATAACAACTCCACCCGACCAGATAGTTTTGATAATGTAAGGACCACTCCAATTGGGTCTGAACTTGCCCCTAGGGTCATGGATGGGAGCTCGGTTGTCTTTAGTACCAAATCCCCTTTCTTGAGATTCCAAGACTTAACCTTCTTGTTAAAAGCCTTGGCAATCTTGCATTGATAACCTTGAACATGGTATAGTGCTTTCAGTCTTCTCTCGTCGAACAACATCAGTTCTTCGAACCTACTCTGTTGCCAGTCCACCTCTGCTATTTGACACTTAGCCATAACTCGCAGCGATGGCACTTATATTTCAATCGGTAGAACAACTTCCATCCCATAAACAAGAGAGTAAGGAGTTGCCCCAGTAGACGTCCAAATTGAAGTTCTATAGCTCCAGAGTGCAAATGGCAATTTGTCTAGCCAGTCCCTATAGGTCTTAACCATCTTGTGCAAAATATGCTTGATGTTCTTGTTGGCGGCCTCAATAGCTCCGTTGGTTTGTGGCCAGTATGGAGATGACTTTTGAAAAGCCACGTTGTATTTCTCTAACAAGTCGATTACTTACTTCTTGAAATGGGAGCCATTATCTGAAATAATCTTGTTTGAGACTCCATATCAACAAACGATGTTGTTTCGGATGAACTTAGCCATGTGCACTACCTTCAACACCGCATAGGACTGAGCTTCCACCCACTTTGGAAAGTAATCAATTGCCACCAGAATGTACTCATACCCATTTGACCCTTTTGGTGTGACTGCGCCGATGACATCGATTTCCCAGACCAAGAAAGACTATGGTGAAGTCATGTTGTACAGCTTCGACGGCGGGATATTCATACAATTAGCATGAATTTGGCATTTGTGGCATCACCGAACAAAACCGCTACAATCCTCCTCCATAGTAGACTAGTAGTAACATTGCCTGAGAATCTTCCGAGCTAACATTATCCTGCTCATGTGCGCACCGCACTCTTCCCCATGGATGGCCTCCATTAGGCACTTTGATTCTTCTGTGTTGACACACAACTTGTGCATTCCCAGTTGACCCCTCATGTACAGTTTACCTCCACAGATGATAAATTGAACGGCCATCCACCGTATTGTTCTCTTTTCTTTGACATTTGCTCCTGGTGGATAAACCTCATTTTTCAAGAAGTTCCAGATATCATAGTACCGAGGGTTTTGATCTTGAACTTCATCTATTGCGGCGTTAGTCTCGTAGGCCGGTGTATACCTGTGCTCAATGATGATCGGACGCATCCGAACTCTAAGCAGGATGTTTATCATAGAAGATGGAGTTGATAAGGCGTCAGCAAACCTGTTGTTCTCTCTTAGAAGATGCGTGAAGGTCAGCTTTTCAAACCTAGGAATCAGAACGTCCAGGGTTTGGTGATAGATCTTCATATTTTCTTCTTTAACCTTCCAGTCTCCTTTTGCTTGAGATACAACTAGGTTCAAGTCCCCGATGACGTCCTACCTTTTTGCTTCTAGTTCCAGGGTGGCTTCCAAACCAGTGATACACGCCACATATTCTGTTTCGTTGTTGGATACCTTGAATCAGAGTTTCAAAGCTAAGGGTATATGGGAATTGTCGGGTTCTATCAGCAACACCCCTATCCCATAACCGTACTGATTAGACGGTCCATCAAAGTACATTGTCCAAATCTCTTCCTTGACTTGCAGAATAGCTTCATCTGAGAACAGGTATTCTATTACTTCATCCCCTTCCATTGGGTGATCTTTTAAGAACTCCGCTACAGTTCTCCCCTTGACAGACTTGCGAGTGACATACTTTAGATCAAATTCGAAGAGAAGAAGCAACCAACAAGCTAGCCTACCCGTAAGCGCTAGTTTCTCAAAGAGATATTTGATAGGATCTAATCTCGAAACCAGGATTACGGAGTGAGCTAACAAGTAGTGCCTTAACTTCCTGGTAGCCCATACCAAGGCTAGGCAAGCTTTCTCCAGCGGGGTGTAATGGGTCTCATAATCTAGCATTTTCTTGCTCAATTAGTTCATGGTGTGCTCCACCCTATCCTCAGATTCCTGAGCAAGCATGCATCTTATCGTTGTGTCTGTTACTGACAGGTACAAAATCAAAGGCTTCTCCCGGCTCTAGCGGCGACAATACAGGTGGATTTCGAAGGTACCGCTTGATCTGCTTGAAAGCGAATTGATATCAATCATTCCATCGAAACTTCTTTCCTTTCTTCAGGTGACCAAATAGTGGTTCACAAGTCAAGGTTAATTTAGAAATAAACTGTCTTATGAATTGCACTTTACCCAGAAAGCCTCGCACCTCATTTTCAATCCTTGGTGGTGGCATTCTAAGATGGCCTTGATTTTGGAAGGATCTACCTCGATGCCTCTCTATGTAATCAAGAAACCTAGCATTTTCCCTGTTGTTACGCTGAAAGTACACTTCTGCAAATTCAACCTCAGTCTGTGTTCTCTGATCCGTTGAAAGAATTTCTTAAAGGCGGTGTAGTGGCCCTCTCTTTCCTTGGACTTGACAATCACATCGTCCATGTACACCTCGACCTCTTTACGGATCATATCATGCAGAATTATGGTTGCAGCCTATTGATAAGTAGCCCTAGCATTCTTTAGACCAAATGACATCACTCTATAGCAGTAGGTTCCCCACGGTGTAGTGAAAGCAGTTTTCTCTCTGTCCTCAGGTGCCATCAGAATCTGGTTATACCTGAAAAATCCATCCACAAAGGAGAACAACGCATGGCCTGAGGTGAAGTCCACTAATTCATTGATGTGGGACAAGGGAAAGTCATCCTTCGGACTGGCTCTGTTCAGATCCCTGAAATCCACACACACCCGAATTCTGCCATCTTTCTTTGGTACTGGAACAATGTTAGCCAACCAAGTTGGATACTCATATACTAGCAAGAACCCTGTGTCTATCTGCTTGGTGACCTCTTCCTTAATCTTCAAAACCCAATCCAGGCGTATTCTTCGCAACTTCTGCTTAATGGGTCGGGCCTCGGGGTCAAGAGGGATTCGATGCTGTATAATCTCAGGATCGATTCCAGGCATGTCTTCGTAGGACCATGCGAAAACATCTTTGAAATCTTTTAATAAAGCGACTAAGCGTTCACGCTCCTCCGAAGATAATGTGGACCCCGATCTGGACCAGACGCGGATCCTTCTCAATACCCACATTAAAAGCAATAATTTCATCAGCGACGGGTTTTGCAAACCTCTTCTCCTCTTAATTAACTAAATTTTTCAAAACCAGAGGAATTCCTTCCTCATCTTTTTCATCAAAATTTTGAAAATCAGGATCAATGCAATAAACAAGAGGCACGAAGAAATACTCAAAATCTGCAGTGGCATTCTCATTCACAAGGTCAAGTTGATCCAGTTCCTCGGTTACAACCGACTCAAAGGAAAAAGAAAAGGATGACCTAGACAAAACCTCGGCATCCAGGTTATCAACCCCAGGAATACCGGACCTAGACTTAAAAGAACCGAAATCTGATTCTGTCTCCACAGACTCTGTAGAATCAGATTCTTGTTCACTACCCGACTCAGAACTGCTAGACAGGTAGCCCTCCTTCAACTGCCAAATAAGGGATGGTGTGTCAGATGCATCCAAGATACCACTAGAAGGGTTCACACCCGGTTGGTCCCCAATCATGGAAAAGGTTAGGTTATCCCCTAAGCTCTCTGAGTTGATCGGAGGATCCGAAAGGAGACATGCCAATGCTGCCCCTATTTCAAACTCATTGTTGTCGGAATCACTTTTTGTGCTTTTTGCAGCTTCAACAGTCGGCTCAACCATTTCCTCCATGTCACTATCTTGTAGTTGCAAGTCAAAGAAAATCTCAAAGCTAGGAACCCGCTGCCTCTCAAAGTTAAACTAGGGTTCGGGGAAACTGCAGATTGGGAAGTCTTCACCTTCCCGAACAAAATGACCATTCAGGGTTCCCCGGATGGGTCGGTGCACAAGCTCATAATGCTTCCCGGTCTGCTTAGCTTTGGCTCTTCCTGCCATCTTTTTCCCTTTCCTCACGCAGTCCTCTTTGGTGGGCATATAGCCAAGACCAAAGACATGAGGGTTATGTAGCACATTGGCAAATGTAGTAACGCTCTTCTGGCCACTTCTTTCTAGCCCCATTCCTAGCATGTGTTGGAGCTTGTTCATGAAGTATACCGATTAGGCGCTAAAATACAAGCCCTCATCAACAGCCAAGATATTCCACACTACCCGAGCCTCAGCCAAGGTAAACCGTGAAAGGAAAACATCTTTTTCGCCATGCACAATTTCCAGCACAGGTGTAGTGACCTCTGGCGGAGGATGTATAGATGAATTCTCGAAGACTATGGCTACCCCTTTTTCCTTGGGGGTACTTCAGCATTTGATGGAGGATGGAAGAGACAGCTTTCACTTGGTGGAGGGTGGAAAAGATAACTTTCACTTGGTGCAGCCAGGGTCACCCAAGTAGTAAGTTAAAAGTGGCCAGAACATCCAGAACATGGAACTCAATGTCCTGTTGAGTTGGGCCAACCTGTGCTCTAATCTGCACTATCCCCATCACCTCTTTACTTGTATTGTCATACGCCCGAATCACTTAGGTTGTAGGCAAGAAATCCGCCAGTTTCAGGCCAACAGCATAAGCCGTACAACATGGACAGACGTTGAATGCTGACCCGGTGTCAACCAATACCACTGGTATCCACTTTTCTCGGCACTCTACAGATATGTATAGAAGTTTGTTGTATGCAGAGCCTTCTGGCAGTAATTCCTTGTCTGAAAAGGTTAGAGTTGGCGCAGCGCCTCGCGAGAAGACTAATCCCACCAGTTGTTCCGGGGTAGTGTCGATGGACAACTTAGCTTTATCCATCGCCGACAGTACAACCTGTCTGTGCACTAGGGAACCCATGACTTGTGCCAAAGGCCACGTGTCCGTCATCACCAAAGTTGCCTTGGCTCAGGAACTTGGCTATGAGAAGGGAAGGTCATAAATAGATTTGAGCACCCTCGCTCGCCCGATCAAAAGATCGGCCTTTACTAATCATGATATGATTCTTATCTACATTATATGCTCTTGTTCCGGTTTATTAGGTTAAATGATGTGCACACACAGTGTATAGACTAGTTTGCTCAAATTGGAACCATTCAATTTCATGTTTGTTTTCTAAAAAGGGTTTGATTTTTTCACTTAACAAAGTGGGCTTAAAGTTTGTGAATTTGCCACTTAACAAAGTGGGCTTAAAAGTACATTTATTGAATCATTGCAATTCAAGCAACAAGCCTCCATCCACAAGCACTCAAATAGTTTAACAAGTAAGCACGTAGCCTCATGGTAAGCATGCTAGTCATGGTAGTCACTCACACTCATGCAAGTATGCTAAAGCACTAAAAACTCCCTTAGTACTCCAAGCCAAGATAAACCAAAAAGAGTTAGAAAAAATGCATGATTCCTAACTATACAAGATGGTTAATGCAACACATGCAATAATGCAACTAAAATAGACTCGGCTACTTAACATGTTATTTGCAACAATTTGATAGCATGTGTTTAAACATGTATTCAACGAGGTATTGAAACAACAATGCAGTTAGAATGACACGCCGAGCCTCGGGGCATGCAATACAAATGAATTGATGCAAAAATGCGATATGCTAAACAAAACATGATGTCCCTAATCTAACCATCAAAAATGGATAAATAAAAGGGAGAAAGACGTGGGATTGGAAGACATACACGTTATTACATTACGTTCTCACGAAGGAGAGTCCAAATGAATAAACTAGCTAACTAGCTAACTAATTAAGCTAAAGCTAATTAAACTAACTGTTACAAGCCAAAAGAAATTAGCTAAACTACTTAACTAATTATTATAAAACTTGAATTGATTAGATTAACTAACTTCTAAGCTAATTTAATTAGGAATTCAACTATGCTAAGCTAATTAAATATTATAACACAAACTAATTTAATTAATCTAAACTAATTAAATAGGTACAAAACAAACTAATTAGCTACAACTAATTAAGTACAACAATTAAATGGCTAAATGCTAATTAAACTAATTAACTATTCCCGGGGAAGTGAGGGAGGCCCATGCATGCTCGGTTTTCACCCAAAGAACGTCCACTATTTGCCCTTGGAAGCCTTTGTTACACAACACTTACACTGTTTTCCTACTCTAGATCAACTCTGCTATGCTTCATAAGCACACTGCTCAAAATTCATTGGTGGTCAGCAGGCCAGAAATGGTGGCCGACCAGCCACCATTGAGGGGCTGTCGTCCAACAGTGATGGCCTGCCAGCCAGCCATTGGTGATACTCAATTCCATGTTAAAACAGAGAGCAAACAGGGCAAAAAGAGGGTATTCTCACAAGTTGTTTGTACTGTGTATCCCTCCTTATCATCAAAAACAAGCTTAAAGGAGTGAAACACTTGGTCCTCGAACCATCAATCAAGAAATTTCATTGTATGATGGCTAAGGGAGCAATTTATACAAGTTTAATAAATGCACAAACAAGACCAAAAACCATCAACCTATCATGCATGATCAAGGGCAATGGAGACCTAGAAAACTTGGCACATTTCATCACTTCGAGTATGAAATGTCCCAAATTTCCTTGTGTTCAATTAACATCCGATTGAAAACACCAAAAGCACAACCAAAATCTTATTTTACACAATTTTAGTTTCCATTTTTATTTACTCATTATAGATTACCCTTCCATTCTTTAACCAATTAAGCCCATTGGTGAGTAAGTCCTCTAAAAAGAAGGAAGTGTCAAACAATGGTTAGTTTAAGGCAAGAAAGAGGTGCCATGTCATTGGTAATGAATCCTCAAAAGAGGAATAAACCATTAAGCATGACCCTCAATCTCAAACTTAAACTATCCTAAGGTTGAAACAACCCTCAAAGGAAACAAAGAGTGAAGAAATGAGGGAGGTTGCAGAGATTATACTTGCTAAAAATAAGTGAGAAAAACACTAAAACAATGCAATCAACTCAAACAAGTGGTGTCTAAAGGCCTAAAACACCAAGCTTGTGAGGACACTTACACTACAAGCATGCAAAACAAGACTCAAATGACTTAACCAACCCAAAACAGAGTTAAAATAATCCAAATCAGAGATCAAAACATGCTAGAATTAAGCTATAAATGGCTAGAAAATTAAGTTAACACATAGAGCTAACTAGGTTAGCAAACAAGACACATGAAGGGGAGGCTAACCCCTCCAAATTTGGGCTTCGAAACATGATTTTCACCACTGAAATCACTCTGAAATTCAGTATTTTAAAGCCCAAAAAAAGATTGTTTGAAAGTATGAAACAAAGGTGGAAAGGCCTTAAAAGCAAGGTATAAAGAAGGGTGAGCCACCACTCAACCTTTATTGACCTTAAACCACAGGTTTTAGTCTAAAAATACAGAGTTTAAATAGTCCAAAAACAATACTAAAATATGCTAGAATGAAGACAAAAGTAGCTAAAACAATAAGCTAAAACACGGAGCATGTTAAGCTAGTAAACAAAGCATAAGGAGCAGAGGCTACCCCCTCCATTTTTGAACTTCAAAATATGATTTTACCCACTGAAATAACTCTGAAATTTAGTATTAAAAAGCTCAAAAAGAGTTGACAACAAAGTGGGAAACACAAGGGCAAAGGCCTTGAGAGCAAGGTGTAAAGAAGAGTGAACCACCCCTCAACCTTTAATGGACTTAAAACACAAGTTTCAACCCAAAAATACAGGTTTTAAACAGCTCAAAAATCAGTAGAAAATATGAAAATCAAGTGGGGTAAAGATGGTACAAAAGCAAGAGAAGGTATACCTCTTGAAGATGAATGAATCCTTAAGTCACAAACCACCAATTTCACACTATCAAGTTCTTCAAGAGCTCAATTTCAAGCTTAAATAACGTCAGGAAGAAGTTCTCTAGGTTTGGTTTAGAGTGTTTGGCAAAGGCTATGCAAGTTGAGAGAGAGAATTGTAAAGAGAGAGAGAGGATTTTTTTTGCTCCCAAAGTTTTTCTAACCTTGAAATCTGAGAGATAGGTCAAGTATATATAGAAATATATAATCCATAGCCAAAAATATCTATTCAAAAATAGTTGGAGCAGTGTGGAAACAACTGGAGGAAAATATCTGCAAAAAAAAAAAAAAAAACTATTTTTTGACACTTGTGGCCTGCAGGCCATCAATGATGGATGGAAAAACACATTAGTGGATGGAACCCCCCCAAAAGTGGGTCAATCTACTAAAAAAAGGTCAAAATTTTCACTACTGGCTGGCAGGCCACCACTGGTGGCCGGCCACAAAAATCTGCTTCTCAAGCCCAACTTCAAACGGGCATATCTCCTTCATCTGGACTCCGTTTTAGGTCATTCTTGATTCCAAATTGAATCCCCAGAAGTCTACTTATCAATGGTGGCAGCCTCACATCTAAATTCTAAGTTTGGAAAGAGATATGCCTATTTTGGTGAAGGTTGCTCAGTTTTGGCTTAATCGGATTAATGCCTAACTTCTCCCAAACTAGTTTTCTTCCCTCCCCTCCTATTTTCTTCAACTCCAAACCTATAAAAATGATGTTTTGAAAGATTTTTTGAAGAGTTCACCTCTCTTTCATTTATTTCCACTTTGTCCTTGGTCGATTTATCGAAAAGCACAATAGTTTACGAAATGAGAGCCTCAGAACATCGTAGAAGCATTTTCAAAAATATTTTGAAAGAGAGGGTTTTAGGGTCTAAAATAATTTGGCCAAAATGGTTTTGGTCAAAAATAGGGTGTAAGGTTACGATTAGAAGCCCTCCTTGTTGAAGAAATCGAACGTTTGTACAACGTGACTTTCATCATCGAGTGATTAATTAGTGGCACCGAAGTCATAAGGGCCGTCAAAAATGGGGTGTCTACATTTTCTCATTTCTATTTTTCTATCCTCCATCTCCTCTTCCTTTCTCTATGAAACCCTAAATTTCCACTATAAAATACCTCTTGTATCCTTGAGATCCAACTTAAATCTCTTGTTAGGAGTGAAGATCATTTAAAGATTGTCATTATCTACCGATTGGATTGTGGGTTTGCAAAAGATTCTTGTAGGAGCTTGGATTTTTGCTTGATTGTTGAGGTAGGGATACTTTTACCCTTATATTTCTTCATTATTGAAGGGATTTCATGGTATCGTATGATTTAAGAACTAATTTGGGGATTTTGTTGGATTAAACCCTTATTTCACACTTTAAACCATTTTTGCCTAACATTTAGTTTGAAATTTCTCAATCCCTTCTTTTAAACATGAATGTAAAAGTTATTAAAACGTAGATTGGTGATAAAAGAGAAAAACCCCCAAATTTGGTGAAACCCTAAGTTCCCAAATTTAGTAGGAATTACTAAATGGAATGGAATTTCTCTTAGCCCACGAAATATTGTGAACAATGGAAAGATGGAAATTATTATTCCTTGAATTTTGTGTGGTGTTCATCTATGGTGATGTTTGATGTTTGTTGGTAGGATTGAAATGTGATATATTTGTTAATTGTTCATGAGTCCAAGTGAGAGTTGGTTTTGGGTAAATATGGTGTTGTGTTGGTACCCACGCGGGGAGTTCAAAAAAGGTGCCCAAATGCCCTATCTAGGCTTATCGCTGGACGAATGTGGGGGAAAATGTTTTAGGATGTCCACACAGTCCCGCCGTATAATAGCCAGCGAAAGTGGAAAAATGGATGATTTTCCTTTGGGTGCTCACTTCCTGCCGTATAATAGCCGGCAAATGTGGGGGTGGTTTCAAAAATAAAAGTGATGGGTGTTCTCAATTAGACTCTTGTAAATGAATGTGTGGCATGTTTTCTAGGGTTGTGGATGTTTATTTGTTACACATGAAGACATGATTTGATATTGTTTGTGTTAGAATATCATGGTTCTTGTGAATTGTTAAAGACTATCGGTGAAGATAAATTGTATTGTAATGTTTTGTCACATGGATGCCATAACCTTTTTCAAGAATTAAATACTTGGTTAAATGTGTTCCTACTAGGCAAATAGCTCAACCCTAATTTATTTTTCAGGAATTGACAAAGGACAGCCTCGTTGATGGACTAGTCCAAGAACTAGCTCTTTTTGGGGATGGTAGAAGTCAAGAGGGTGTTGGATGTTTTAAATTGAGACTTTTGTAACCGGACTACTAAATGTATCTTATGATGTTGTACTCCTAATGGGCTTATGTTTTGTTAAGTCATCTAGTTTATTGACCTAGAACACGTATTTCGGATATTGTGGGAATGTATTTATTAAATTATAATCACTTAACTCTTAGTTCAATGAGAAAGATGACTTTTTGGATTAAATGAGCATGTTATTGTTGTGTATTATAGTGTAAATCTCCAAGGCGTTACAAATTGGTATCAGAGCCATAAGCTAGAATACTTTGGGCTCGTGGGAAATGACATGTGTCACAATAGGGTCCTTAGGTCAAGATGGAATGCTTAGGATCCTTTGTGTGTTATGTGTTCCTAAGTGACTATATTGATGTGGGATTAAACTCCTATGATGTGGCTTTATCTGTCGCATTCATCAAAGTCTTATTGGAAAGGCACTTGATCACTGTTCTTTCCACTTGGAGGTCCTTGATTGCCATGGAATTAGCTAACATCTAGGGAGGATAATTCATGTGCGTTTCTATGTGAATGTTTGTGTATTTGTTTGGATTATTTGATATGAAAGTTTATGAAGTTTACAAGGAGAGTGAGTGTGAGGATTGAGTATGGAGCACTTAGGTGCGGAAAGTTGTTATTGAGTTTAACCTTGTCCTTATTTCTTATAGATGTCTGGGAGTGCCAGAGCTCGTGGTAGACTCTATCGGGGTGGCCGGAATATCCTAACCCAACCTGAGATTCCTCTGCAAGAGGAAGGAGTGGGTCAAAACAACATACCCCTTCCACCGGCTGTAGCTCGGCTTTTTCGCACCCTATTTCGGAAGGTTTGAAAGAAAGCCCTACAGTTCGGACTCCCGTGGTTCTGAATCTAATCTCACAAGTGCAATGTGAAATCGATAAACACCAAAGAGTCCAAATCTGGCAAATCGTTTTGAAAAATTGATTTTAGGATAAAAAAAATGCCAAAATTAGACTGCTTTGCCAGATACATAGTCGCCACCTAAATATTTTATTTTTGAAAAAATTTAGGAAACCCATGACTCATGCCAAAGGCTACGTGTCCGTCATCACCAAAGTTGCCTCAGCTCAAGAACTTAGGTACGAGAAGGGAAGGTCATGAATTGAGCACCCCCGCTCGCCTGATCAAAGATTGGCCTCTACTAATCATGTTATGATTTTTCATAAACATTATGTGCTCTTGTTCCGGTTGTTAAACTAGCTTTACTATGTGATGCGCATAAGCAAGTATGGACTAGTTTGCTCAATTTGGAACAATTCCACTCGTGTTTGTTTGCAAAAATTGTTTGAATTTGCCACCTCAAATGGGCTTAAAGTTTGCGGATTTGCCACCAAACATAGTGGGCTTAAAACATACATTCGTTGAATCGTTCCAATTCAAACAACAAGCCTTCTGTGGAGAAGTGGTTTGGAAATAATCTTCTGATCCTGGGAGACGGTAGTGATCCTCAGCTAGTCACCTGAAAAGGCACAAACACTCCGATCGGGGGTGCCGGAATTAGCACTCCGACGGGCAAGTTAGTTTCTGCACTCGAGATAGCTTTTATTCTAAGTTAAGCAAAATGATTCTCACATACCTTTCTAAGTCTGTAGTTCCTGTATTTATACTTGTCTTTTGGGCCTCGACCAGGGCCCATTTTCTACTCATTATCCTTTCATTTATTCGGCTCTACGGACCAATGGATACTCGGCCTATCTATTCCATTCGGCAACCCGGGTCGTGCAACATAGAGCCGAATAGTATCTATCTTCTAGAGTTTGTACTTCTGATTCTGCCAATTATCCAGCTCCCACAATTGCCCCCCAAGCACTTTACTTACGACAGTTGGCTGGAGTGTTTGGTTTTGAACTTGAAAAGTCAGAGCCGAAATTCAGCGATTGACCTCATTCTTACGCAGATGTCTAAGCGTACACTTTCGGTTATCATTTCGACTTCCTGCCCCTTCGTACACTTCTATTTATTGCGATTTAAAATTTTGACATCCTTTCAAATACATATTTTTAGATGCTCGTCGCTGGATTGCCCTCCGAATTATCTCTGCAACTTTCTTTTCTTCGTTATCCTCCTCGTCCCTTGTAAGTTCTCTCCTTATTCGCTTTGAATTGTTTTTCTCTACTTTATTTCTATCCTGGCATATTCCTATAGGCTGTAGGGAATGGCGAAACATTTAAAAGATCTCCTCTCACCGGATCGAATTTCTAGCTTTCGACGCCATTTCTCCATTCATGATGATGTTAGTCGGTCGTTCGTGGCAAACGGCACCCTTGATATGGAGAGGGCCGACGAAACCACGATTGTCTTCCCTCTCCTATCAATCGCAGAGGGTGGAGTCCGTTTCCCCCTTCACCCACTCCTTAGAGTTGTGCTTCGCCATTGGGGCTTAATCCCTTCCCAACCCAATGTCAATTTTTTTAGAATCATAATGGGAGTTATAGAGCTAAACTGTCGCCTTAGGATTAACCTTGGCATTCCAGTTATCCGGCATTGTTATGCCTTGGCTAAATCTTCTGGTCTGCACGAGCGTTACTTCCTTAGGGCCAAGGACACCGACCATCAGCTAGTGACTATGCTTTCTAGCTCTAGGAAGCGAGTCAATGATGTTATGGTCGTCGTCCATGGTAACTGGGAATTCGGCGAAGGGGAGGATCGCGTCGACCCTATTCCTAGACAGAGGGGCGAACCAGGTGGCCGAATATCTTCTTATTTTTACTATTTGTTAATTTTTTGTTGTACCTGTGAAGCTTCTTTTCTGAAATCTTACGGTTTTGTTTGTGCAAGGAACGATTTGAAGAAAGTCCTAACTTCAACTGACGACGCCATTCTTTCAGACATCAAAGTCGCGCTCAAATACTTCGGTCGTCCAAGTCTCCAGAAATAGGGGAGGGCGGCCCACGTTTTACTTTGCTACGAGCCGACATATACGACCTTCTTGGTGGCAGAAAATATCCCAGTTCCGAAGGGTGAAGACTCCCTCATCGCTCTTATTTTGTCTGACTTCAAAAACTTGAGGCAGGTTGGTTTCGAGGGGTTTGATTCGGAGCGGGCTGAAGTAGCTAAGGTCGCTGAATCAGATCAGTCCAAAACGGAAGTTGACAAGGAGTTGAAGTCGGCCTTTGAGGCAGCCGAACTTAATTCAGCCGATCCGCCGTCCATTCGGGCTGAGGGGATCTTCCATTCGACGACGTTTTTAACGGTTTAGAGGATCTTCCCGGCGCGAACCCCATAGACATGGCTGGGTTAAGCCTCACAAAACTAGCCAAGAAGGCGAACGTGGATAGGATGGCCGCGCGGCGAAGAGCGGAGGCCCTTCGATCTGAAGTACCATTGGCCGCCAAATCTCAGCCTTCCCTACCTGCTACCGAATTAGAGACGTCCTTGCTTGTCATTGAGGAGGAAATGGCAAAAAATCAGAATGCCGAGTCCGTTGTGGTCGTGTAGGCCGAACAAGAGGTTAAGGAAAGGGCAGAGAAACGTCGTGCTGAGTTTGAGGTTGATTCAGAAGAACAAGGTGGCAAACGACCTTGATTAGAGGGATCGGATGTGATCATTCCTTTTATCATTCAGCAGAGGATAAAAAACATGCCGATCTCTTCTGATGCTTCGGTACTTAAGGATCTAGCGGTCGCATTTAGCATGGCTACATCCGTATCATTACCGGCTGACAAGGCGACTTTCCGGGTGGAGCCGGATTTGGTTATGATAGCATTGGCCGCTCAATCGGCACTTTTGGTATATATTCAGACTCTTCACTTTATGCAGATACTGTTTTGGTTTTAACTTCCTGTTTTGCAGACCGTCGGAAGGATAGCTGATATGGGCCGTCGCCATTGTGACGTTGTCAAACAGATTGACCGTTTATAAATGGAAGTTGAGGGACAGAGGAGCAGGGCCGAGGTCGAAGTTTTGAGGGCGAACAAGGAAGGTGCACGAGCCGAGGCCAAGATGGAGAGGGCTCGTAACGCGGATCAACTGAGATCGGATGCCGAGAAGAGGGCGGACGCAAGCGAAGACGCGCTCAAATTGGCCCAGGAGGTGGTCTCCAAACTGGAGGCTGAGTTAGAAGAAATAAAGAAGGCAAAGGAAACAACCGACTCGGAAGAAATAAATAAGGCAAAGGAAGCAGCTGACTCGGAAGCTTCCAAGGCATTCGAGGCCGGAAAAAGTGCTGGTCTCACCGAATATGTGGACGAAGTTTCCAAATTTGAAAATCGGAGATTCAAACACGGCTAGCTTAAAGCCCTTGCTGCTGCTAATGTGTCATTGACTATGCCAATTCCATATGAGCAAGTGGATGTTGAGCCGCTGGAGTTTGATTCCGAGGACTGATCTAGGCGACAGTCATAGTTTTAAGATTTCGAATGTATTTTTACAGTTTTTCGTTTGGTAATTTTCATGTGTTGCTACAGTCACAGTTTTTTGCTAGTCATTTTCATGCGGACTTGTAGCTTTTCGTTTAGTAATTTTCATATGTAAAATGGCTGTAAGTTGTGTATAATTTACTAAAGAAAATTTCCTTTTTTACCTTGCCATTTCTGTGCTAAATTTTGTTGATGAATGGTATTGCTTTCGATCGTAATTCGATCGGCTTAGTTTTGGTACTTGGCCGATCGGCGTAATGAATCTGCCCTTGAGTTTGGAAACGTGGCCAATCAGATTAATATATCTATCTGCCCTTGCCCTAGCCAGTGCAGGAGCTTCAGAAGTCGAATGGGAGTGGATGAGGCACAAATTGATCGCCGTTTGCATTTGGAAACTTGGCCGATCAGATTAATAAATCTGCCCTTGCCCAAGCCAGTGCAGGAGCTTCAGGAGCCGAATGGAAGTGGTTGTGGCCCAAATTGATCGTCGTTTACATTTGGAAACTTGGCCTATCTGATTAATAAATCTGCCCTTGCTCCAGCCAGTGCAGGAGCTTCAGAAGCCAAATGAGAGTGGCTGAGGCACAAATTGATCGCCGTTTGCGTTTGGAAACTTGGCCGATCAGATTAATAAATCTGCCCTTGCCCCAGCTAGTGCAGGAGCTTTAGAAGCCGAATAGGGCTAGTTCGTGGAGTGGCTTTTGGCGTTTAGAATTACTAACGTCACCCCATTTAAGGATAAATGGGGTGAGTTCGCGCCAGAGAATCCACATATTTTCATTCAGACTTGATTTAAACTGGCCTAGGATAAGTGTGGATGTCAAACAGACTGTTCTTTAACAGCAAAGGAGAGGGGTGAACATTGGTTGAATTAGACACCGCAATGAATCGCAGTGGCGAGCCTATGTGCACGGGAAGAAGGATGTCCAAGGATCGGGAAAAACATCAACCCTCCAGTCGTCGAAGCAGATCACCCCGAAAGGAAAAATAGCAACGGGGAAGCTCCCCGTGTCCGCGACTAAGAAGCGAGCCTAATGCGACGCCACGACTGTTCAGTTTTGTGGTTTTTGTGGGTAATAAACCGATGACGGAGGCGGATTCCATCATTAATGACCCGGGTGTGGCAGTCGAGTTCGCTCGACAGATCTTTCCACCAGAAGTCTAACAATCAATGGTTGGACGTCAAGATTTCAAAGTATTAAGAGAAGGCATACACGAAGCGGTGAAAGGACTATATACCGCTTATGAAGTCGGCATGCGCCTGCACGCCGTGCGACGAGAGAATAAGAAAAAAGACGAACGGAGTCGCAATTTGGAGGTTCACACAGAGAAGGCTGAGCGTGAGCTTAGGGAGCTTAGGAATGCCCAAACCATCGAGCCGCGGGCGGCCGGTCAGTCCAATTCGGTCGTGGAAGAGAGAGTGACCCAACAGCTGTTAGGTCACGCGATTGCCGACCGAAATACGACAAGCATGTTTGTCGTTCAAAATGCAAGGGCTTCGGGTTATGAAAAGGGGTTTCACGACGGCCGGAAGGCTGGGGTAGAGAAAACCAAACAAGACCTTGCCGAGGAGGTCTGCCGATGTGAAAGTCATGGATTCAAGCACGGTTGGATCAGGGCACTTCAAACCGAGGAAGCTCTCGGAGCAGCGGGCATTGATTTGGCATCGCCACTGTACCATCGTCATCACTTCCCCTATTCCGACTTTGAAATTGAGAAGAGCAACGACGAGGGCGCCGAACAAAAATAGACGTTATAATGCGCGAATGCAGATTGCATGCCAGATTATGTTATCTAATTTGAATAAAATGTTTTATTTTAAATGTTGGTATTTCGTTTTGAATTGTTATGTGCTTATTTAAGGGTCTCGTTTCAAATATTATCAAGTTTTGTGTTTCGTTGTATAAATGTTTAAATTTCCATTGACCGGCCCGAATTAAGAGCAATTTTCGTTAAATATTTATTCGACTCCAGGCGTGCATCGATGAGGCTCCGAATTCGGAGTTTTATTCGACCAATCGAGTGCTCCAAAGGTGTCATGCACAAGCGAGGCTCCGAATCCGGAGACTTGCATTGGCCTTGATCTAAAATCCACAATGGGCGTTCCGGATCCGGAGGCTTAATCGGCCAATCGTGATATCCACGAAGGGCGCTCCGAATCTAGAGGCTTAATCGGCCCTAAGGTGTCATGCACCAGAGGGGCTCCGAATCCGGAGTCTTTATTTGGCCAATCATTACATCCACGAAAGGCGCTCTGAATCCGGAGGCTTAATCGGCCCAAAGGTGTCATGCACTAGAGGGACTCCGAATCCGGAGTCTTTATTTGGCCAATCGTGACATCCACGAAGGGCGCTCTGAATCCGGAGGCTTAATCGGCCCTAAGGTGTCATGCACCAGAGGGGCTCCGAATCTGGAGTCTTTATTTGGCCAATCGTGACATCCACGAAGGGCACTTCGAATCCGGAGGTTTAATCAGCCCAAAGGTGTCATGCACCAGAGGGGTTCCGAATTTGGAGCCTTTATTTTGTCCAATCGTGACATCCACGAAGGGCGCTCCGAATTCGGAGGCTTAATCGGCGCTAAGGTGTCATGCACCAGAGGGGCTCCGAATCCGGAGTCTTTATTTGGCCAATCGTGACATCCATGAAGGGCGTTCTGAATCTGGAGGCTTAATCGGCCCTAAGGTGTCATGCACCAGAGGGGCTCCAAATTCGGAGTCTTTAGTTGGCCAATCGTGACATCCACGAAGGGCGTTCTGAATCCGGAGGCTTAATCGGCCCAAAGGTGTCATGCACTAGAGGGGCTCCAAATCCGGAGTCTTTATTTTGGCCAATCGTGACATCCACGAAGGGTGCTTCGAATCCGGAGGCTTAATCGGCCCAAAGGTGTCATGCACCATAGGGGCTCCGAATCCGGAGTCTTTATTTTGGCCAATCGTGACATCCACGAAGGGCGCTCCGAATTCGGAGCCTTAATCGGCGCTAAGGTGTCATGCACCAGAGGGGCTCCGAATCCGGAGTCTTTACTTGGCCAATCTTGATATCCACGAAGGGCGCTCCGAATCCGGAGGCTTAATTGGCCCTAAAATGGGAGATGGGAAATGAATTGCACGATGAAGAAATGAAAAACTTTGCATTGCAGTAGTGAAATATGTACAAATATCAAGCCCACAAGTCGGGTCAATGATAGAATTTACGTAAGTGCGTTGAATTCCAAGGCCGCGACAGACTCCTTCCTGACATGTCTTTCAACCGATATGCCCCTGTTCCAGCGATGGAATCTATCTGATAGGGGCCGTCCCAGTTCGGACCCAATTTTCCATCGGCCGGTCTCCTGTCGGCTGGAAGTACTTTCTTCAGGACCAACTCTTCTGGTGTGTAGTGGCGTAGCTGAACGCGTTGATTATATGACTTAGCAAGCTGCTACTGATACCATGCCATGGACGCAAGGGAACGGTCTCTTCGTTCTTCGATTAGAATCAAGTCCAAAGCAAGCATTGTGTCATTTCGGCAGGTATCAAAAACTTGCGATTTTAGGGTTGGGTGGCCGATCTCCAGGGGTAAGATCGCCTGGGTTCCGAAGCATAACGCAAACAGCGTTTCTCCAGTAGATCTCCTCGGCGTAGTACGATGAGCCCACAATACACTCGGCAATTCTTCGACCCATTTGCCTTTAGCTTTCTCCAACCTCTTCTTGATGCCGTCCAAAATGGATTTGTTAGAGGCTTTGGCTTGACCATTGCTCTGGGGATAAGCCGGCGTAGAAAAGTAAGGCCGGATACCATATTTGCTACACAGCTCTCGGTAGACGCCACAATCAAACTGGGTGCCATTGTCTGAGATAAAAGCTCTTGGAATGTCGAATCGTGTTATGATGTTTCTCCATACAAAGCGCTTAACATCAGCATCTCGTATATGTGTTAATGCCTCCGCTTCGACCCATTTTGTGAAATAATCAGTCGCAACAATCAAGTATCGCTTGTTCCCTGGGGCCCTCGGCAATGGTCCTACGATATCAAGCCCCCACTGAGCGAACGGCCAGGGACTGGTGATAGAGTTCAACTCTTCAGCATGCAGATGGGTTAACGGGGAGAACTTTTGGCACTGTTAGCATTTTTTTACATAACACTCGGTGTTAATTCTCATTGTCGGCCAATAATACCCTTGTGTTATAGCTCGATGGGCCAAGGAGCGCCAGCCAGAATGGGCACCACAACTGCCCTCATGTATTCAGTCAGAAGCTCCTCGACTTTATCTGGGTGCACGCATTCCAAATATGTACCAGAGAGAGATTTTTTATAAAGCCCTCCTTGCGGATCCAAGTAGTATCGCAGGGCTTTGTTTCGCAACTTGTGCACTTCTTTTTTGTCCTCTGAGAGTTATTCAGAAGAGAGGAATGCAGCAATGGGGTCCATCCAGCTCGGTGCAGATTCTATAACGTTGACCTGGATTTCCTCCGAAGGGCCAATACTTGGCTCCGGGATGAAACCTACTTCGATGGTCCGTTTGATCTCTGAGTTGATGGCGGACAAGCCAGGGCATCTGCGTATGTGTTCTGGTCGCGTGTCATTTGATTCAGCTCGTGATGGTTAAATTTTGCCAGCAAGGAGTTGGCCATTTTCATGTAGGCCGCCATACGGTCGTTTCTTGCCGCATACTCCCCCTTTAGCTCATTGATTACCATTTCTGAATCACAAAACACAAGCAAACGCTGAGCACCGAGGAGATGCGCATTCCGTAAACCGGCTAGAAGGGCTTCGTATTCAGCCTCGTTATTTGATGCTTCGAAGTCAAGCTTGACGGCCTGCTCAATTATTATGCCGTCTGGAGACATGATTATAACTCCGGCACCATTGCCCCGCTGGTTGGACGATCCATCACAATACAACTGCCAAATATCCCCAATATAAATTCTCCAGTTCGGCTTCGGTCGAACTTCATCAGGTTTGAAGTCGACAAGACCCCTAGTGAATTCGGCGACAAAGTCGGCAAGCACCTGTCCCTTGATTGAGGTTCTAGGTAGAAACTGAATGTCGTACTGGCCAAGTTCAAGAGCCCACTTTGAAACACATCCTGATGCTTCTGCATTATGTAGTACTAATCGGAGGGGGTAATTTGTTAGCACCCCAATGCTATGTCCCTGGAAGTAATGCATCAGTTTTCTTGCCGCCATAACTAGGGCTAGGATGAGTTTTTCCAACGGAAGGTAGCGTGTTTCAGCGTCAACCATTGCCTTGCTCACATAATACACTGACCGCTGCTCCCCCAGCTCCTCCTTTATCAGTACGGCGCTAACGGCCCTGTTGGAAGCTGCCATATACAAAATGAGCGGGTCACCAGGAGCGGGTGTTGTCAAGAGTGGTACTGAGTGGAGGTAGGTCTTGAGTCCGTTGAAAGCGGCTTCGTATTCAGCGGACCATTCAAAAGCTGTTCCCTGCCGTAGTGTATGAAAGAATTGTCGGCAGCGATCTGTAGACCGGCTGATGAACCTGTTAAGTGCAGCGGCCATCCCCATCAACTTTTGAACCTCTTTTACTAATCGGGGGAGCCGAGTTCCAAGATTGCTGTGATTTGCCTCGGGTTGGCCTCGATTCCTCGGTGGTTGACAATGTAACCCAAGAACTTGCCAGAGCCGATCCCAAACGCACATTTGGAAGCGTTCAGCTTCATTTTATATTTGCGTAGAATGCTGAATGTCTTTTCTAGATTGGCTATATGATTTTGTTCTTCCTTGGACTTGACAACCATATCGTCAATGTACACTTCCATAGTGTGGCCGAGTTGCTCATGACAAAGTCGGCAAGCACCTGTCCCTTGATTGAGGTTCTAGGTAGAAACTAAATGTCGTACTGGCCGAGTTCAAGAGCCCACTTTAAAACACGTCCTGATGCTTCTGCACTACGTAGTACTGATCGGAGGGGGTAATCTGTTAGCACCCCAATGCTATGTCCCTAGAAATAATGCATCAGTTTTCTTGCCGCCATAACTAGGGCTAGGATGAGTTTTTCCAGCGGAAGGTAGCGTGTTTCAGCGTCAACCATTGCCTTGCTCACATAATACACTGACCGCTGCTCCCCTAGCTCCTCCTTTATCAGTACGGCGTTAACGGCCCTGTTAGAAACTGCCAGATACAAAATGAGCGGGTCACCAGGAGCGGGTGTTGTCAAGAGTGGTACGGAGCGGAGGTAGGTCTTGAGTCAGTTGAAAGCGGCTTCGCATTCGGCAGACCATTCAAAAGCTTTGCCCTACCGTAGTGTATGAAAGAATTGTCGGCAATGATCTGTAGACCGGCTGATGAACCTGTTAAGTGCGGCGGCCATCTCCATCAACTTTTGAACCTCTTTTACTGATCGGGGGGAGCTGAGTTCCAAGATTGCTGTGATTTTCCTCGGGTTGGTCTTGATTCCTCGGTGGTTGACAATGTAACCCAAGAACTTGCCAGAGCCGATCCCAAACGCACATTTGGAAACGTTCAGCTTCATTCTATATTTGCATAGAATGCTAAATGTCTTTTCTAGATCGGCTATATGATTCTGTTCTTCCTTGGACTTGACCACCATATCGTCAATATACACTTCCATAGTGTGGTCGAGTTGCTCCTTGAACACGGCGGTGACCAGTCTTTGGTAGGTTGCCCCTGCATTCTTCAGCCCAAAATGAATAACTTTGTAGCAGTAGGTTCCTCTAGGGGTGAGGAATGCAGTTTTGTCTTAGTCTTCTAGATGCATGTCTATCTGATGGTAGCCTCTGTAAGCATCAAGGAAGCTCATACGTTGGTGGCGTGTCGTCGCATCTACAAGTTGGTTGATTCTGGGTAGGGGAAAGCAATCTTTGGGGCAAGCTTTGTTTAGATCTATGAAATCGACGCACACTCACCAAGTCCCATTTTTCTTCTTCACCACCACTGTATTAGAGAGCCACGTAGGGTAGGTGACTTCTCTAATTGCCCCGGTGTCAAGTAGCCTGTCAACCTCCTCAACAGCGGCAGCAGTGTGCTCTGCGGCTGACCGCCGGCTTTTCTGAATGACCGGCTTGCACTTAGGATCGACGTTCAAATGGTGCTGTGAAATTGACGGATCTATACCCGGCATCTCATACGGAGTCCATGCAAAGACATCGAGGTTACTGAGCAGGAAAGAGATTAGCTGCTATCTGTCGACCTGATTCAGGGAGGTGCTGACCATGAAGAACTTTTCTGGGCTTCCATCTATTTCAACTAGGTCTAAACCTTCCGTGGCCTTGTCATTTGGGAGCCACCCAACATCGTCGAGGCTCTCTCGATCCGGCACCTCGATGGAATTCACCTGCAGTTCCTTTGTCGTTTTTGCAGCAAGGAGATAACATGCTTGTGCCGATTTCTGGGAGCCGCGGATTTGCTCAATACCATGTTCTATCGGGAAGCGTAGTAGCTGATGATAGGTGCTTGGCACGGCCTTCATAGTATGCAACCAGGATCGCCCCATGTTGAGATTATACGGCGACGGCAGCATGACGACCAAGAATTCCACATCCATTGTTTGGGAGCCTGCTCGAACGGGTAGTTTGATTTTCCCTAACGGATATTCTGGATTGGCATTGAAGCTGAAAAGTGGATAGGGAGCCGGAGTCAGGTCTGACTCGTTGAACCCGAGTTTGATGAAGATTTTATAATACATAACCTTCGAAGTACTTCTCTGGTCTATGAGTATGCGTTCAACGACAAATCGGTTTACGCGAAGTTCAACGACCAATGGATTAATGTGGAGGAGTGTTACACCGATCAAATCAGAGTAGTCGAAGACAACACTCGGCGCTACTCGGGGCCGCTTTGCTGGTGTGAGTTACTGTTGTGGGCCTGGATGTGATTCAATTGCATGCACGGCCGGGGCTGTTGGCAGGCTATATATCATATGGATGATGCGGGGCGGAGGTGAATCCTACCGAAGGGAAATGGTTTTGGTCGCATTCTTCCGGACGTATTGCTGGAGATGACCGTCCTGTACCAACTCCTTAAGGTGATCTTTCAAAGCATAGTAGCTGTTAGGGTCTTGGTGTCAGGCTCGATATCGTCGACCACCTGCCCTCAGAGGTCGTTCCGGATCTTGGCGCACTACTTGCTTGGACTTCGTTACTTCCAAGGCCAGATCTCGACGAAGACGCTCGTTCTCAGCGATCATGTTCTCCAACCTCTGTTCATTTTGCCTTGCCTGTTCCATGATCGCTTGCATTGTCTCTTGCATTGAGGTTGAAGGTGAACAGAAGTTCAAGGCGCGTCTTACGGCGATGGTTTCCGGTCCAAGCATGTTTGCTGGAGTGAGGACGTTTCCCTGTGTGGTCTCGTCAGTGACTATCGGAGGGTCTTCAGTTACGCCCGCCGTGGATGTATTTGAGTATTCCCATAGACGGCGCCAATTGTGGAGAAGTGGTTTGGAAATACTCTTCTGATCCTGGGAGACACTAGTGATCCTCAGCTAGTCACCTGAAAAGGTACAAACACTCCGGTCGGGGGTGCCGAAATTAGCACTCCGACGGGCAAGTTAGTTTCTGCACTCGAGATAGCTTGTATTCTAAGTTAAGAGAAATGATTCTCACATACCTTTCTAAGTCTGTAGTTCATGTATTTATACTTGTCTTTTGGGCCTCGGGGCCAGGGCCTATTTTCTACTCATTATCCTTTCATTTATTTGGCTCTATGGACCAATGGATACTCGGCCTATCTATTCCATTCAGCAACCCGGATTGTGCAACATAGAGCCGAATAGTATCTGTCTTCTAGAGTTTGTACTTTTGATTCTGCCAATTATCCGGCTCCCACACCTTCATCCACATGCATTCATTCAATTTAGCATTTAACCACATAGCCTCATAGCAAGCATGCTAATCATGGTAACATTCACATTCATGCAAGTATGCTAAAGCGTAAAAACTCACCCAGTACTCTGAGCTAAGAAGATATGAGTTAAAAAAATATGCATGATTCCTAACTATGCAAGATGCCTAATGCAACACATGCGATATGCAATTAATAGGTTCAGCTACTAATATGGCATATGAAGCAATTTAAATAACATGCGATTAAACACGTATTCAAAGAATATATTGAAATGGCGATGCAGTTTGAATGATACGCCGAGCCTCAGTGCATGCAATACGAATGAATGGATGCAAGCATAAGGTATGCTAATTGAAACGTGTCCCTAATCTAACCATCAAAAGCGAGTAAATAAAAGGGAGAAAGACATAAGATTGGAAGACATACACATACGCACGCAAACTTATTACAACATTACGCCCTCACGAAGGAGGGTCCGAATGAATAAGAGCTAACTAACTAGCAACTAAGCTAAGCTAATTAAGCTAATCTAATTAAGCTAATTAGACTAATTATTACAAACCAAATGAATAACTAGATAAGCTAATTACTATTTATTACAACACTTTTAACTAACTAGTAAACTAATTAATTAATTTACAACACAAATGCACACAAACTAAGCAATTAAGACATTAAACTACATTGCCACTATTCCACCGAGGGAAGTGGAAGATGCACATGCTCGGTTTTGGCCCGAAAAGACCTCTGTTTTGCTCTCGAAAGCCTCTGTTTGCAGGGTTGAGCATTTCCAGAACCTTTCTGCTCCATCTTACCAAAATCAACTGAAGTTTACATCAGTGGCCAGCTGGCCATGGATGGATGCTGCTGGCCCTCTGTTGGCCAAAAGGGTGGTCTACCAGCCATTTATGGTGCACTGCCGGCCACCAATGGTGCATTACCGGCCACTGATGCATTGGATCACCATGCTACAATAGAGTACAAACAGAGCAAAATGAGGGTTTTTCCAAGGATTGTCTACATAATTCACCTCTCTTTTTCATGGACAAATCCAAGGAATTGTGAACTTAAACCACAAACCACCAATCAAAGTAAT
The DNA here is from genome assembly GCA_036172215.1 of Camellia granthamiana. Classification (NCBI taxonomy): domain Eukaryota; kingdom Viridiplantae; phylum Streptophyta; class Magnoliopsida; order Ericales; family Theaceae; genus Camellia; species Camellia granthamiana. The sequence goes on from CM069910.1 coordinate 38,897,642, forward strand.
TTCATTGCATGATGGCTTGTGCTTCAAGGTGTGTAAGCTCAATAGATGCAGAACAAGACACTCGGGAACCATCACCTTATCATGCATGATCAAGGGCAATGGAGACCTAGGAAAGTGGCGCATTTTATCACTTTTGAGTATGAAATGTCCCATTTTCCTTGTGTTCAAACTAACGTCCGATTTAAACACATGCAATGCAACACAAAGGAATGCTTATCTTGACATTTTTACTTGCCAATTTTGTTTACACATTTTAGTTACCAAATCATTCTTTAATCAATTTGTCCATTGGTGAGTGTCTTCTAAGATGAACGAAGTGTCAACCAAGGGATAATGTAAGGCAAGAGAGAGATCATGCCGTTGATAATGAACCCTCAAAGAGGATTAAACCATTAAGCATAACCTCAACCTCAAGCTTAAAGGATCCCAAACTTGAAACAACCCTCAAAAGTAAATGAAAGAGTGAAGCAAATAGGGAGGTTGCAGATTTTATAGTGTTGAAATGGAGTGAAAAACAATACCAAAAGATAATATCAACTCAAACAAGAGGTGTCTAAGACCCTAAAACACCAACTTGTGAGGACTATTACACTACAACCATGCAAAACAAGACTCAACCAACCCAAATAGACCAAAACAAAGCTAAAGCAGGTTATTTTAGAGGCAAAAGCATGCTGGAATTAAGCTAAAACAAGCTAGAAAAATAAGCTAACACATGGCATCAACTAGGCTAGCAAACAAGACACAAGGAAGAGAGGCTAACCCCTTCAATTTTGGACTTCAAAATAAGTTTTTTGCCATTGAAAAACCTCTAAAATTCAGAGGTTAAAGGTTCAAAAAAAAGGTAGTTTTAAAATGGGAAACAAAATTGCAAAGGCCTTAACAACAAGGAATAAAGAGGAATAAACCACCGCCTAACCTTTAATGGCCCAAAACACTAATTTCAGCCCATGAAAACAAAGTTTTTTATAGCTCAAAAACAACCCATAATAGTAGGAAAAAGATGAAAAAACAAACAAGCAAAGCAAGCTTAAAATGCTAGTATTATACCTTTTGAAGAGAAGAGTGATTCCAAGCAACAATTCAAGCCAAAAACAACTTGTAGAGCTCCAAGAAGGCCTCAAACAACATCAGCTCAAAGATAATCACTTTTGGTTAAGGGTTGATATGCAAAAGTGTAGTGTAAATAGGCAAAGGTGTAGAGAAATACAAGAGAGAGAGAGAGAGAGAGAGAGAGAGAAATCTAGAGAGAGAAAATTTTGAGTCTTAAATCTTCCAACCTTAAAACATGAGAGAGAGCCTCCATATATATAGAAAACATGGATTCTATACAAGGAGATCCAACCTTTCATGTGTGGGCAGATGCAAGCCTCTATGCAACCAGCTGGCATAAAATATTTGCAGAAAACGCTGGTGGTCGGCCATCAGTAATGGCCGGAAAGACATCATTGATGGCTAATAAGGCCCATTAATGGTCGGCAAGCCAAAAACCCTAGCCAGCAGCCCTCATAGATGGCCGGTAGGCCACCAAAGACTGTAGAGGGGAGAGACCAAGACATGGTCCAAAAAGGAAACAAAAAAGATGCAAGATTTAGAAGGGTCAAACCTATGGCATTCTACTGAGGACTTTGAGTGCTCGGCGAGCAAGCAGACTCGTCATCAGATGTACCTACAAGAACATCCAAGCCTTGAAGGGCCATCAAAAATGGGGTGTCTACACCAGCCCAAGAAGCGATGGGGGTATTTGCTAGGGAAATAACGGGGGCTCTACAGAAGTCCATGGAAATATTGAGAGCCGAGCAAGCGGCTAGGACTATTGAAGGTGAAACGAAAGCTTTCTTTTTGAAAAATGAGTTTTTTCGTTCTAATCCTGCCAAGTACAGTGGCGAGCCCGATTTGATGAAGGCTGACGAGTGGTTGGAGCACGTGGTCAAGTCTTTTGAGATTTTAAACATCTGAGAAAATGAGTTACGAGTAGCATTAACAGCCTACCAACTGAATGGGGAGGCTGGGCAGTGGTGGAAATCCATCTAGCATAGGGTTGAACATACCTGGGAAGCATTTGTCCAAGCTTTCCAAGACAAATTCCTCTCTTCCATGGCTAGAGAGCGATTGAGGAAACAGTTTGAGGAATTATTGTAGTCAGATACACCAGTGTCGGAGTATGAGGCTAAATTCACTAGCTTATCTTGTTTTGCACCCGAATTAGTGGCTGCGGAAGAAAGAAAGTGACTTGAATTTGAGAAAAGGTTGAGACCGAAAATCTTAATGAGAGTGGCTGGCAATATGATCCGTGACTATGACCGTTTAGTCGAAGCTGCAGCTCATGTGGAGATTACTATAGAGGCTGAAGAGGCAAGGCAAAGATTAAAGAGGGCGGGACAGTCAGATGCTAAGAGTGACACGGGCTCTTCTAAGAGGTCCAGGGGTTCATCGTCATCCTTGCAATCATTTCCACAACCGGTTAAGTCCTCTAGTTATGTGACAGGTGGGAGTTCGGGAAATATGACCAGAGTTACCAGTGCTTGTTATAGATGTGGCCAAGTGGGTCATAAGGCTGTGGAATGTGGACAAAAAGGTGGAGCACGATCCCAGCCTGTGTGCCCACAGGGTCAACCTTAAAATAGGAGCCAGCCACAATTTTATTATCAATGTGGTCAACCTGGGCATTTGAAGAAGTTCTGTCCCGCAGAAAGTAGGGACTCTGGAGGTAGCGGGATCTAGGCAGTCTGGAAGTCTACAGATGGGTCAGTGGCAGAGGCAATCATACCAGCCGACTCAATCAGGACAAGCATCTAGGACAGTTCAAGGAGCCACGTCTGCTCAATCCACACAACAAGCTTATGTTCAGAGAGTGACATAGGGGAGCAAGGAAGAGTGTATGATGTCACCGCTTCTGAGCAAGCTACGGGGCCATCAGTTGTGAGAGGTACACCAGTAGGGGACAGGTCATTCTGACCCGAGAATGTCAGGGGTGTATAATTGAGGTAGCAGGTCGACAGCTTCTGTTTAATTTTGTATTGTTTGAAATATCAGGTTTTGATGTTATTCTTGGAATGGATTGGTTGTTCATATACCGGGCGACAATAGATTACCATTGGGAGAGGGTCACGGTATGTACTGTAAGCGGTGATTGCTTCACGTTTTTTGGGGATAGGTATGATAGATCCTTACCCTCCTCATACCATGTGGCCGAGGTCAATTTAATTTCCTTTTAGCAACCCTTTGGGAGGACGGAAGTGATGTAGTTCGAGATGAATTCCCAAGGGTAGTGCGTGAATACCCCAACGTTTTTCCTAAAGATCTTATAGAGTTGCCACCTCATAGGGAGGTAAAGTTCACCATAGACTTGCTCTCGGGTACGACGCCTATCTCATTGTCGCCATATAAGTTTGCTTCATCTGAATTAGTGGGTCTGAAGAACTAGTTGCAGGAGTTACTTAGTAAGGGTTTTATAAGCCCTAGTACGTCACCTTGGGGAGCCTCGGCTTTGTTTGCAAAGAAGAAGGATGGGTCCTTGAGATTGTGCATAGATTATCCTAAATTGAATCAAGCTACGGTTAAGAATAAATACCCCCTACCTAGAATAGATGATCTCTTCAACCAACTTAAGGGCTCTCGTTGTTTCTCCAAGATAGATTTAAGGTTGAGTTATCACCAAATTCGAGTTAGAGAAGAGGAAATCCCCAAAACCGCCTTTCATACCCGATATGGTCATTATGAGTTCTTGGTTATGCCTTTTTGGTTGACCAATGCCCCAGCTATGTTCATGGATCTAATGAATAGGATCTTTTAGAAGTTCTTTGACAAATTTGTGGTTGTCTTCGTAGATGATATCCTTATCTATTCACCTTTCGAAAAAGAGCATGAAGAGCACCTCTGTACTACCTTACAACTACTTAAGGAGCACCAGTTATACGCTAAATATGAGAAGTGTGAATTTTGGCTTCCAGAAGTGAAGTTCTTGGGTCACGTAGTTTCGGGAGACGGAGTTATGGTGGATTCTTCAAAAATAGAAGTTGTGCTAGATTGGGAGCAGCCTAAGAATGCCTCAGAAATTCCTAGTTTTTTTGGGTTTAGCCGGTTACTACCGCCGATTTGTAAAGAATTTCTCTTCCTTAGCGTCGCCCTTAACTAGGTTGACCCGTAATGGAATGAAGTTTGTTTGGAGCAAAGCATGTGAGAATTCTTTTCAAGAATTAAAGTTTAGATTGACCACGGCTCCAATTCTTATCATTCCGAAACGAGGGTTAGGTTATACAGTATATTGTGATGCCTCTAGAGAGGGATTGGGATGTGTTTTAATGCAAGAGGAAAGGGTGGTAGCATACGGCTGGCGCCAATTGAAAATCCATGAAAGAAACTACCCGACTCACGATCTAGGACTCGCCGCTGTTGTTTTCGCTTTGAAGTTATGGAGACACTACCTCTATGGTGAAAAATTTAAAGTCTACTCTAACCACAAAAGCCTCAAGTACTTATTCTCCCAGAAAGACTTAAACCTACGTCAACGGAGATGGATGGAGTTCCTAGAGGACTATGATTTTGAGATAGACCATCACTCCAGTAAAGCCAATGTAGTAGCGGATGCTTTGAGTAGAAAGTCGATAAGTACAATAGCCAATTTAGCGATGAATAAATAGAAGATGATGGGGGATGCCAATGAATTTGCCCTACAACTCGGTGAATCTCCAAGACAAGCTACCCTCTTTGCCACCATCACACAACCGACCCTTGTTACAAGAGTAATTGAAGCACAACTCGGTGATTCGGAAGTGGAGGCCATTAAAGAGAGAATTCATCTCATGAAGGAAGAGAGGGGTTTAAATATTCACGCAGACTCTAGTGTTCGCTATTTCGACCAGTTGTTTGTACCTGAATCCATGAGAAGTGAAGTTTTGAGGGACTTCCATCATTCCCGTCTCACTGTGCACCCGGGAGGCACCAAAATGTATCGTGATCTAAGCCGCCAATTTTGGTGGAGGGGTATGAAGAAGGATGTAGCCTCTTTTGTGTCCAAGTGTTTAACATGTCAACAAGTTGAGGTGGAACACCAAAGACCAGCTGGATTATTACAACCCCTTCCAGTTGCCAAATGGAAGTGGAAATACGTCAACATGGATTTTGTTTCTGGTCTCTCTGGGACTCAAAGAAGTAACGATGCGGTGTGGGTGATTGTTGATAGACTTACTAAATCGGCTCATTTCCTCGCCATGAGTATGGGGGACTTCATAGAATTTTTAGCTGAACTTTATGTTCGGGAGATTGTTCGCCTCCATGGAATACAAGTCAATATAGTGTCTGACAGAGACTCTCGCTTTATAGCCAGGTTGTGGTAGAGTCTTCAAAGCGCCTTGAGTACTCAATTGACCTTTAGTACTACATACCACCCATAAACTGATGGGCAATCCGAACGTGTTATTCAGATTTTAGAAGATATGTTGAGGACGTGTGCGTTAGATTTTAAAGGGTCATGGAAGAAGCATCTACCCGTGGTTGAATTTGCGTATAATAATAGTTTTCAAGCAAGTATTGGAATGGCACCTTTCGAGGCACTGTATGGGCATCCGTGTAGATCACCGGTGTGCTGGACTAAAGTGGGAGATTCACCCTTGTTAGGCCCAGACCTAGTCTGTGAAACGACCGAGAAGATTGCCCTCATTCAGAAAAGGTTAGTCACCGCTCAAAGCCAGCAAAATAGCTATGCAGACAGGAGAAGACAACCCTTATCCTTCGAAGTCGGTGATCATGCGTTCTTGAAGATCCCCCTTAGAAAGGGCTTAATGAGGTTTGGCCGAAGTGGAAAGTTATCGCCAAGGTTTATTGGTCCCTTTAATATCATCAAATGGGTTGGGGAGGTGGCGTACCATCTTGCATTACCGCCCTAGCTTTCAGGAGTCCATAATGTGTTTCATTTGTCTATGCTCCGTAAATATGAACCCGACCCCTCTTATGTGTTAGATTGGACGGAAATTGAAGTAAATAATGATATATCTTACGAAGAGAAGCCAATCCAAATCCTTGATACATGAGAACAAGTGTTGAGAGGTAAGCCAATCCCTCCAGTTAAGGTATTGTGGTATCATCATGGTGTGGAGGAAGCGACATGGGAACGAGAAGCCGAAGTCCGCGAGAAATATCCAGAATTATTCTCAAATTTGTGATGTATTAATTTCCTTTCTTTTCTTAAGTAACTAATGAAATTAATTATGAGCCACAAATTGTTAATGTTTCCTTTATTTTTTACCTTAATTTTGAGGTGGTATCATGTCTAGATTGGATGTTGTAGTGGATTTACAAATGCATTAGTATTGCTTTGAATTGTTGTTGTATTGGAAGTAAGCCAAATTTTCTATTGTTCCCCGTGGTTAGCTCCTATGTTCAAATGGAGGTGTATATATATATGTATCTGATGTTTATGGGTAGAATCGTTAAAGATTGATGAGTGGTACAATGAAGATAGTAGAAAACTAGAATGTATGTGTATGCATTTATTGAGATTGTCATATGTTATATCAGGTGAGAGACAGAGGTTAATTTCGGGGGCGAAATTTCTTAAGGGGGAGAGATTGTGACATTTTGTTTTCAAGGTCACTCGAGCGAGGAAACCGTCGCTCGAGCATAGAATCATTGCTCCCAGAATCTTGCTGAATTGCAGGCGTGCTCGCTCGAGCGGGGAAAGCCTCACTCGAGCATGGAATGCTAGCTTCCATTAGTTTCACTGTAGCACTTCAAAATTTCTAAGGCTTCTCTTTCTCCGCTAGAGCGAAGAAGTTGCCACTCGAGCGAGGCCTCTTGATTGTGTTTGGTTGCTCAAGCGTAGGAAGTCACGCTCGAGCGAGGGTCACGGTATCAGCTTTTTAAATATAATGACTCTAGATCATTTTCTCATTTCTCTTTTTCTATCCTCCATCTTCTCTTCCTCTCTCTATGAAACCCTAAATTTCCACTATAAAATACCTCTCATATCCTTGAGATCCAACTTAAATCTCTAGCTAGGAGTGAAGAACATTTAAAGATTGTCATTATCTACCGATTGGATTGTGGGTTTGCGCAAGATTCTTGTAGGAGCTTGGATTTTTGCTTGATTGTTGAGGTAGGGATACTTTTACCCTTGTATTTCTTCATTATTGAAGGGATTTCGTGGTATCGTATAATTTGAGAACTAATTTGGGGATTTTGTTGGATTAAACCCTTATTTCACACTTTAAACCATTTTTGCCTAACATTTAGTTTGAAATTTCTCAATCCCTTCTTCTAAACATGAATGTAAAAGTTATTAAAACCTAGATTGGTGATAAAATAGAAAAACCCCCAAATTAGGTAAAATCCTAAGTTCCCAAATTGAGTAGGAATCACTAAATGGAATGGAATTTCTCTTAGCCCATGAAATATTGTGAACAATGGAGAGATGGAAATTATTATTCCTTGAATTTTGTGTGGTGTTCATCTATGGTGATGTTTGATGTTTGTTGGTAGGATTGAAATGTGATATGTTTGTTAATTGTGCATGAGTCCAAGTGAGAGTTGGTTTTGGGTAAATATGGTGCTGTGTTGGTACTCGCGCGGGGAGTTCAAAAAAGGTGCCCAAATGCCCTATCTAGGCTTATCGTTGGACAAACGTGGGGAAAATGTTTTAGGGTGTCCATACAGTCCCGCCGTATAATAGTCGGCGAAAGTAGAAAAACAAATGATTTTCCTTTGGGTGCTCACTTCCTGTTATATAATAGCTGGCAAATGTGAGGGTGGTTTCAAAAATGAAAGTGATGGGTGTTCTCAATTGGACTCTTGTAGATGAATGTGTGGCATGTTTTCTAGGGTTGTGGATGTTTATTTATGACACATGAAGACATGATTTGATATTGTTTGTGTTAGAATATCATGGTTCTTGCGAATTGTTAAAGGTTATCGGTAAAGATAAATTGTATTGTAATGTTTTGTTGTATGGATGCCATAATCTTTTTCAAGGATTTAATACTTGGTTAAATGTGTTCCTACTGGGCAAATAGCTCAACCCTAATTTATTTTTCAAGAACTGACGAAGGACAGCCTCATTGATGGACTAGTCCAAGCGCTAGCTCTTTTTGGGGATGGTAGAAGTCAAGAGGGTGTTGGATATTTTAAATTATGACCTTTGTAACCGGACTACTAAATGACATTGTACGCCCAAGGGGCTTATGTTTTGTTAAGTCATCTAGTTTATTGACCTGGAACACGTATTTCGGATATTATGGGAATGTATTTATTAAATTGTAATCACTTAACTCGTAGTTCAATGAGAAAGATGACTTTTTCGATTAAATGATCATGTTATTATTGTGTATTATAGTGTGAATTTCTAGGGCGTTACACTATATATTTTTGTATATTGCTTCCGCAGCCCCTAATTATAAGTCTATCTATTAGAGGCCTTCGGTAATCTAAGGATTACTGGCTGGTTACAGCGCTAAACCTATATGGGCGGGTTTGGGTCGTGAGAGGAGCGATGGTTTGATGAATTATTTCATGTTCTTTACAAAACTCACCAAAGGTGATTCATATTCACCACCTCTATTACTTCTAAGTGTTTTAATTTTCTTACCAAGTTGATTTTCAACTTCATTCTTATATTGAATGAAAGTTTCCAGAGTTTCATCCTTAGTTCGAATTAAATAAACATAACTATATCTAGTATAGTCATCCATGAAAGTGATAAAATATTTTTTCTCACCTCTAGTTTAAATTGATTTAAAATCACAAATGTCACTATGAATTAATTCAAGTGGTTCCGAACTTCTTTCAATTGAATGAAAAGGAGTTTTGGTTAATTTTGCCTCAACACAAATTTCACATTTATGATTTGGATCAATTTCAAATTTAGGTAAACATTCTATATTCATTAATCTACGCAAAGATCCATAATTAATATGTCCTAGTCTACTATGCCATAAATTTGAAAACTCAAGCAAGTAAGAAAAAGATATATTTTTATTAATAACAGAGGGTACAACAGTCATTACATTCATTTTGAAAAGGCCATCAGACATGTAACCTTTTCCTACATACATTCCGTTTTTGGTAAGCACAAACTTGTCACTTTCAAAAACTAGCCTAAACCTATTTTTACTCAACAAAGATCCGGAAACAAGGTCCTTGCGAATGTCCGGTACATGCATCACATTGTTGAGAGTGAGTTCCTTTCCAGATGTCATCTTCAGAATAATCTTTCTTTGTCCTTCAACTTTGGAAGTTAAGGAGTTACCTGTAAAAAGTTGTTCACCGTTATAAACTATAGAATAAGATGTGAACATCTTTTTGTCGACACAAATGTGGCGAGTAGCACCAATGTCCACCCACCATTCTTTAGGATTTCCGACAAGGTTTGCCTCGGAAACAACTGCATAAAGATTTATGTCATCTACACCATTGGAAATTTTGTCCACATCGGTCATATTTGTTTGAGCGGGCTTCTTGCTTGATCTTCCTTTGCCTTTGTGCTTGCTATGACAATCTTTGGCTCGATGTCCCTCTTTGTCACAGATGTAACATTTGCCATTGAACTTGTACTTTTTAGTTTCCCCTCCTTTAGAGCCTTGTGCGGAACTTTCTCCAGAAAACTTTCATTTCTTTGCTTTTAGAGCATGTTCCACCACATTTGCTTTAGACTCCAATGGATGCTTACTAGCCCACTTCTCAGAATTGTGATTGTCCTACTCTATCCTCAAACGCACAATCAATTCCTCTAAAGTCATTTCTTTGCACTTGTATTTTGAGGTCGTTCTTGAATTTCTTCTAGCCTTGTGGTAATTTTTCAATTAAGGCAGCAACTTGGAAGGATTCACTGAGAGACATGCCTTCTACATGAATGTCATGCAGAATGAGTTGGAGATCTTGAACTTGGCTGATCACAGTCTTAGAATCAACCATCACAAAGTCCAAAAATTTGCCTACTATGAATTTCTTCGAGCCAGCATCTTCTGTCTTGTATTTTTTCTCCAAAGACTCCCAAAGTTCCTTTGCCGTCCTGATAGGAGTGTAAACGTTGTATAATGTGTTGTCAAGTCTGTTCAAGATGTAGTTCTGGCAAAGGAAATCAACATGTTTCCAAGTATCGACCGCAGCAACTACTTGCCAGTCGATTTCATCCTCTTTCAGTGTAGGAGCATTTTCATGAAAGAAACGAGCTAGGTTCAGAGTAGTAAGATAGAATAGCATTTTCTGCTACCATCTTTTAAAATCAGTTCCTAAGAACTTCTCTGGCTTTTCACCGTGATTCACTAGCACTGTCACAACAGGAGTAGGGATTGGTGCAATTGTAGTCACCATACCAGTACTTGTTTGAGTAGTAGTTTCTGTAGCCATAAATTCTAAATTATAAAACAAAATTATAATTAGAATGTTATACTACACAGAAAATTAAATCATAAACACAAAATTTTAAATTCTGTAAAATTAAAAAAATAAGAATTGTAACTTTTATTTTCAATTAATTTGCAAATAAAAAATTATTTAAACAAATTAATTCCACATAGAAAAATATTTCTGTAACAGTTCAAAAATTAAAATACTGATAACAGAATTTTAATTAATGAAAGCTCAAAAATTATTTCTTAAAACCAAAATTAATTTCTGACAAATTTCACAAATAAATATTATGAGTTGTTAATGACATTATTATATTACTACTAGTCATCAAAGAAAATAAATAGTATATTACTACTATTTGTCAAACAGTATATTACTACTATTTATTTTTCCAACCAGAATATTTCTTTGTAAAACCACACAAAATAATTTCTGTATGAAGAAGAAAAAAAAGAAAAGGAAACAAAACGAAAAATTCTGTATAAACAAAATAATTTAAATCTGTCTTAAGATTGTTGGACCAATCTTCTATGTAAAATAAATAACTTGAAACAAATCAAACAAATAAAAAAATAAATTACTTACAGAATTTATTTTATCGAATCAAATAAATATTTAAATGATCAAGTCAAGTGTGTGACACTCTATCCTTAAGACAGATTCGCTTCGCTTCCGTGCTTACAGATAAAAGACGTCTATCTCCTAAGATACAATGATCTTTACAAGTTGTAGTAGCACTCCAAACAATCTGTATGGCGAAAGAAACCTGTGTTGTAAACTCTCTGAAATTTTTCCTATAAAACTAGCATGTAGAATAATGCAAAGAGAGCAAAAATTCAAAGCAACAGGAGAATTTCTAAAAAAACCAAACTACTGAAAATGATGTAGTATTTATAGGCAAAATAAGTGACCTTTAGATCTGTCCGAACAAGTGCAAAAAGGATGAACATATCTATTTTCAAACTGGAACAGGTGCAGTTCAAATTGGAACAAATTTGCTAGCAGTTTTGGATAGATAACTGCTGGGCTGTTTAAATCTGTTAAAAACAGTTTATCTGTGGGGAATTTTGTGAAATTTGGACTTGGAAGATGCACAATTTTTGGACAAAAAATTTGAATTCAAATAATTTCCTACAAGAATTTAGAAAAATTCAAATAAATTAATGTTAGAACCGACCCGACCCACAACCCACACCCGCACCTGGCTCGGCTGGCCAGTCGGCGGCGGGCGCGCACATATGGTGGTTTAGGCTATGGTTCACATTGTCTATAACTCCTCCCTTCTACAAACTTGGGGTGCCCCTTGGGGCCCAACCCAAATGTTGCCACCTAAAGCTTATATACATACACAAGCTCTCTTAAAGTTTCAATGTGGGACAACCCATTTCAAGGAAACCCACATTTTACTTCTTGAATTGTCTATTCCATGAACCCGAAAATGATGTCAAGTTCTCATTCACTCATAAATGGTTTTGACAAACCGTCTTCACCGTATGACTTACCATGCGGCAAAGAATGCGTCACTTTTTTGGACCCACCTCAAAAGACGTGTGGACCCCACTCAAATTTGGGCTCAAAGTTAGCCCAAAATAAGTATATAAAACCATTATTTCCATCAATGAGCACTATTTATATTGGGTTGTCCTAGGCACAAATCGGGCCATGCGCTAGCGTGCCTTGCACACTGCTAACTCCCTATGTAGAAGAAAGCTCAAAACTGAAGGAGTGTTACAGTAACTAACTAAAGTAGTTATTCTGTTGTTATTTTAGCTAGTCATTTTTTTCTTATAATATGAATCTCTATTTAACTCTCTGTTCAAATTAGATTGGTAGTATCCCTATTCAAATTAGATCCGTAGTGTTTTATGGTATACCATATCATTATTGGAGATAAAGGGAAAGAATAGAGTTTAAATATAGAGTAAAAAATGAGAAAACTAAATTAAGTTATAGTTGGTTAAAAATTAATTGGGATTAAAAAAGTACAAAAAGATAAAATAGATTAAGTAAGTCAATAAGATAAAATGTAACATTCAAATTATAATTATTTCATTTTTTCTTTAAAAAAATAAAAATTCTTCCCAAACTAAATTAATTTAGCCAGGCTGAATTAACAAAAAAGTCAGGCCTAAAAAATTATTCCAAAACTATGGCTTGACTTTTCGTGCTCCTTTTGGAAGACGAATAGCCCCACAGCCCACAATTCGGACTCCCGTGGTTCTGAATCTGATTTCACAAGTGCAATGTGCAACAGTGAAAACACAAAAAGAGTCCAAATTCGACAATTCTTTTGGAAAATCGATGTTTAAATCAAATGCCAAAAATGGACTACTTTTGTCACGACCCAAACCCGCCCCTATGGATTTAGCATTGTGACCGGCCAGTAATCCTTGGATTACCAAAGGCCTCTGAACAGATTATCATATAAGTGGGGGCTGCGGAAGCAAATATAGAAACATACATAATCCATTGAGCTGTGCAGACATATATGAGACATAATTTTTTTTTTAAAAACATTTATACACGTATACCTGACGTTATATTGTCACATTCGTTACAAATAGAACCAAAAAGGGATTTAGCCCGATATACAGTTAACAGAAAATTTGTTCATAATTCAAAAGGAAACAAAGCCTTTACATTCACAATATGACCATATGGAACCTCCTCGGGAGGCGCAAAGGCTGGCTGACCAAAAACTCTCTGGGCGATCATCACTGAGCCTGGCCATACGCCCGGTCACTTACATACATAAATAATAGAGTGAGTGGAAACCCAGTGAATAATAACAAGATAAAAAGTTTAATGAATGATATCCATCTCAAAGTTAGAAAATAGGGTTTATATCTGTGAGGGCCGAATAAATTCTGTTATGTATGGAGGTCGAATAGTTTGAAGAAAGAAACCAAGTTGTGAATTATAAGGCTCCACCCCAGAGTGACAAAGGCCGAGTAACCAGATCAGCCAAATTATTAGCTGTAGACCTGGCCGAGTATGAACAATTAGCCGAATGAGGGATTATTCATTAGAAGAAAGGTGGGCCCAACTGTTAACATCAAGGACGACTATAAATAAGGAGAGTATCAGCTAACATGAGGTATGTGAGAATAAGTAAGTTTAACTTAAGATATAAGCAACCAAGAGAGTATACACTAACTTATCCGTCGGAGTGCTATTCCGGCCACCCCAACCAGAGTGTTCATTCCTTTTCAGTTGACTAGCTGAGGATCTCGAGCGTCCCATTGGATCCAAAGAGTATTTCCAAACCACTTCTCCACAATTTGCGCCGTCTGTGAGAATACTCCAGCACATCCATGGCGGGCGTGACAGTAGATCCTGCAGTAGTCGCTGACGACGTTACACCACGAGCTGACACCACTCCAAGCAACATGCTTGGGCCAGAGAACATTGCTGCACGATGAGCCTTGAACTTCGACTCAATTGCCCATACAACACCCTCAACATCAGCACATGAGACAATGCAAGTGATTATGGACCAGGCGAAGCAAAACGAACAGAGGTTGGAAAATATAATGGCTGAGAATGAGCGTCTTCAACAGGATTTGGCCTTGGAGGTGGCAAAATCACAACAGGCCACGCGCCAAGATATGGAACGACCTCTGAGAAAAGATGGTCGACAATCTCGAATTCGGACACATGATAGCGGCAGTGATTCTGACTCATCATCCCCAGAACCGAAAAGGAAGGGACAAGTCGAAGTCTCTAGTTCCTCCGAAGGGAGTCTGCGTGCACGGAATAAGAGAAGAAGAAATGGTTCAAACGAAGAGGACCAACATGACCCTTTTGTGCGATGGATCGCAAGGGCAGTACTACCCAAAAAGTTCAAAGCTCCATCATTCACTCTATACGACGAAAAATCGGATCCCACTGATCATATCCGTCATTACAAGCAAACCATGATATTGTATGCAGACGACGAGGCTCTCATGTGCCGAATATTTCTGAGCAGTTTGGGACCATTGGCCGTCATATGGTATTATAAGCTGGAACCGGCATCGATTAAGAGCTTCCAACTACAAAAATCCTTCAAGGCAAGATTCATCACCAATGAGGTCCAGCCGAAGCAAGCTGATTCTCTCTGGGCAATGCAAATCCAACCAGGAGAAACCATACGAGCGTATTCATCGCTATTGGGAATGCTTTAATCTCGTGGATGACGCCTACAACGACTCCATGGCCATCACTGCCTTTAAAATAGGGTTGCATTCTGATAGTGCCCTCCGCAGGTCCTTGACCAGAAGGCCCCCCAAAACAGTCTGGTCGTTAATGAAGAAAGTCGAAGAATACTACAAAGTGGAAGATGAAGCCCAGTGGGTTAAAGCTAGGAACAAGGCCAACAAGACGGCCCCATCCAAAATCGTTCAGCCAATAAATTATGTACCATCGCGGAGCCCTGAACCACGAAATCAGACTAAACGAGACAAAAGACGGGATTCGCGCCGATCAAATGACCAGTGTTCCCACCGAGCTAATGAACAACCTAAAGTGGATAGCAGGCACACAAGGCGCGCGGACAAGAAATATACGAAGTTGTCAGAGCTGATCGGCATGGTTATGTCCAAAGTTCAACACCTTCCGTTCTTCAAATGGCCATCCAAAATGGTGGGACCTCCCGACACGAGGAGACGAGATAGACGGTGCGAATATCACAAGGACCACGGTCATGATACCGAGAGCTGTTATGAGTTGAAGGATCATCTTGAGGAATTGGTACAAGATGATCAACTTAAGCAATACGTTCGCAAAAACAACTCAACCAAAACAGTGGCTTTACGGCAGGATTCACCTCCACTTGGCGTAATCCATATGATATATAGCTTGTCGACGGCGTCCGCGGTACATACAATTCAGTTGCATCCTAACACCCAAAAGCACATCACACCGGCAAAACGGCCCTATGAAGCTGCGAGTATTAATTTCGATGATTTTGACTTGGTCAGTGTGACGTTCTCCCACATCGACCCCTTGGTCATTGAACTACACGTAAACCGATTCACCGTTGAGCATGTTCTCATTGACCAAGAGAGTACTTTAGAAGTTATGTACTATAAAACCTTCATCAAACTTGGGCTCACTGAGTCAGACCTGTCTCCAGCTCCTTATCTGCTATTCGGCTTCAACACCAATCCGGAATATCCGCTGGGCAAACTTACGTTACCAGTTCGAGCAAGCTTCCGATTAGTGGATGTGGAATTTTTGGTTGTCAAGCTTCCTTCGCCGTATAATCTGATCATGGGACGAACTTGGCTGTATACCATGCAGGCCGTGCCAAGGACCTATCATCAACTACTCCGCTTCCCGACTGAAGGCGGCATTGAACAAATCCGTGGCTCCCAAAAATCGGCTCAAGCATGTTATCTTCTTGCCAAAAAGACACCACATGAGCTGGAAGTGAATTCTATTGAGGTGCTGGATCGAGAAAGCCTCAACGATGTTGGGCAGCTTCCAAACAAAAAGGCAACCGAAGCCCTAGATTGAGTTGAATTTGACGGGAATCCTGACAAGTTCTTCATGGTCGGCGCCTCCCTGAATAAAGTTGACAGACAGCAGTTAGTTTCCTTCTTACTCGGCAACCTTGATGTATTTGCTTGGACACCATATGAGATGCCGGGGGTGGATTTATCTATCTCTCAGCACTGTTTAAATGTTGACCCCAAATGTAAGCCGATTATTCAGAAAAGACGGCGGTCAACCGCAGAGCACACTGCTGTCGTTGTTGAGGAAGTTGACCGGCTGCTTGATGCCGGGGCAATCCAAGAAGTGACCTACCCTATATGGCTCTCGAATATTGTGGTTGTTAAGAAGAAAAATGGGACTTGGCGTGTTTGTGTGGACTTCACCGACTTAAACAAAGCTTGTCCCAAGGATTGCTTTCCCCTCTCCAGAATAGACCAACTCATAGATGCCACCGCACATCATCAACGTATGAGCTTCCTAGATACCTACAGAGGCAACCATCAAATTGTCATGTATCAGGAGGACCAAGACAAAACTGCATTCCTCACCCCAAGAGGAACCTATTACTATAAGGTTATGCCTTTTGGGCTGAAGAATGCGGGGGCAACTTACCAAAGACTAGTCACTACCATGTTCAAGGAGTAACTTGGCCGTACTATGGAAGTGTACATTGACGATATGGTGGTCAAGTCCAAAGAAGAGCAAACTCATCTAGCCGATCTGGAAAAGACATTCGGTATTCTACGCAAGTACAAAATGAAGCTGAACACTTCCAAATGTGCATTTGGGATCGGATCTGGCGAATTCCTTGGCTACATTATCAACCATCGCGGAATCGAAGCCAACCCGAGGCAAATCACAGCAATCCTAGAACTCGGCTCTCATCGGCTGGTCAAGGAGGTTCAAAAGTAGATGGGAATGGCCGCCGCACTCAACAGGTTCATCAGTCATTCCACAGATCGTTGCAACAATTCTTTCATACTCTACGGCAGGGTAAAGCCTTTGAATGGACTTCTGAGTACGAAGCCACTTTGAACGGTTTGAAGATTTACCTTTGATCAGTTCCACTCTTGACAACACCTTCAGCAGGTGATCCGCTCATTTTATATCTGGCAGTTTCCGACCAGGTCGTTAGTTCCGTACTGTTAAAGAAAGAACTTGGGGAGCAGTGGCCAGTTTATTATGTAAGCAAAGCAATGGTTGACGCCGAAACCCGTTACCTTCCGTTGGAAAAACTCGTCCTTGCTCTCGTCATGGCAGCAAGAAAACTGATGCATTACTTTCAGGGGCATACCATTGGGGTACCAACAGACAACCCCCTCCGGTCAGTACTTCACAGTGCAAAAGCATCAGGGTGCGTCTCAAAGTGGGCTCTTAAACTTGGCCAGTACGATATTCAATTTCTGTCTAGGACCTCGATCAAGGGGCAAATGCTTACTGACTTTGTGGCTGAATTCACTGGAGGCCTTGCCGACTTTAAGTCTAATCAGATTCAATCTAAGCCAAACTGGAGAATTTATGTTGGGGACATTTGGCAGATGTATTGTGATGGATCGTCAAACCAACCTGGCTGTGGGGTGGGCGTAGAGATCATGGCTCCCGACGGGGCAATAATTGAGTAGGTTGTCAAACTGGGCTTCGATGCATCGAACAATGAGGCTGAATATGAAGCATTGTTAACTAGCTTATGGAATGCACATCTCCTTGGTGCTCGGCGTCTCCTTATTTTCTGCGATTCAAAACTAGTTATCAACCAATTGAAAGGGGAATACGCAGCCAAAAATGACCGTATGGCAGCTTACATGAAAATGGCGAATTCTTTCTGGCAAAATTCGACCATCATGAACTAAATTAAATAACCCGGGATCAGAACACGCATACAGATGTCTTGGCCTGCCTAGTCTCCGCTATCAACTCAGAAATCAAACGAACAATTAAAGTAGGATTTATCCCTGAGCCGAGCATTACCCCCTCGGAGTCAATCCAAATTGATGTCATAGAATCAGGTCGAAGCTGGATGGATCCTATCACCGCATTTCTATCTTCTGAACAGCTCCCGGTGGATAAGAAAGAAGTACACAAACTACGGAACAAAACCCTGCAATATTACTTGGATCTATAAAAAAAGCTCTACAAAAAATCCATTTCTGGTCTATATCTAGAATGCGTTCATCCGAACAAAGTCGAAGAACTCCGGACTAAAATACATGAAGGTAGTTGTGGTGCCCATTCCGGCAGGCGCTCTTTAGCTCATCGAGCTGTGACACAAGGGTATTATTGGCTGACAATGAGAGTTGATGCCGAGTGTTTCGTCAAGAAATGTGAACAGTGCCAGAAGTTTTTCCCTTTAACCCATTTGCCTGCTGAAGAGTTAAGTTGTGTCACCAGTCCTTGGTCATTCGCCCAATGGGGACTTGATATCATCAGACCATTACCTCGTGCCCCGGCAACAAGCGATTTTTGATTGTCGCGACAGATTACTTCACAAAATGGGTCAAAGCAGAGGCACTAACGCACATTCGAGATACTGATGTTAAGCGTTTTGTATGGAGAAATATCATCACACGATTCGGCATTCCAAGAGCACTTATTTCAAAAAACGGCACCCAGTTTGATCGTGGCGTCTACCAGGAACTATGCAGCACGTATGGTATTCGGCCTTATTTCTTGACGCCGGCTTATCCACAAAGCAATGGCCAAGCTGAAGCCTCCAACAAAGCCATCTTGGACGACATCAAGAAAAGGCTAGAGAAAGCCAAAGGCAGATGGGTCGAAGAAACGCCATTTGCTTTATGCTTTGGAACCCAGGCAATTATCTCCCTGGAGATCGACCTCCCAACCTTGAAATCGAAAGCTTTTGATATGGGCCGAAATGACATGATGTTGGCCTTGGATTTGACTCTGATTGAGGAACAACGAGACCGTGCCCTTGCATCCATGGCACGATACTAGCAACAGCTTGCTAAGTCGTATAATTAACATGTTCATCTATGCCGTTATACACCAGGAGAATTGGTCCTCAAGAAAGTACTCTCAGCTGCTAGGAATACGACTGACGGCAAACTGGGTCCTAACTGGGACAGCCCCTATCAAATCGAGTCAATCGCGGGAACAGGGGTATATCGGCTCAAAGACATGTCCGGAAGAAGTCTGCCATGTCCTTGGAATTCCACGCATTTGCGTAAATTTTATCATTAACCTGACTTATGGGGAATGATAATTTATTTGAATGTTCGCCGTGTATAAACTTTCACTTTTATAATGCAAGATTACTTATCTCACTACATGAAATTTTAGTTTGAAGATGAAAACCTTCGGATTCGGAGCGCCCTTCGTGGATAACATGATTGGCCAAGTTAAAAGCCGCCAAATTCGGAGCCCCATCCGTGAATGACACGTTTGGGCCGAATAAGCCTCTAGATTCGAAGTGCCCTTCGTGGATGTCACGATTGGCCAAGTTAAAAGCCTCCGAATTCGGAGCCCCATCCGTGAATGACACGTTTGGGCTGAATAAGCCTCTGGATTTAGAGCGCCCTTCGTGGATGTCACGATCGGCCAAGTTAAAAGCCTCTGAATTGGAAGCCCCATCCGTGAATGACACATTTGGGCCAAATAAGCCCCCAGATTCGGAGCGCCCTTTGTGGATATCACAATTGGCCAAGTTAATAGCCTCCGAATTCGGAGCCCCATCCATGAATGACACGTTTGGGCCGAATAAGCCTCCAGATTCAGAGCGCTCTTCGTGGATGTCACGATTGGCCAAGTTAAAAGCCTTCGAATTCGGAGCCCCATTCGTGAATGACACGTTTGGGCCGAATAAGCCTTCGGATTCGGAGCGCCCTGCGTGGATGCCACGATTGGCCAAGTAAAAGTCTCCGAATTTAGAGCCCCATCCGTGAATGACACGTTTGGGCAGAATAAGCCTTCGAATTTGGAGCGCGCTGCATGGATGCCACGATTGGCCAAGTAAAAGCCTCCGAATTCGGAGCCCCATCCGTAAATGACACGTTTGGACCAAATGAGCCTCTGGATTCGGAGCGCCCTCCGTGGATGTCACGGTTGGCCAAGTTAAGAACATTCGAATTCAGAGCCCCATCTATGAATGATACGTTTAGGCCGAATAAGCCCCAGGATTTAGAGCGCCTTTCATGGAATTCACGATTGGCTAAGTTTGAGCCTCCGAATCTGGAGCCCCATCCGTGGAGGACCAAGTAAGCATTCGGCTTCGGCATGCTTTTCATGAATATTATGATTAACAAGTATCAACTCAGTTGAAGGATGGAAGATGATTCTTAACATGTTTAAACATAAACTAAGACAACGTGCAACATAAGCTAAAACAACATGCAAACATGTAAGATAATATGTTTTATTGAATTAATCGATAATACATAATTCGCTCCCAATTTACGTTAGAGCAGTACAATATGTTTAACTTTATTCACCCCTCTTCATCGCTCTTCTCGACTTCAAAGGCCGCAAAAGGAAAATGATAACTCTGGTATAATGGCGACGCCGAATCAATGCCTGCTACCCGGAGAGACTCTATGGCCCGGAGAGCCTTGATCTACCCATGTTTAAATCCACAGTTCTCACATCGACAGACCTCCTTGGTGAGCTTTTCCTTCGTCTTCTCTATCCCAACTTTTCGACCCGCATAAAAGCCTTATACATAAGCCCAGGTCTTTGCAGCTTCTATTGCAAACATGCTTGCCGTGTCATGATCGGCAATCGCGTGACTTATAAGACGCTGGGTCACCCTTTCCTCTACAATCGGGTTAGATAGGCCGGTCGACTGAGTTTCGGCGGTTTTGACTTTTCTTAACTCCCGCTCGGCCTTCTCCGCGCGGGCCTCTAAACTACGAATGCATTCATCTTTCTGTTCAATCTCCTGTCGCGCGGCACGAAGGCGCATGGCGATCTCATAAGCGGTATATAGTCCTTTCAACGCCCCGTGAACCCCCTCTCAAAACACTTCGAAATCTTGTCGACCAATCATCGACTGCTGGACCTCCGGCAAAAAAATATGTCATGCAAATTCGACTGCCATGCTTAGATCTCGAATGATTGAATCTACTTTCATCATCGGTTTGTTCTTGATAAAGGCTGAAAAACTCAACGGGCATGGTGGCCAACTAGCCTCGCTTCACGAATGGGGGGAGTTCCCCTGCTGTCGCTTCTCTTTTTTAGGTGACCTACTTCGACAACGTGAAGAGTGACGCCTCTCCCGCTCCCCAGACGCCCTAGTTCCCGTTCGTGAAGGTTCCCCACCTCGATTCATCACCGAGTCCAGCTCAGCCAGTGTTCTACCCTCTCCTCTGCTGTTGAAGAATAGTCTACCTGACATTCACACTTAGCTAACCTTCTTCGATAGACTGGTTTGAGTTGAGTCTTAGCACGCTAATGGGACCTACGCGCACGAAGCAACTCCCTTTTTATTAACCACAGATGCACCGCTCCCAAAGCAATACCTTCAACACTGCCCAAGCCAAATCATAAATGACTGATAATCAACGGCAACGTTCATTAATCCACTGGGGCAAGGGCAGATTAATTAATCTATTCGGCCTTACGTGGGTCTTTGTGCCGAACAGACAGGCTGCCCCAGCCAATTCATGAACGACCGATCACTAATCCGCTAGGGAAAAGTCAGATTTGTCAATCTATTCGGCCTAAATATCGGAGCCCCTAGCCGAATGTCCATAGTGCCCCAACAGAGTTTTGAACTTTCGTTTTTAGGCGGTCTTGTTCAAACTTGCTGGAGCAAGGGCAGATTCATCAATCTGGGGCAAGGGCAGATTCATCAATCTATTCAGCTTAAATATCAGAGCTCCTAGCTGAATATCCATAGTGCCCCAGCAGAGTTTTGAACTGTCGTTTTTAGGCGGTCTTGTTCAAACTTGCTGGGGCAAGGGCATATTCACTAATATATTCGGCTAAGTTGCAGTGCTATAGAGTTATTCGTGAGCTGGATTAATTCTGCAGTTTGTTTCATTCATTTCATGATTTTATATCTTACTTAGTCGTTCACAAGCACATTCATCAGGCAGAAAGGCAAAAGTAATTTTCATTCATAAACTGAGCACAAACAAAAGTCATCTTACCAATGAAAATTACCCTACATCAGCTTCTCAAAAAAACCTAATAACTCTAACAAAACCTACGTACACACAATACCAAAAACAGAATGAACAAATACTTGACTATAGGCCAGTCTTTAGGGCCAGACACCAACGGCTCAATGTCTACCTGCTCGTACAGAATCGGTTGATTCGATATCACGTTAAAGGCAACCAAGGCTTTGAGCCAGCCGTGTTTGAACCCCCTATTTTCAAACTTCGGCACTTTCTCTACATAGTCTGCCAAGGCAGTATCTTTGCCTTTTTGGAATGACTTGGAAATCTCGGACTCGGCGTTTGCCATCGCCCTCTTTGACTCTTCCAAGTCGGCCTCTAGCTTGGCAATTGTCTCATTGGCAGACTTGAGCGCTTCTTCGTTGGCATTCGCCCTTCCCTTGGCGGCCACTCTCAGTTCGTCGGTAGTCTTGGCCTTATTTTCTTCGGCATTGGCCCTAGCTGTCTCTGCCGCCACTTTCATGGCCTCAGACTTGGCTCGGAGAGAGGCCTCTGATGCCTTAACCCTCTCATTTTCCAACTCGGCTGTAAGAAAGTTGATCTGTTTGATAGCGTCGTGTTGGCGACGGCCAATTTCAGCTATCCTCCCCGCCGCGTGCAAAATAAGGGATCAATAAGCTAATATAAAAACTTTCCTTTGGGTTAACCTTTTAAAATTATAAAGGGGTAGGGCTAAGCAAGGAATCTGTGAAATCCGTAATTCGATCCAGTCCAGTCCAATCCGATAGGTTTGGATTGGTTTTTTGAATCCGTGGTTCGGTTCCGGATTGAAGAATTAAAAATCCGTAGTCCACGGATTGGTTCCGGATTGAACCCCTCGGTTCCGGACCGTATACAAATAGTACATATTTTTATTTATATACCGTTCCCTATATATCTTCTCTTATTCCATATAAAATCTAAACTCAAACCTAAACTCGCATAATATCTTCTTTTATTACTTTTGTTTGTTAGTTTTTAGTTTTAATTTGTAATGGTCTAAATATTTATGGTGAAACTAGTTTTCTTATAGTTGTTTAAATTCTAGAACAGTATGTCGCTATTATAAAAAGACATGTTGCTATTGTATAACTAATATAGCGCTATGTTTATGTTTTTATGAAATTAAAGCGTTATATATATATATATTTGTTATTTAATTATGTGAATCTGTGGTCCTAAACCGATCCAATCCGTATTTAAATGGATTGGTTCAGATTGGTTCCATGATTTAAACGGATTGGATTGGTTCCAATTTTTTAGGAACCGTAGATAACAGATTGGTCCTGGTTTTACCCTAATCCGGACCATGCTCACCCCTATAAAGGGGCACGTACCAATATCGCCGATTGAGCGGCTAATGCGATGGCCAGTAGATCGGCCTCTGTCCTAAAAGCTGCTCTGTCAACCGGCAGAGAAATGGAAGACGCCAAGCTCAAGGCCACGAATGGGTCTCTTATAGCCGAAGCATCAGAGGCAACCGACATGTTTTTTATCCTTGGTTGTACTGTAAACGGCACAACCAAGTCAGATTCATCCATGCGTGGCCGTTTATCAATTGGTTCTTCCGAATAATCGGCCTCGTGCTCGACCAGGCGTTTTTTCCCCCTTTGCTCCGTCACTTGACCCTCCTGTTGATCGACAACAGGTTCCGTTTCGGCCACTTCGGTCTCAACCTCCTCAACAGGAGCAGGTGGAGGAGTTTCTTCTCTAGCGTCGGGTGGAGGAGATGGAGTTTGGTTTCGCTCGGCTTCGGCTCTCCTACACGCAGCCATCCTCTCAGCGTTTTTCCGTCTGGCCAATTGAGTGAGCGACTCACTAGCCATGTTGTCAGGATACGAGCCGAGTAGGTTCCCTAAGTCAGTAAAAATATCCTCCAAGGACACGTCCGCTCGGTTGGAAGTGGATGGAGGATTGAGGCCTTCTTCCTCAAAAGAAAAATTTAGTGTCGCGTCAATCTCCTCCTCTGGTACGTCGGATCCGTCCAAAGATGGCTGATTCGGCTCCTTAGCGACTCTTTCGGCAACTTGTTCGACCGCCGACTCTGAATCTGAATCCTCAAACCGATCTGCCTAAGCTTCTTGAAGCTCAGAAAAGCAAGTGTTGTAAGGTGTTGTTTGCCCCTTGGAATCGGAATATGTTTTGCCACAGAAAAAGTGGAATAGGTCGGCTCGTATCGCAAAAGAATGTGGGCCGCCTCCCTTGTTTCTGGAGATTCAGACGACCAACAAACTGGAGTACCATTCTGATCTGTGCAAGTACGGCGTTGTCGGCCGAAACTAGAACTTTCTTCAAGTTGTTTCCTGTATAATTAAAACGGTATTAGTAAAAATTCATAGGGGGTTAAACGGCCACCTGGTTCGCCCCTTTGCCTGGGCACTGGATCTTGACGATCTTTGCCCTCG
The DNA here is from genome assembly GCA_036172215.1 of Camellia granthamiana. Taxonomy (NCBI): domain Eukaryota; kingdom Viridiplantae; phylum Streptophyta; class Magnoliopsida; order Ericales; family Theaceae; genus Camellia; species Camellia granthamiana. Next base: position 38,921,982 of record CM069910.1, read on the forward strand.
CCGAATTCCTAGTTTCCACGGACTACAACCATAACATCATCAACTCGCTTGCCATAGTGACCAAGTGATGGTCGGTGTCCTTGGCCCTAAGAAAGTAACGCCCCTACCGCCCAGAGGACTTGGCCAAGGCATAACAATGCCGAATGGCAGGGACTCCAAGGTTAAGCCTAAGGTGCCGGTTTAGTTCTACAATACCCGTTATTATTCGGAAAAAGTTTACGTTTGGCTGAGAAGGGATTAAACCCCAATAACGAAGGACAGCCCTTAAAAGTGGATGAAGGAGGAAATAGGCTCCGCCCTCCGCGATTGACAGGAGAGGAAAGACAATTGTTCTCTCACCAGTCCTCTCTATGTCAATCACGTTCTCTGCCAAAAGTGACAGATGAATGTCGTCAAGGATAGAAAAGTGGCGACGGAAACCAGAGACTCGCTTTGTAGACAGAAGGGCTCTTAAATGTTTAGCCATCACAGCATGAAAAATGGACACTCTACACAGCAAGCAAACAAAGAAAAAGGAGTTGAGATGGAAGAAAGAAAAACTTACAAAAAATGAGGTAGACAATGAAGAGCGGAAAAAAGTTGTAGAAAGCGAGAAGCGAGGGAGTTGAACTGACAGGCAACGAGAAACCTTGAGCATTCAAGAAAACATACAAACGAAAAAACAACGCGGTTTCAAATCATATTAAATGAACGAAGTGTACGAAGGGGCGGGAAACCGTAATGATGCTCAAAAGTAGTAGGCATCCTGACGCTTGCATTGGAGTAAGGGATACCGCCGTATTTTCTGACTCTCTAGGTCCAAGGACCAAACATGCCGACCAACTGACGTTAATAGATGTTTGGTGGGCAATTGTAGGGACTGAATAAATTCTGTTACGTACAGAGGCTGAATAGATTGAAGAGAGAAACCAAGTTGTGAATTATATGGCTCCACCCCGGAAGGACAAAGGCCGAGTAACCAGATCAACCGAATTATCAGCTGTAGACCTGGCCGAGTATGAACAGTTAGCCGAATGAGGGATTATTCATTGGAAGAAAGGTGCGCCCAACTGTCAACATCAAGGACAACTATAAATAAAGAGAGTATCAGCTAACACGAGGTATGTGAGAACAAGTAAGTTTAACTTAAGATATAAGCAACCAAGAGAGTATACATTGACTTACCGTCGGAGTGCTAATTTTGGCACGCCCGACCAGAGTGTTCATTCCTTTTCAGGTGACTAGCTAAGGATCTCGGGCATCCCATTGGATCCAAAGAGTATTTCCAAACCACTTCTCCACAATATCAGAAACAGGTTCTTATGCATATTCAAATCTCAAATCAGAAACAGATTTAGATTCACATACTTATCCAGAAATCATAACAGTTATAGGTGGTACATCCATTAGCTATCATATCAACTTAGTCCTGAGACCCACATGTATAGTCGGTACTAACAACCACACAGGTCGATATCTTGTGCGCAAGTAGTCATAGTATTGTTACCCCCAGGCAAGGGCCACATGAATATAGACCTCGGTATTGTTACCCCCAGGCAAGGGCCACGTGAATATAAGCCACGATATTATTGCCCACGGGTGAGAGCCGCGTGCATATTGGCCACCGTATTGTTACCCCTGGGCGAGAGCCACGTGAACTAAGGATGCCACAAATACATTTCAGAAAAATGGACATTCATTTATAATTCATAAAATAACATTTCAGAGAACAGATCATATCATATCAGTCAAAAAATACTTATAAGTAAACATAGCTTTACAAAGTTATTACTCACAATTAACAGATAGCTTCAAGGCAAACAAACAGAATAGGCAAATCAGAAATCTTGTGGCGCATGACCTACACAGTTACAAAACGAACACGTACAGAATTACACACCCGGAAACATTAACTTAATTCTTTCTTATCTTAGTATGCTTCTACTTCTTATCCTCATTATGGTGCCTTAATCTTGGCCTAGGAATGCCTAAGATGTAATGAGGATGCCAAAATGCACTCGAAAACACTTGGTTAAAATGTTGGAAACAAGGGTCCCCGCTCGAGCGCAACTTCCCTCGCTCGAGCGGACATACAAACATGTGATGAGGCACTCGAGCGTGAATTCCCCTGCTCGAGCGGTCTGTAAACTTTGCAAAAGTACTGGCTATGTGAAATCCCCGCTCGATGGCCACTCGATTCTCGCTCAAGCGTGAGACTCATGCCCTCGCTCGAGCGGTCTGCAAAACATGTAAACTTCTGGAAGCATGCATTTCATGCTCAAGCGTACTTCAGGTCATTCGAGCGGAAGTGTAAGATCACAGAGTGGCTACTCGAGCGCAAATTCTGACGCACAAGTGGAAGTGTAGAATCTGGAATTTCCAGATTGCACTCCCAAGCTTAAAACTCGAATCTAACTCATCAAAACACAACTCTTGGCCCCAAAACTTGAGAGAACAAGTTTAAACTTTGAAAACATTAAGAATTAAAGATCATTTCACAAAATCAAGGCCCAAGAGTAAGTCAATTGGACAAAATCAAACTTGAAACTTTGTAAAACAACACATGGACTTACATGCAAGCACTTTCCTGGCTTCAAAGCTTCCAAAACATGATCAACTAAGGCAATTTGATGAAAAACATGATGAAATTGCAAAACTATGGTAGACTTAGTACATGTATGTGAGAATCCTTAACAATTAGACTCAAAATAGAAGGAATCATGCATGTATGCATGGTATGAGTTACAATTCTCAAATTTTAACTTAAATCTCATGTGAATTCACCTAATTCTCTTGTTTCCATGCTTGAATCAACTATATTACAAAGCCAAAGACTAGATTTCATACCTAGAGCCTTAATTGCACTAGTGTAGGACTCCACCTCCCAATTCTCTTCAACTCTCCAACTACTCCTAGTAAATCTCCCTTCTCCTGTCTTTGATCTCAACTCCTTCCTTCTCTTGCTCACTCCCACGTTTTGCTTGTTGAATAGGCTCAAAGATGTGTAAAAAGGGGAGTTAATGCACTTACTAGCCTTATATAGGCTTGGCTAAAGAGTTTAATTAAATTATTAATTAAGCTAATCAATTGGACATTAATTATTCTAATTTAATTGTTCCGAATTGGATTTCAATTAAACCTACCATAAAATTCTAAAAATCCCAAATAACACATAAATTAAGTCAATTTCTAAATCGAATGCCGATAAGGCCTTCAATTCGCAAATCGAAGCAAAAACATGAACAGATCTTTCTACGTAAAACAGATATAAACACAAATAAGGCAATATATGATGCAAGATTTCATTTTAATTACTTATTAAGCTTAATTAAACATGGTTTAATGTTAATCATGGGTCGGGGTTGTTACAGTCTTCCCCCCTTAAAGAGTTTGGTCCTCCAAACTCGAGTTACCTTCATTTTTGGAAGAACACGGGGATTTAAAGGAAACAATTCAGGGAATCTTCTCGTCATATCTTCCTTTGTTTCCCAAGTGGCATAAGTCCCTTCGTGGTTTTTCCAATCCATTTTTACCAACAGTATTTCCTTGTTCCTTAGCTTTTTAATTCGGCGGTTCACAATTTGTATTGGCCTTTCTTTGTACATGTAGTCATCCTTTAAAAGCACATGTGTCTGCTCGATAACATAGTGCGGATCTCTTAAGTAATCTCGTAACATCGAGACATGAAAGACATAATGCATATGCTGCATAACTGGTGGTAAGGCTACCTGATACGTCACTGGGTTAATTTTCTCAAGGATCTCATACGGTCTAACATATCTCGGTGCTAACTTGCTTTTCACCCCAAACCGTGTTTGGCCTTTTATCGAAGTTACTTTCATAAATACGTGATCCCCGACTTCATATTCTCTGTCTCTTCTTCGGACATCAGCATAACTCTGTTGGCGGCTTTATGCAGTTTTCAATCTTTATTGAATCAATTTCACATTTTCAGTCGTCTCTTGTACCAGTTTTGGTCCTAACAATGGTCTATCACCTACCTCGGCCCAACATATCGGAAATCGGTATTCTCTACCATACAAAGCTTCGTAAGGAGCCATACCGATACTTGAATAGTAACTGTTATTATATACAAACTCGGCTAATGGTAAGTGGGTTTCCTAACTGCCTTGAAAGTCTAGAGCACACATCCATAACAAGTCTTCCAATGTTTGAATGGTCCGTTCAGATTGGCCATCTGTCTGTGGGTAATAAGCACTGCTTAATCTCGCTCAGTTTCCAAAGCCTATTGCAAACTCTACCAGAATCTTGAACTAAATTTGGGATCTCTATCAGATACTATGGACACTGGAACTCCATGCAATCTCACAATCTCATTAACATACAAGTTAGCCAACTTATCCGCATTATACAACGATTTAACAGGTAAGAAATGTACGGATTTAGTTAAACGATCAACAATTACCCAGATAGAATCCATACCTCGAGGAGAGTGAGGTAATCCCACAATGAAGTGCATAGTAATATGTTCCCACTTCCATTCCGGTATTGGAAGCGGTTGTAGTAACAAAACGGGTCGTTGATGTTCGGCTTTAACTTGTTGGCAGTGTAGACATCTAGCCACAAAGTCTGCAATGCACTTTTTCATTTTCGGTCATCAAAAATTCTGTTTCAAGTCATGATACAACTTCGTATTCCCTAGATGTATAGCAAATTTCGAATTGTGAGCTTCAGTCATGATGCGTTTCCTTAAGTCAAAACAGTCCGGTACACAAAGGCGATTGTGGGATTTCAACACATCATTGTCAAGCACAAATCCTGATTTCGATTTTGAATCAATCTCATCAACAATTTTCCTCAAAAACTCGTATTCGCATTGTTTCTCTTTAATCTCTTCAATGATTGCAGGCCGAGCAGAAATGGTGGCTAAGATTCTGCCATGTTCACGCATCACAATCACAATCTCAATCTCACTCATTTCCAGGTCACATAACAATTCCTTCTGGCCCGATAAGCAAACATAACAAATTTACAATGGATTTTCAGTTCAATGCATCTACAACGGTATTTGCCTTCCCTGGATGATACAGAATTTGTAAATCATAGTCTTTGATCAATTCAAGCCACCTTCTATGTCCCATGTTCAGTTCTTTTTGGGTAAAGAAGTATTTTAAGCTTTTATGATCAATATACATGTGATAACCCTGTCTCGTATTATGTTAATTAATCTTAATTACGATTGTGATTGTGTGCTTAATATGATTTTGAGTGCTACTTATATGATTATGTGTGTTTTTGAATTTATATCTGTTCACCATAGAAAAATCTGTTCGGTTCTTTGCTATAAAAATTTAATTGAAGGTCGTAGAGGCATCAGAAAGTGAAATTAACTGTATTTTTATGCTTAGCATGATTTTTAGAACCTACAGTGAAATTAATTAAAAAATTGATTCGGATCAAAATAATTAGATTCAATATGATTAAATTAGAGCACTGTTGACTGCCCGAAACTCTCTCCGTGTGCCCCCCTTTCAGAGAGAGCGCGAATTGGGTTCTAGCTACTACAGTTCAGACTCCTGTCACGGTTTTGAATCTAATCTCACAAAGTGCAATGTGAGACTGATAAATCACCAAAGAGTCCAAATCTGGAAAATCATTTTGGAAAATCGATTTTAATCAAAAAGCGCCAAACATTGACTGCTTTGCCAAATTTCAGAGTCGCCACCTAAATATTTTGCTTTACGAAATTTAAGAAACCGTGACTTGTGCCTAAGGCCACGTGTCCGTCATCACCAAAGTTGCCTCGGCTCGGGAACTTGGGTACGAGAAGGAAAGGTCCTGAAATGAGCACCCCCGCTCGCCCGATCAAAGATCAGCCTCTACTAAACATGATATGTTGTTTTGAAAAACACGTGTTCTTGTTTGATTATTAGATAACTTTACTATGTGATGCGCACAACACACAAGTATAGACTAAATCGCTCGATTTTGAACAAAACATCTCATGTTCGTTTTTCGAAAATGGTTTGGAAGTGCTACTAGCAAGTAGGCTAAAACGCGGATTTGCCACCCTCAAGTGGGCTTAAAACAACGTGATTTGCCACTCCGCAAAGTGGGCTTAAAACTCACATTTGATGAATTGTTCCAATTCAAGCAATAAAGCCTTCACCCACAGGCATTCATGCAATTAAACACTTAAGCACGTAGCCTCATGGAAAGCATGATATCATGGCAGTCACTTGCACACATGCAAGGATGCTAAAGCGTAAACACTTACAGTGTACTCCCAGCCAAAACAGAAGCTAATTAGAAAAAAATGCATGATCCTAACTGTGTTAAATGCCTAATGTAACACATGCAAAAATGCAACTAAAATAGGCTCGGCTATCTGTAGACCACCCAAAACTCCGCCCCACGCACGAGGGCGCGAATTGTAGTTCTAGCTACTACAGTTCGGACTCCTATCACGGTTCTGAATCTAATCTCACAAAGTGCAGTGCAAGACTGATAAATCACCAAAGAGTCCAAATCTGGCAAATCATTTTGGAAAATCGATTTTAATCAAAAAGCGCCAAACATGGACTGCTTTGCCAGATTTCAGAGTCGCCACCTAAATATTTTATTTTGGGAAATTTAGGAAACCCTGACTTGTGCCTAAGGCCACGTGTCCGTCATCACCAAAGTTGCCTTAGCTCGGGAACTTGGGTACGAGAGGGGAAGGTCCTGAAATGAGCATCCCTGCTCGCCCGATCAAAGATCGGCCTCTACTAACATGATATGTTTGTTTTTGAAAACACATGCGTTCTTATTCCGATTATTAATCTATCATACTACGTGATGCACACAGCATACAAGTATAGACTGAATCACTCAAATTGGAACAAAACATCTCATGTTTGTTTGTGAAAATGGTTTGAAAGTGTTACTCGCAAGTAGGCTAAGTCGCGGATTTTACCACCCTCAAGTGGGCTTAGAAAACAATATGATTTGCCACTTCAAGTGGGCTTAAAACTCACATTTCGATGAATTGTTCCAATTCAAGCAATGAAGCCTTCATCCACAGGCATTCATGCATTTTATCATTTAAGCAAATAGCCTCATGGCAAGCATGCTATCATGGCAGTCACTTACACACATGCAAGGATGCTAAAGCATAAACACTCACAGTGTACTCCGAGCCAAAACAGAAGCTAGTTAGTAATCATGCATGATCCTAGCTATGTCAAGAATGCCTAATGCAACACATGCAAAAATGCAACTAAGATAGGCTCGGCTATTCTAAGATGTCATGTGAATGCAATTAGATAACATGTATTCAAATTGGTATTGAAATACAATGCAGTTTGTATGATGTGCCGAGCCCGGTGCATGCAAGACGAATGAATGATGCACGCATGCAAAGCATAAGTATGCTAATTGAAAATATGTCCTAAAACTAACCATCAAAAGCTGGTAAATAAAAGGGAGAAAGAAATGGGATTGGAAGACATGCATCACACACACGCACCCTTATTACAAAATTTGTGGCCTCTCGACGGAGGGTCCGAATAAATCAACTAACTAGCTATGTGCAGACATCCCATTTTTGACCGTCCTCAAGACTCGGACATCATCATTTGAACACCCGATGATTACTCGTGCTCGTGTTCATCCTGAGTTCTCGGAGGTTTTGGCCGCACACCTTGCCTCAAGATCTCTCGACTTGTTTGTTTTGTGCTTGGTTGTGAGCCAAACACTTGTGTTTTTTTTGCTTCTGAGGGAAGAGAGTGGTTTGTCAGCCATCCCCTCAACCCACCGGCCTTGGTCTGAGGCCACCGGCCTTGTTTTCTTGCTATCGGCCAAATGTGTTGGCCGATCGGCACTGTATTTGGTCGGACGGCCATTTGTTTTGGTCGATCGGCCATATTTTCTGGCTGAGGCCTTTTATTTTCCTTTTTCAGGCATTGTGCATGACAGCTGTGCCAGCTGGTGAGCACAAACTCTGCCCTCCATACACGTGTATGGAGGGATTTCATCCTTACACTTGGCTTCCCTTGGAAGCTTAGAATTGAATTTCCTATAAGAGGGGAGCCTCCCCTCCCTTTACAGGGGTTGAACAATCTGAGATATAAGAGATATATCACTCTCTCTATATATCTCCCCCTCTCTCTATATTTGTGTGTGTAATAGTGTCCTAAAGGGTGTTTTTGTTCATATTTTTGCACTAAGGCACCTAGTGTTACACTATCCTTTAGTTACAGAGGTGCTAAGGAGTTGATTTCAGAGTTTTTGAGTTGGTTTTGATCAAAAGGAGGTGCTGGAGTTGGTGTTCTTGAAGTGTTCTTCAAGGGTGAGAAACTGCTCTTTTATTCCCCATTTTTGCTTAAGCTTTTAGCACTACTTGCATACTGTTTTAAGCTTATTGCCCAACCAAAAAAAGTTCTAATTTTGTATGCTAAAGATGTTTGTTTAAGGTTACTTTTGGGTTGGGGGTGGTCTACCCGCTCTTAGGCCTTATTTGGCCTTATTTTGTGACTTTCTCTTTGAGCTTTGAAACTTTTTTGTCTTGACTTTCGTACCACTGAAATCCAGAGGATTTTTAGTGGTGGAGAAGTGGTTTTGAGGTCTTGTATAGGGGAGGGGACACCCCTTTCCACTTTGTGTCTCATTTGCTTGTGTTAAGGGCTCATAATGGTAGCATGTTTACTTAATATGTTTTAACTCCATTTCAGCAAGCATTTGGTGTTATTTTGTCATGTTATACCTCTGTTTCATGTTGGTTTAATGGCCTATTGCGTGCGTCATGCACTTGCCTTGTAATCCCTTCCATTGCCCTAATGCACATCTTGCATTTAGACCATCATGCTTGCATATTTTGGCTCAACTCAAAGGAAGTTTTAGTCATGTTTCACCATGTTTAAGCTCTGTTTGGTGTTAATTTGATAATATATGCCATGCTTTGTATAGCCACCATGCATTCTAGCTTGTTAGCTTTGGGTGTGTGAGTCATTAGCATGCTTTACTTGGCTCATTTCAATGATTTGGCATCATTAGTTATGATATTTCAGTCCATGTTCCATGATTATATGCTTGCATTTGCCATCCTTCCAATGCTTTGAAGAGTTGTTGTCTTATGCTCCATGATTGGGTCATTATGCATGCCTCTAGGATTAGGCCATTTAGATGTCATCTAAGTGGGTTTTTTAGTTTGTCTTAACATGCCATAACTCTAATTTTGGTTGTTTAATTCATGTCATGCTTGGTTATGATAGGTATAGTGTAATGCTCCCTTTATAGCCTCGCATGCCCCTTGTTTTGTGTCCATCTTTCTAGCATGCTTGGCCTTATTCTATGCATGTTCTAGCCTTGTTTTGGCCTTCCCTAGGACTGTCTTAGGTCACTTTGGCCCTTCGGGGCTTGGTTGATATGGCCATGGCTTGAGCCCCTTGGCTAGTCTCGAGTTTTGGGCTCCTTTGTATGTTTTACTTGCATGGCTTGGTTGATTTGGCATCATCCTTTGCACATTTTCAGAGCTTATCATGCTCGTCATTTGTCCATATTTGTCTCTTTTAAGTGTGCTTAAAATTTGCCCTTTATGCTTAAGTGTTAGACTAGTTAACATGCATGTTTGTATGTGATTTTGTCCACCATTTCTTAGCATTTTGGCCACTGATTTGGGTCTATTTCAGAGCTGTCCATTTTGGTTTAAGACCATCCTTTGCATGTTGTTGCATGCTTGTCTTGCATGTTGTTACATACTTGGCCTATTAACATGTTGTTGCATATTTAAGTGGTATTGCATTTGGCATGCATCTCTTGTTGAGTTGCTTAATATGTTGTTACATGTTTTGCCTCACATGTTGTCACATGCTTGAATGTTGTCACATGCATTGCATGTTTGCATGCTTGTTTAGGTTGCATTACATTTGGCATGCTTGTTACCATTAGCCTTGTATGGCATTGCCATTAACATGCTCATGCTGCATTAGTTTTGCTTGCAATGTTTGCATCCTTTGGCCTCTTGATTAACCATGATAGAGATTGGAGGCCCCTTTATGTGTTTTGTGTGCATTTCATTTGATATCAAATGCACACTTGAGTCCTTTGGCCATCATGCTTGGAAATGCGTGATTGGTGGCCCGAGGGTCGAGAACCATACTCCCTTGAGTTCATAACATGATAGGGAGGGTGGTGGTGCAAACATTGCCTTGAAAATACATTGCCATGCTTTGTTTGCCCTCTGCTGCAACAAAACAGCATTCTGCAGGAAGAGATGGTCGATCGGCCATCTTCAGTGCCGGCCGGCTATGCATTGTTGGCCGATAGCTTCATTTGTGGTCGATGACCAGTTATCCCTGGCCGGTGGGTTCATACCTTGGGCCGATGGCCTCTCATAGCACCCAGAAGGTGGTTCAGAAGCATCCTTAAGACTTGTACAGTCTTTAGAGGTGCAGAGCAGTGTAAACAGAGGCAGCATGAACATAGCGATACGATTTCCGAGCAGGAGCCGAGCATGCATGCATTTGTCCCTCTTCCTGAGGCTGTTTTACTGCTTTACTAGCTTAATTAAGATTGTTTAATTAGTTAAGTGTTGTGTAATAATTAATTAGCTTGCTAGTTAGTTAATTTGTATTATTCTTTCGGTCCCTCTCTCGAGAGGGCGCAATTGTGTAATAAGCGTGCGTGTGTGTGATGCATGTCTTCCAACCCCCACTTCTTTCTCCCTTTTACTTAACCACTTACAGTGGTTAGTTCTAGGACATGTTTCATTTAGCATCCTTATGCTATGCATGTTTGCATCCATTCATTTGTATTGCATGCACCGGGCTCGGCGCATCATACTAACTACATCGTATTTCAATTCTTACTTGAATACATGTATCGAATTGTCACATTTTACATGCCATATTAGATTAGCCGAGCCTATTCTAGTTGCATTTTGTATGTGATGCATTAGCCATTGCTAACATGAACTAGGATCACGCATTGATTACTAACTAGTTTCTTGTTTTGGCTCAGAATACACTGTGAGTGTTTATACTTTAGCATCTTTGCATGTGTGTAAGTGTTAACATAACCGCATGCTTGCCATGAGGCTAATTGCTTATGTGATATAACTGCCTGAATGCCTGTGGGTGAAGGTTGGATTGCTTGAATTGGGACAATTCATTGAAATCCCTATTTTGTCTACTTACGAGTAGCAAAACTCAAACCATTTTCCAAACAAACGGATATGCAATGCTTTGTTCCAAATTAGGCGATCTAGTCTATACTTGTTTTGCTGTGCGCATCACATAGTAATTCTAGCTAATTAACCGGAATAAGAACGCATGTATTTTCAAAAACTGGATATCATGTTTAGTACAGGCCGATCTTTGATCGGGCGAGCGGGGGTGCTCATAGATGACCTTCCCCAATCATACCCAAGTTCCCAAGCCGAGGCAACTTTGGTGATGACGTACACGTGGCCTTAGGCAATGAGTTAGGGTTTCCTAAATTCCCCCAAAATAAAATATTTAGGTGGCGACTCTGTATTTGGCAAAGCAGTCCATGTTTGGCACTTCTTTCTTAAAAATCAGTTTTCCAAAACGATTTGCCGGATTTGGACTCTTTAGTGATTTATCAGTCTTGCATTGCACTTTGCAAGATCAGGTTAAGAACCGTGACACAATCGAGTCCGAACTGTGGAAAAGCATAGGCCTCTCTCCCGGGGCGCGTCCACAGCTTCTGGCAACTCTACTGGGGAATTAGAGAACTTGACTCGAACTCATAATATTTTGTTTTGACTACACTTATGTGTCTCTTTGCATTGCATTTGCATTGGTGCGCCTAGGACACCGTGTTTGTTGTTTGCTATTCCTGAATGGTTTGCGGAGGCTCGCTTTGAGAAGCGTGCCATAAGGCTGACCGGTTACGGGCTCTACCACGATGGGAACATAAACACCGATTTTTACTGGGGCACCCTTTTTGACCATTCGACTTAGTGCATATCAGAATCTGTAGTGACTATTCCAAACTAGGACAGGTTGCTCACCCGATTTTAGGTTGTTTGAAACCGCTGCGTGCGTAGTGAAACCCTAGTTCCTGACAAAATAGGACAGGGAAACCCTACCCTAATTTAGGGGTGTTTTTGCTCTCACTTGCTTGCTATGTGCTTTTAGAGTGTGTCTCTACAGGAATGCATGTATCAGTTTGCAAGTCTGGGTATCAGGCCTGAGGGCATCAATGTTTTGAGAATTAGTTATATCTGCGGTATCAGATTCAGTTTTGGGCCAGTAATTTGGGGGAACAGTGATCAGTGGTCGAATACAGTTATTCAGCTATGTTCATGTCTGTATTGATTAGGCTGAGACGTTACCTGTTTTCTCTTTCAGTTCAGAGATTCAGTTCAGAGCAACCAACGTTCTTCCTTTGTTAAGGAAAGGCAGAAGGAGGCCAGTCAAAGCTCACCGATCCGTCAGATCCGCCAGGCACCAGTCACGTCACCTCTGTCCTACTCGGCAGACTCATGATGACCCAGAATTCGGAAGAGATTGTGGTCATGACAGCGGCACTAAACCAGGGAACCACTATGCAGGGTGAGACTGATGTTGAGATGCAACGTCCACCCAGGTCACCTGCTGCGCATCCAATCTGGGAACCCCAGCTGTTCCAAGCCCATGAGCCCATAACTTTTGAGCTGATGGGAATGATTGGCGACCTTCAAAGATCTGTGGCCGATCTAGCCTATGGAATGTCGGCCGCGGCCACCGACCACATCGTATGCTGGAAACTTCATGCCAGAAGAGCCCCCGCTATTAGGGCGAATTGTAATTGAGCTTAGTCAACCTGAAGCCATTCCAAGTTCAGGTCATGACCTGTCAACAACAACAAGGCTCCGCTCTGATCAAGCAACCCAAACCTTTGACCGAGTTGAGGCTAGTGGAAAGAACAAGGTAGAAGCAGATATGGACCCCTATGAACAACTGTTGTGGGCTGTTGAGGCTGTGAAAGCCGAGGGACTGAATAAACAACAAGTGCTTGCAGTTGCTGCGAAAACTGTGGATGACATTTTCCCTGCTCAGACCGAGAGCAGTTCAAGCCAAAGGGGAAAATCAGGATAGGGACCGTCATACCAGAACTGCTCCTTCCAATCCTAACCCTGCACCTGGAAAAGATCAGAAAGCCAAGGCAGCACCTGCCGATCTTTTTGCTAGTGCATCTAGCAAAAATCCACAAACCTCGAAGTATCTACCCCGAGGTCGCAGAGTCTTCCATGCCCTCTACATGCCTTTGTCCAAGGCTTTTCGAGTCCTCGCTGAAAAAGGTCATCTCAAACCTCTCGAGCCTCAGCCTCTCCCGAGTAACCTCCCTCTCTCACATGATGCTACCCAGTACTGCGCGTACCATCAACAGACCGGTCACACCACCAACAACTGCTTCCGTCTTCGCCATGAAGTACAGGACTTGATTGACAACGGGGTCATCCTCCCACCCAAGCTCAGCAAAGTCTACCATCACTGGGTTGGTGGACTTCGAGGATAATACAAGTATGTGATCAGGGGTTGGTCCACCTACGGGCGGCACTCGGTTTACTTCAGATGTGGCGTATGGCACGCATTGTTTTGAGCATTTACGAATGCTAGTTTTGTACTTTCTAGCTTGGGTATTCAGTCAGTTTTGTTGCCTCTGTATATAGTCAGTCTTTTTGGTACTATGTCAGTCGGGTCTGTCTTGCTGTATCGAGTCAGTCCTATTGTATAGGAGTCAGGTGATTCCGGGGATGTTATCTCGGACATCACTTGCTTGTTTTAGTGTTTGTCTTTTTGCTTTCTTTTTGAGTCTGTTTCTGCTATGGAGCCAGTTGTGCCAACAGATTCTGATTGAAACAACAGTGATTTTCGCACTCTTGTGTTTGTTTCTGCCTTGCACCTAGGGATGGCAATCTGGAACCGGCCCGACGGTGACCCGACCCCCCGACCCCCGAATTAAGCGGTGAATAACCGAAAAATATCCCCTATGGGCCGGGGACGGTATTCAAATTTTCATCCCCGATAATATCCGGGCCGGGGACGGGGATATGTTTTTCAGAACCGGACCCGGCCCCGGCCCCGCCCCGGGTGGTCCCCGATGTAAAATGACGCTTTGGTCCCTGGCTATATATATACGCATATGTTGGTCTTTTAGGGTTTCACTCACACACCTCTCACACTCACACAAACACACGCCGCTCCTCCTCTCTCGTCTGTCCCTCTCGTCTGTTCCTCTCTCGTCACCGCTGCCGCGCCTGCCTCCGTCACCGGCGATCCTCCCACCGTCACCGACGATCCTCCCTCCGTTTAGGTATCTCTCTTTCTCTCTCTCTCTCTCTCTCTCTCCTCTCTCTCTCTCTCTCGGGATTTCGACCTAGGTTTCATATGATATATGTATATTATATATATATATCTCAGTGTTTAGATTAGATCTAAGATCTGAGTATAGATCTGTAAAAATAGTCTCTCTCTCTCTCTCTCTCTCTCTCTCTCTCTCGGGATT